>CM044015.1:5666823-6266823 GCA_024085815.1 Flaveria linearis
TAAAACGGGTGTCACGATCAGACACAATGGGACACCGGCACGCCATGACGAGCTACGATTTGTTGATGAACAGATCCGCCAATCTTTCAGATGAATACGTCTCGCGGATCGGTAGGAAGTGGGCGCTTTTCGTCAAACGGTCGACTATCATCCATATAGTATCATACCCTTTCGGGGTACGTGGTAGCTTCGTGATGAAATCCATGGTGATATGCTCCCATTCCATTCTGGTATATCCAACGGCTGGATCTTCCCGTACGGTTTCTGTGTGTTCGCCTTCACTTGGAGACAAGTGAGGCATTACTCACGTACTTCGCTACATCACGTTTCATACCGGCACCAAATAAATTTCTTCATATCGTGATACATCTTGGTAGCACCAGGATGGATGGAGTATCGAGTCTTATGGGCTTCGTCCATTATCTTTCCTCGTAGGTCCCCGTATCGAGAAATCCACATCCGCCCAAATCGGGTCTAACACCAAGAGTGTTCTCTCCTAATTCCGTAACTAGACCTCTCATCTTTCGGAGTTAAGACGATCTTCTTTCAAAGCTCGTCTTGGAACTCCTTAACCTGTGTCATCACATCGGAGGTCATAATTAGCTGATAAGCCTTTACCCGAATCGGCTCGGGCGTTCCTTCGGCTAAGGGCATCCGCCACCACGTTGGCTTTGCCCGGATGGTAGTGGATCTCACAATCATAGTCTTTAATCAGCTCTAACCATCGCCTTTGCCTCATGTTCAGATCTTTCTGCTCGAAGAAGTACTTCAAGCTCTTGTGGTCCGTGAAGATGGTACACTTCGTCCCGTATAGGTAGTGCCGCCAAATCTTCAACGCGGAAAACCACCGCAGCTAGTTCTAGATCGTGCGTGGGATAGTTGACTTCGTGGGTCTTCAGTTGTCGAGATGCATAAGCGATTACCTTTCCACGTTGCATCAATACGCAACCTAACCCAGAATAGGATGCATCCGAATAGACCACTAAGTCCTCATTTCCCTCGGGCAATGTCAAGACAGGAGCTTGTGTCAGTCTCGTCTTCAACTCCTCAAAAGCATCCTCCTATTCTCGACCCACACGAACTTTACATCCTTGCGAGTCAATTTGTCAAAGGTGAGGCTATCTTTGAAAGTCTTGAATAAATCTTCTATAGTAGCCCGCCAATCCAAGAAGCTGCGAATCTCGGTTGGCGTCTTGGCGACTTCACTGCATCACGGCCTCAACTTTGCTGGGTCCACTATTATCCCCTGAGCATTTACCACGTGCCAGAAATTGCACCTCGCGTAACCAAAAAGCACACTTGGAGAACTTAGCATACAGTTTCTCCTTCTCAAAGTCTCCAACACTTCCCGAATATGGACCGCCATGCTCTTCTTCACTCCTTGAATAAATCAAGATATCATCGATGAACACAATCATGATTTAAACATTGGCCGACACACCCGGTTCATCAAATCCATAAAAGCAGCTGGCGCATTGGTCAACCCAAAGACATGACAAGAAACTCGTAATGACCATAGCGCGTTCGAAAAGTGTTTTAGGAATGTCCTGCTCTTCACTTTCAATTGATGGTAGCCAGATCAAAGATCTATCCTCGAGAACCAACTGGCACCTTGGAGCTGGTCGAACAAGTCGTCGATCCTTGGTAACGGATACCGATTCTTTATCGTCAATTTGTTCAACTCACGGTAGTCGATACACATTCTCATGCTACCGTCCTTCTTCTTCACAAACAAGATCGGAGCACCCAAGGTGAGATACTCGGTCGAATAAACCCCTTATCTAGCAGTTCTTGCAACTGCTCCATCAACTCTTTCATCTCCGTCGGAGCCAAGCGATACGGTGCCTTGGCGACTGGTTGAGCACCGGTATCAGGTCGATCTGGAATTCGATCTCTCGGTCAGGTGGCAATCCGATAAGTCTTCGGGGAAACACGTTTGGAAAGTCACGCACAACTGGTACATCGGATAGGTGTGGAGTTGGCGTCTCTACATTCTTTACATAACATAAGTAGGCGCTACATCCGCGCCTCATACACTTTCCCGCCACCGCCATCGAGATCACCTTCGGAATCGTCGTAACTCGATCGCCATATATTGTCACCGGACTTCCGTCAGCGCCGTCAGCCTATCATCTTCTTTCGGCACACGATATTCGCTTCGTAGGTTGCTAACCAATCCATCCCTAATATACATCAAATCCTCCTAGGGGCATTACATGTAATTGGTAGCAAACCTATGACCTTCAATTCTACGGCACAGTCCTCTATTACATCCGTAACCCTAGTGGATTTACCAATAGCAGTTTCTACGTCAAAGGACTCATCAAGGCATTTACTCCTAACAGGCAGTTTAGCACAGAAGTTAGTAGAAATAAAACTTTTACTGGCACCCGAATCAAAAAACAAGAGGCTAAAATTTGGTTATCAGGAACGTACCGGACACAACGTCAGGGTCCGTCCTAGCCTCTTCTTGCGTCATCGTGAACGCCTGGCTTTGCCCTTGGTGCTTTCTCCTCCCGTCTTCTTCTCCCCGGAGCCTCAGCCCTTGGCTTCTTGCAATCTTGATCATATGACCACTTTCCCACAGTTAAAACACTTGCCCACGACAATCCTTTGACATATGCCCTGCCTTCCCGCATCTGAAACAGATGTTGGATCCCCACTTGCACTCTCCGAGTGCTCTCTCCCACATTGGCCACACTTCCTCAACCCTGCTCCTGACATGACCACACGGCGGTCATCCACCCTTGCCTTTGTTACTTGTCGAGGTATCACCTCGACCAAACCTCTTTCCCTGCCAACTTTTCTCGCCATGTCATTAAACTTGGGGGTGTACTGTTGGTGGGGTCATCGTCCCTGCTTCCAGCTGCAGAAACTCTCTCTTAACCTTGTCCATTTCTCGACGAGGACTGAACTCCTCGATCACCATCCTTTTCAGTTCGGACCACTTCATCTTTCCAATGGCCCTGCTACCCTCGGCCTGGACTATGTTGCCACCAGCATAAGGCCGACCCGTAAAAGAATGGGTAGCAAACTTCACCTTCTTGTCCTCCCGGCAATCACTAATATCGAGGACAGCCTCCATTTCCCTCACCCATTGGTGAGCATCAGCAGCGGTGCCAGAGCCGTCAAAAGTAGGGGGCTTGCACCTAATAAACGCCCCGTAGTTACAACCCCGTGTTGTCTCAGGCACTGAACTCCTCCTCCTCTTCCTCTCTTCATCATCAGAAAGAACCGTTTCCGGCTCTTGTTGCTGCTGTCTTCCTGAGGATCGATTCCTCCCTCGCCTCTCATCTTCGCGTACGGCCTTTATCACTTCGGTCACCACAGACGGTAAAAATCGTCTGCATGACCTGGTGCACCTCTTCAACCACTGCCTCTTTTACTGAGGCCCTCAAATCAACACTCTCATCCACTCCCTCCGGAGGAGTAGTATCAGGTTCTTCATGAACCTTCTTCTCTAGTCTAGGTCTTCCTCTTGTGGCTCGTGGTTCCGCACCACTTCCGCCACCGCCTCCACCACGTGGGGCTTTAGATGATCTACCACCGACCATCTTCTATCACACACTGAAAGGTTCAAATACAACACGGTCATTCAAGGAAATAGCTCAGGTTATGTCAAGTATAGTAAGTCCCTAATTACAGTGGTCAGTTGTGATTAGCCACTTACTTTACTCTTCGCACCTGAGCATCACCCGTCATGACTACACTAGCATCTAAATCTAACAGTACACGTATACCACATAAATTCAGATAGGCATCACATATAACATTATCATACTCTACCTCGACTCTTACTTAAATAAGAAAGCACTACCCCTCGGAATAATACCTACAACATACTTATTACCTCTTGGCATGGAGTTTCTTGGACTGGCATCCTTGACACTTGGTCCCATTATCTGTTTATGTTTAGGTTTATAAAATAATTTTCCCAAACCTCTTAAACATGGCTCTGATACCAACTTGTAAGGCCCACCTTTCTCAGGGGACCTCAAAGTGGTCATTCACAGCTTAACATTGGTTTAAGACAATCATTTACTCATATATGTATAAATATATATATATTGCAGCGGAAAATACTGTAATTTCAATTCATTACAAAACTTGTATAAACATTGTCTTTAATCCTCAAAACTATTTAGGAGTCCTTTGTTTAGCTTTTCTTCTCAGGGATGCCAGTCTTCTAGTACCAAGAAGCTTCAATCACATGCCTCTATTCCATAAACTACTCTTACCTGTCAACTGATATGCATACAAAGGTCAGCTTCGCTGAGTGAATTCTAGGTTTACTTTGCTAAATAACTTTCGTAAGAGATATTAGCTTTATCAGTTGAAAATGATCATTGTGTATCACAATATAAGTACAACAGGCTATCACTTTATCAATACTTATCATTTATTTTATTTATTACTCTTCTTTATTCATCAATTCTCTGTCACAATCGGTGCCTAGGCTCGCCTAGGACTTTACCGACATGCCAATTAAGGGCTTACTGTCGTACCCGATCAGGCCATTATTGTCATGCCAATTCAGGACTTACTGACCTGCCTGTTCGAGCATACTTTATCACTTTATCACTGGTGAGGGCACAACGAATGCAACCCTCCTTTATCAATTGCTTGCAAGGCTTTACTTTATCACTTTATCAAGGTACATGTTATGGGCTCATACCTTTCTTAAGTTTCACTTTCATGTTTAAGTTTACATAATATAACACAACACAATACAAGGCAATTCATTAGAAAACCCCATTTTTCATATAGGATAGTGTATAAAACTTTACTTTAAAAGAACTGATAATAAAGGTAAGTATTAGTATGCACACCGCCCCAAAAATTTAAAACATGTATAAAACGGGGATCTAGAACTCACCTGTACTTAATGAGTAGCTTCTCAATCAAGCTTTAAAAGATAGGGTTGCACTACACCACCTGCAGATAAGTTAACACTCAAATTAGTTAATTTCTGCCTAGATTCGCTGCTAGGTTCGCTGATAGGTTCGCTGATAGATTCGCTGATAGATTCGCTGATAGATTCGCTGCTAGGTTCTCTGGCATCTTTGCTGCCAGTTTCGCCCAACTTCTTTGGATGACAATGTCAGCGAATCTACCAGAGAATCTATAGGTTCGCTGATAGGTTCTCTGCTAGGTTCTCTGCTAGGTTCTCTGCTAGGTTCACTGCTAGATTCGCTGGACGAATGCATAGGTTCGCTGGACAAATGCATAGGTTCGCTGGACGAGCTGAAAATTACGAATCAACCCATTTTTAACCCAAAACTTCGATCTTTTACACCCAAACCTTGGGTTATCATCCAGGAACCTAAATCTAAGCTTCTTACATGTTATTACCCTAAAACGTGCGTTTTGGGCGATTTTTGTCACTTTAAAAACCCCAAAAACCCAAACCCGGGTTTTTCACCAAATGGAGCAATTTAGCTACGTTTCTTACCTTGATTCTTGTAGTTTAGGAGTCCACAAACACCAGCCTTCGATCCTTGACCAACCGAGCTTCGATCCGACACTTTCTCTCTCTACACTTTCTTTCTCTAGAATTGGGCGTTTGAGTGAAAATGAGAGTTGCTCAGCTGATCCATCTATATATATGTATGGCGTTTCCGGGACCTTAACTCGTTAACTCGTGACCGCCGAAGGGTTAACTCGGTCTAACACCTACAACCATTTTATATTTATTAAATGGCTTTCGTCCGAGCCCACAATTATTACTTGACTCGCTTAGAAAAAATTTCCGGGTGTTACATGAATTGGCAAACATGTCTTAAACCACAGGACTAAAATAGCAATTTATTTAAAGGGGATATATTAAATGGGGTTTGAAAAAATAGAAAAATAAAACGTATATGTAAAATGACCAATATACCCTTCATTTAACGGAGAATGTTGGATGAAGTTAACGAACTGGATGAATATGACAAGATTTGTAAACCACAGGGACCAGATCCTAAAAAATAAACTATTGGATGAAAGTGACAATTTTCACCAAACCATAGGGACGAAAATGGCAATTTACTCAAGAAGTAACTAAGATTCGTATATGTTTCATTATTCATTATTCATCTAATTTTTTAGAAAATTAAACATTTATAAAATATACATAGAATTGGAAAACCTAGTAACGTTTAGTGACTCTAGGATGACTAAAAAATAAGTGACTTTATTGAAACACTTAAGATATAATTACTACAATATAAAGTTAATTATGTTACTAATACTATTATTATTATCATCCACACCCGAAATGTTATGACTATACTTCACTACTATTTACCCCATGGATGCCTTAGTGTAAGTTTGGGGGTGTTTGTTTTTTTGAAAAACCTCTTCCCCACCTCTTCATCTGCGCGCTCGCAGACGCGGGAAGAGATTTTTACTTCGCAGACTGTTTGTTTTTCGAAAGACGTTTCATTAAAAAATGTCTTCCTCACCTCTGCACGGAGAAGAGCGGAACAACCTCTTCTAACCTCTTTTGAAGCTTCAGCCCTAACACTCTCTTCAGTCTTCCCCACATACCCACACCTTACTCCTCCTCCCCACAACAATCTCTCGCCTGCTCCATTCCCGTCGCCACTGTTGCTACCTTGCCACCTCGCCACCGTCGGCCGCTTCTGCCACCGTCGCGATTTCCCCGTTCGCTTGTAAGCCCGTTCGCTTCTGCCACAGTCGCCCGTTCACGATTTCCCCGTTCGCTTCTGCCACTGGTATCACGTAGTTTCACCGTCTCCAACGGCGATCAAATTCGTACGATCCCCATACAATCTCAATTGCAAAGGCCTTAATAACACTGTTATTGCGTATTTTGTTGAATTCGATTGTAATTTGTTGTTTTTCACAGGCAATGGCGATGAAGTTAGGATTTGCCCTTTTACTACTAGCAGTAGCGTCGATCTCTGAGGCTACTCCGATATTCAGTCCGATCTCTGAAGCTCGTCGGTCTGCGGCATTGGAGTTGTTTTCCCCCCGCCGTGGTTCGTTTTCGAGGTCTCCTAATTCCTAAGCCCTTATGAAACCTCATTGTCGATTTATTGTAGGGTTACATTGTTGTATTAGTTGTTAACTTGTTTATTAATTGAATACAAATTTTCATTACTGATTAAGATTTTGATTTGTGATGAACAATTGGTTTGGATTGAAGTGAGAATAGACTGGAAGGTCTTATGTATAAACTTCTTGTTGTTTTCTTTTGGTTTTAATTGTTGATCTTGTAACACCCGTAAATTCTTATTAAAGAAATTAAAAGAATAAAATAGAAAGAGAAAGGAAAGAAAAACAAAAGTTACTTTTGTTTAAGGGCCAAAAGTGTCAAATGGGCAAACTTTCTATTAATTCTTTGTACAAAAGGTGGTATGGCCACCCATGTTGTCTGCATTTCACTTCATTCGAACTTTTAGAGAGAGAAAGTAGCAGGAGCAGAAAACCATCGGAATTTTGAAGAAGGATCTGAGAAATTCGAAGTTTTTGGTAAAAATCCCGAATTCATGATGTTAGGACGATTCTAGAACCATACATGAGCATAAAATGTGACTAGTGTGTTCGGGTTGCTCTGTGTGTGTGTTTTAGGTGTATAAACGACTGAGAAGTTCAAGGAAAGGGCATCCAAAACCCGAAGACAATTAAGGTGAGTTCTAGACCCCGTTTTACTGTTTTTAAATGTTTTGGGGCTGGAAATGCATGTAAATATGTTTTTATAAAATTGTGGGTTGATACCCGTATGAAATAATTGTATGTATGTTTATGTTTATATTAGATTTATGCCTAGAATTATGTGCATATATTTAGAACTAGGCATTATGATGTTTTGGACTTGAATTATGAATTAGACATATGAGTAGGATGCTAATGTGTCTGAAAATGGGACTTAGAATAAATAAGCAAAAGTTGGTAAGTCCACTAGTGGCCATACGACCAACAGTGTGGTCGTATGACCAGAATATTTTTCTAAGTGTTGAGCCCAATAGGACTCATACGACCAACAGTGGTCGTATGAATATGTGATATTTTCTAAGTATGAGGCCCATAGGACTCATACGACCAACAGTGGTCGTATGATCATGTGGAAATTTTCTAAGTATAGACTCATACGACCAACAGTGGTCGTATGATCCAAATATGTTCCTAAGTCCAGGGGTGGTACGACCAGCAGTGGTCATACGACCAACAGTGTGGTCGTATGACCAGCTGATAAATCTAAGTGTTAAATGAAAAGTCCGGCAGTGCTCATACGGCTAATAGTGCTCATACGCCCAGAGGGCTTATACGCCCAATAGTGCTAAAACGCCTAAACACTTAGAAATTTTCATGAATTTCCAATAAGTCCAAAGTTCGAGGTTTGACCAGGGTTGACTAGGGTTAATAAATGATGATGTCTCATGCATATAATGATGAGAATGATTAACCCTAATTGTTACTAATATTATTATTAGTATATTATTGTTAACAATATTATTAAAATATTGTTAAGTAAGGTATGATGCTATGCATGATGATGTACGTATAATGATGAATGTATGATGATGAATGTATGATGAATAAGTATGATGTGTGTATGTTCCTTGTGATTGTGTATGCTTATCTTTCTGAAACTTTACGAATAACGAGAAATGAATTAATGAAGTATTATGTATCGTAAAGTGAAAGATAATGAAAGAGGAACATGATGACGAATGCATGTATTAACGAATGAACGAAATGAAGAATGATGATGAATACATGCATTAATGAACGAATGAATTATGTCTTGCAAGCATTGAATAACGCGATTGGTCCTTCTATGTGATTGACCATGGTCATGGTACCTCTACCGCTTACCTCTAGTACCGGGCATACGTTTTGTTGTTCATATGTTGACTTCGGCCCGGTAGCTAATAACGTTCGGGGTGTAGCATAGGGTATTGGTACAATTAACCTTTCAATGCGTGCAAGTAAGTATGAACGGGATTCTTGTCATTCGACCACAGTAATCATAGCCGAGTGCTATGAAGTGGGTAAAGCCTGACAGAATCCATACGAGATGTTAAAATAACGATGAATAACGAATGATGAAGATAATAACGAATATTATCTCTGTGTACGTATGATGTATGAACGCATGCACAAAAGAATACTTTTAAGTAAAGGTATGTTTTAATACAAAACTAGAACTCACTCAGCAACGCTGACTTTTATGTATTTTCCAGTTGGCAGGTAGTGTTGCTGAGGATGGCACGAGGCGGCTGCTCAGCTCTTTTGGGATGGCATTCTTTGTTAATGTTTTTGTATTGTAATGCAAACAAATGATATTTTGTAACATGTGTTGTATTACTTTGCAAAAGCATTTATAGTAAAATTTAAAGTTTCCGCTGCATGGTTTTTATTAAGTTATATGAAATGTATGTTTTATGGGTAATGACGACCAACTGTGAGGTGCCCGGGAACGGGGCCTTACAAGTTTGTATCAGAGCCAAAGTTTAAGTGAAATGGGTAAATTTTTTTAAAAACAAACCAAAAACTTAAACTGAGAATGGGACAGGGAGAATGAGAATGCCATCTGAGTAGCTGCGTGCCATCAGGTATTTTCTTGAAAGTTAACCAGTGTTACGTGTGCATGTTATGTGTTTATGTGTACTGTTAGACTTAGATACTAATGTAGTCAGGACAGGTAATGCTCGGGGTGTGAAGAGTAAAGTAAGTGGCTAATCACAACTGGCCACTGTAATTAGGGACTTACTATACTTAACATAAACTGAGCTATTTCCTTGAATGACAGTATTGGTGTTTAAATCTTTCAGTGTGATAGAAGATGGTCGGTGGTAGATCATCGAAAGCCCCAATTGGTGGAGGCAGTGGCGGAAGTGGTACGGAACCACGAGTCACAAGAGGTAGGCCTAGAAAAGAGAAGAAGGTTTCCGAAGAACCTAATACTACTCCCTCGGGGGGAGTGGATGAGAGTGATGATTTTAGGGCCTCGGTGAAAGAGGCAGTTGTTGAGGAGGTGCACCAGGTTATGCAGACGATCCTACCGTCTGTAATGACAGAAGTGTTAAAGGCAGTACGTGAGGACGATAGACGAGGAAGGAATCGGTCCTCAGGTAGACAACAACAGGAGGAAACAGAAACGGTACTATCTGATGATGAAGAGGAAGAAGAACAGTTACGGGAGACCGCCCGGGGTTGTAACTACGGGGCATTCATGAGGTGCAAACCCCCAACTTTGATGGGTCTGGTACTGCTACTGATGCTCACCAATGGGTGATGGAAATGGAAGCTGTCCTCGATATTAGTGATTGCCAGGAGGACAAGAAGGTGAAGTTTGCTACCCACTCTTTCACAGGGTCGGCCTTATGCTGGTGGAAGAATATAATCCAAGCCGAGGGTAGCAGGGCTATAGGGAAGATGAAATGGGCTGAGTGAAAAGGCTGGTGATCGAGGAATTCAGTCCTCGTCGGGAAATGGATAGGATAGAAAGGGAGTTCCTGCAGCTGGAGGCGGGGACGATGACCCACCAACAATATACCACCAAGTTTAACGAATTGGCGCTGTTGGTGCCGGAGCAGGTGACGCCGGTGTCTCGAAAGATCAACCGGTATATTCAGGGGCTGCCAGCTGAAATTCGTTGGCACTTGATTTCTGCCCGACCAAGCACTTTCAGGTCGGCAGTGGACTTGGCGGGAAGGTTATTCGATGAACGTGCTGCCTTGGTGAAGGCTGAGGGAAGCAAGAAAGGAAGTGGGGAGAAGAACTGGCAGGGGAAGAGATTTGGTCGGGGTGATACTTCGACAAACAACAAGAAAGCAAGGGTGGATGACCGCCGAGTGGTCGTGTCTGGAGCTGGGGTGAGGAAGTGTGGTAAGTGTGGAAAGGAGCACTCAGGGGAGTGCAAGTGGGGATACAACATCTGCTTCAAGTGTGGGAGGACTGGGCATATGGCCAAGGATTGTCGGATGGGCAAGTGTTTTAACTGTGGGGAAAGTGGTCATATGAGCAAAGATTGCAAGAAGCCGAGGGCTGAGGGCTCGGGAGAGAAGAAGACGGGAGGAGAAGCACCGAGGGCAAAGGCTAGGGCGTTCACGATGACGCAGGAAGAGGCTAGGACGGACCCCGATGTGGTGTCAGGTACGTTTCTAGTAAACCAAACTCTTGCTTCTGTGTTATTTGACTCTGGTGCTAGTAAGAGTTTCATTTCTACTACTCTCTGTGCTAAATTGCCTGTTAGAAGTAAATGCCTTGACAAGTCCTTTGACGTAGAAACCGCTATTGGTAAATCCACTAGGGTTACGGATGTGATAGAAGGCTGTGCCATAGAATTAGAGGGCCATAGGTTTGCTGCCAAGTTACATGTGATGCCTCTAGGAGGATTTGATGTAGTGTTAGGAATGGACTGGTTAGCAACCTACAAAGCGAATATCGTGTGCCGAAAGAAGATGATTAGACTGACGGCGACCAACGGAAGTCCGGTGATAATTTATGGCGATCGAGTTACGACGATTCCGAAGGTGATCTCGATGGCGGTGGCGGGAAAGTGTATGAGGCGCGGATGTAGCGCCTACTTATGTTATGTAAAGAATGTAGAGACGCCAACACCACAGCTATGCGATGTGCCAGTGGTGTGTGACTTTCCAGACGTGTTTCCCGAAGACTTATCGGGATTGCCACCTGACCGAGAGATCGAATTCCAGATCGACCTGATACCGGGTGCCCAACCTGTCGCAAAAGCACCGTATCGCTTGGCTCCGACGGAGATGAAAGAGTTGATGGAGCAGTTGCAGGAGCTGCTGGATAAGGGGTTTATCCGACCGAGTATCTCACCTTGGGGTGCTCCGGTTCTGTTCGTAAAGAAGAAGGATGGTAGCATGAGGATGTGCATCGACTACCGCGAGCTGAATAAGCTGACGGTGAAGAACAGATACCCCTTACCAAGGATCGATGACTTGTTTGATCAACTTCAGGGTGCTAGTTGGTTTTCAAGGATAGATCTTCGATCGGGTTACCATCAACTAAAGGTAAAAGAACAAGATATCCCTAAAACAGCCTTTCGTACGCGCTATGGTCACTACGAGTTTCTTGTCATGTCTTTTGGGTTGACCAATGCGCCGGCTGCTTTTATGGATTTGATGAACCGAGTGTGCCGACCAATGTTAGATAAATCAGTAATTGTATTCATCGATGACATTTTGATTTATTCAAGAAGTGAAAAAGAGCATGCCGGGCATATTCGGGAAGTGTTGGAAACGTTGAGAAGGGAGAAATTGTACGCCAAGTTCTCCAAGTGCGCCTTCTGGTTACGCGAGGTGCAATTTCTGGGTCACGTAGTGAATGAAGAAGGAATAATGGTGGACCCAGCAAAGGTTGAGGCTGTGATGCAATGGAAATCACCAAGGACGCCATCCGAGATTCGTAGCTTCTTGGGATTGGCGGGCTATTACAGGAGATTTATTCAAGACTTCTCCAGATAGCCTCACCTTTGACAAAATTGACCCGTAAGGACGTGAAATTCGTGTGGGGTCGAGAGCAGGAGACGGCTTTTGAGGAGTTGAAGGCAAGACTAACACAAGCTCCTGTCTTGACTTTGCCTGAGGGAAACGAAGACTTAGTGGTCTATTCAGATGCATCTTATTCTGGGCTAGGTTGCGTGTTGATGCAACGTGGAAGGGTAATAGCCTATGCATCTCGACAACTGAAAACCCACGAAGTCAACTATCCCACACACGATCTAGAACTAGCTGCGGTGGTTTTTGCGTTGAAGATTTGGCGGCACTATCTATACGGGACGAAGTGCACAATCTTCACTGACCACAAAAGCTTGAAGTACTTCTTCGAGCAGAAGGATCTAAACATGAGGCAGAGGCGGTGGTTGGAACTGATAAAAGATTATGATTGTGAGATCCATTACCACCCGGGCAAAGCCAATGTGGTGGCTGATGCCCTTAGCCGAAAAGAAAGGCCTGAGCCGATCCGGGTGAAGGCTTATCAGTTGATCATGACCTCCGACGTGATGACACAGGTTAAGGAGTTTCAAGATGAGGCTTTGAAGGAAGATCGTCTTAACTCCGAAAGGATGAGAGGTCTAGTGACGGAGTTGGGTGAGAACACTCTAGGTGTTAAGACCCGATTTGGGCGAATGTGGATTCCTCGATACGGGGATCTACGTAGTAGAATTATGGATGAGGCCCATAAGACACGATACTCCATTCACCCCGGTGCTACCAAAATGTACCACGATATGAAGAAAGACTATTGGTGGCCGGGCATGAAACGCGACGTAGTGGAGTACGTAAGTAAGTGCTTAACTTGCTTACAAGTGAAGGCGGAACACCAGAAGCCCTACGGGAAGATCCAACCGTTGGATATACCCGAGTGGAAGTGGGAACACATCACCATGGATTTCATCACGAAGTTACCACGTACCCCTAAAGGGTATGATGCCATATGGGTGATTGTGGACCGCTTGACAAAGAGTGCCCACTTCCTACCGATCCGCGAAACGTACTCATCGGAGAGATTGGCGGATCTGTTCATCAAGGAGATTGTAGCTCGTCATGGTGTGCCGGTGTCTATTGTGTCGATCGTGACACCCGGTTTACCTCCAAGTTTTGGAAGAGATTTCATGATGCGATGGGGACGAGACTACACATTAGTACAGCATATCACCCTCAGACAGACGGTCAGTCTGAGAGGACAATCCAAACACTCGAAGACATGCTTCGGGCGTGCGTGATTGACTTTGGAGGAAGTTGGGACAATCACCTGCCGTTAGCAGAATTCTCGTACAACAATAGTTATCACGCCAGTATTGGCATGCCACCTTACGAGATGCTATACGGGAGGAGGTGTAGGACGCCCGTATGTTGGGGAGACATTGGGCAGAAAGAACTGGGAGGTGTTGAGGTGATTGAAGCAACGACTGAGAAATTAGAGAAGATCAAAACCTTCATGAAGGCGGCGAAAGATAGGCAAAAGTCGTATGCTGACAAGAGGCGAAGACCGATAGAGTTCAAGGTTGGTGACCGAGTTATGTTGAAGGTCTCGCCCTGGAAGGGAATTATTAGATTCAGGAAGCGAGGTAAGCTAAGCCCGAGATACATAGGACCTTTCCGAATTATCGCACGAGTAGGAGAGGTGGCCTATCGACTTGAATTGCCAGATGAGTTAAGTGGAATTCATCCCACATTCCATGTATCTCACCTAAGGAAGTGCTTAGCTGATGAAGACATGGTTGTACCACTGGAGGATATTGAAGTAGACGAACGGCTCAACTACGTGGAGCAACCAGTGGCAATCATTGATCGTAAAGAAAAGAGGTTGAGGAATAAAGTGGTTCCTCTTGTGCGTGTACAGTGGAAGCACAGGAAGGGATCCGAGTCTACGTGGGAGACTGAAGAAGAGATGAGACAACACTACCCACATCTGTTTGAGGAATAACAGGTTTCGGGGACGAAACCTATATAAGGGGGGTGGACTTGTAACACCCGTAAATTCTTATTAAAGAAATTAAAAGAATAAAATAGAAAGAGAAAGGAAAGAAAAACAAAAGTTACTTTTGTTTAAGGGCCAAAAGTATCAAATGGGCAAACTTTCTATTAATTCTTTGTACAAAAGGTGGTATGGCCACCCATGTTGTCTGCATTTCACTTCATTCGAACTTTTAGAGAGAGAAAGTAGCAGGAGCAGAAAACCATCGGAATTTTGAAGAAGGATCTGAGAAATTCGAAGTTTTGGTAAGAAATCCCGAATTCATGATGTTAGGACGATTCTAGAACCATACATGAGCATATAAATGTGACTAGTGTGTTCGGGTTGCTCTGTGTGTGTGTTTTAGGTGTATAAACGACTGAGAAGTTCAAGGAAAGGGCATCCAAACCCGAAGACAAATTAAGGTGAGTTCTAGACCCCGTTTTACTGTTTTTAAATGTTTTGGGGCTGGAAATGCATGTAAATATGTTTTTATAAAATTGTGGGTTGATACCCGTATGAAATAATTGTATGTATGTTTATGTTTATGTTAGATTTATGCCTAGAATTATGTGCATATATTTAGAACTAGGCATTATGATGTTTTGGACTTGAATTATGAATTAGACATATGAGTAGGATGCTAATGTGTCTGAAAATGGGACTTAGAATAAATAAGCAAAAGTTGGTAAGTCCACTAGTGGCCATACGACCAACAGTGTGGTCGTATGACCAGAATATTTTTCTAAGTGTTGAGCCCAATAGGACTCATACGACCAACAGTGGTCGTATGAATATGTGATATTTTCTAAGTATGAGGCCCATAGGACTCATACGACCAACAGTGGTCGTATGATCATGTGGAAATTTTCTAAGTATAGACTCATACGACCAACAGTGGTCGTATGATCCAAATATGTTCCTAAGTCCAGGGGTAGTACGACCAGCAGTGGTCATACGACCAACAGTGTGGTCGTATGACCAGCTGATAAATCTAAGTGTTAAATGAAAAGTCCGGCAGTGCTCATACGGCTAATAGTGCTCATACGCCCAGAGGGCTTATACGCCCAATAGTGCTAAAACGCCTAAACACTTAGAAATTTTCAGGAATTTCCAATAAGTCCAAAGTTCGAGGTTTGACCAGGGTTGACTAGGGTTAATAAATGATGATGTCTCATGCATATAATGATGAGAATGATTAACCCTAATTGTTACTAATATTATTATTAGTATATTATTGTTAACAATATTATTAAAATATTGTTAAGTAAGGTATGATGCTATGCATGATGATGTACGTATAATGATGAATGTATGATGATGAATGTATGATGAATAAGTATGATGTGTGTATGTTCCTTGTGATTGTGTATGCTTATCTTTCTGAAACTTTACGAATAACGAGAAATGAATTAATGAAGTATTATGTATCGTAAAGTGAAAGATAATGAAAGAGGAACATGATGACGAATGCATGTATTAACGAATGAACGAAATGAAGAATGATGATGAATACATGCATTAATGAACGAATGAATTATGTCTTGCAAGCATTGAATAACGCGATTGGTCCTTCTATGTGATTGACCATGGTCATGGTACCTCTACCGCTTACCTCTAGTACCGGGCATACGTTTTGTTGTTCATATGTTGACTTCGGCCCGGTAGCTAATAACGTTCGGGGTGTAGCATAAGGTATTGGTACAATTAACCTTTCAATGCGTGCAAGTAAGTATGAACGGGATTCTTGTCATTCGACCACAGTAATCATAGCCGAGTGCTATGAAGTGGGTAAAGCCTGACAGAATCCATACGAGATGTTAAAAATAACGATGAATAACGAATGATGAAGATAATAACGAATATTATCTCTGTGTACGTATGATGTATGAACGCATGCACAAAAGAATACTTTTAAGTAAAGGTATGTTTTAATACAAAACTAGAACTCACTCAGCAACGCTGACTTTTATGTATTTTCCAGTTGGCAGGTAGTGTTGCTGAGGATGGCACGAGGCGGCTGCTCAGCTCTTTTAGGATGGCATTCTTTTGTTAATGTTTTTGTATTGTAATGCAAACAAATGATATTTTGTAACAGGTGTTGTATTACTTTGCAAAAGCATTTATAGTAAAATTTAAAGTTTCCGCTGCATGGTTTTTATTAAGTTATATGAAATGTATGTTTTATGGGTAATGACGACCAACTGTGAGGTGCCCGGGAACGGGGCCTTACAGATCTGCTGTGAAACAAATTGAGGGGATGTCTGCATTCTGCATTCTGCAGATGTTTAAACAAAACAAACAGTCTTTTTCTTGCAGACTGCAGACATTTGGTCCACTTCTTCTGCTGCAGATGTCTGCAGATGTGGTCCGCAGACTGCAGACATTTTCCTGCAGAAAAAACAAACATCACCTTTATGTTATATGTTCTAAAAGTGTATCATATTCTTTGCTATTATTTTAATAAAATTCCAATTGTTCTATAGAAATTACGAAAAACTAGAAAATCTAGTGATATAATCACGTGTATGAAATATATCATCTCATAAAGTTCAAGTTATTAATAAAACAAAAATGTATGAAACCGGTGGTTGCATCTAATGACTAACTTTTTAAAGTTATAAATGTAAAGCTCCCATTAAGTCAAGGGTTTGAGCCCTATTTTTAACTGTTAATATTAACTAGTTGTGAAGTAAAATAAAAATAAATTATATGTGTATGTGAGTTCCCGTTTTAAAATCTTAAACAAAATGTATAAATTTATGAGTAAGATTAGAATACACTTAAGTTATCTGTTAAAAGAAAGTTACTGCTATTTTACTTACGATATATTGTTAAATAAAACGAGTGATGAAACCCGCGCGATGCAGCGGGTCTGTTGAAATTTGTAAGATTAGATTTCGATGACTTGCAAATTAGTAATCATCCCACAAAAAAATCATGTCGAAACATTGAAACAAAAAAGCACGTGATTAGCTTTGACGACTTGAATGTGTGCACTTCGTGACTTGTATTATTATGTACAACTTGTTATTGAATGAAATTTATATTAAAACTTAAAATAACCACGTCACAACAAAACATTTTAAATTTTATAAAACGTCAATTTTAAAACTATAAGAGAAAAAGTAAAAACAAAGAGTTTGTATAAATTGTTTTTTAATAAATCTTAAGTGTTATATGATTGCCAAAAAAATAATTTAAAAGTTGATGGGTAAGAAACTACAAAATATAAGTATTTTAAACTTTACAAAATTAATTAGTCAAATTATTCATCGACTATAGGTTATAAAGGCAAACTAAATTAAGTGTTATATAAAAAATCTTTTGAGTGGGCTATAAAAAAAACTCACGTAAAAACCAGAAAACAAAACAAAAAAAAAAAGGCAAAATGAAAATTTCAGCCTAGGATTCAAACCAAGATCCGCTAACCACTGTTCTATGACCTCAACAGTTCTTTAATTCTCAAAGAGAATATATGTATATAATATAACTTGAAAATCAAATAAAAACAATATAGTTACTGTAGCAACCGACATCTATATATATATATATATATAATTACTATATACTTAGAATAAAATAAAATTAAATTAAATAAAAAAGTAAAAGCGTATTGGGCCCTAAAGCAAACACCAGGTTGGCCCACAGAGTCGAAACCTATATAAACACAAATAAACCCTAACAATTATTATTAACAAACCCTCTATCCATCATCTAACGCATCGGTTGATCGTTGTAATTATTCCATCTTTTTCATCGTAATTCACTTGCAATTTTCTTGTTATCGGTGAGTCACTATATTAATTATTGTTTTCTTCATCGTCATACCTTTCAGTTTTGGTGTTTCGGTGAGTGATTTATCAAATTTTTATACATGATTATGTATATTTGTTAGAGTCATGATGGTGATATAATTAGGTTTAATCTAGGTTTTATGCTCGATACGGATATTGAAATATTTCCAGATTCGGATATTTGAAATTCGGATGTAGATATCTAAATAACCTGATATCCGAATTTAAAGATCTTTAAACAATTGGAAATGTTTTTCGAATTCATGTTAGAGCATCCTCAATGCATTAACTCACACAAGTCTAAAAATGAGCACAATTAATTACCTTGCGATAGAAAAAAACTAGAATTTATCTTTTAAATCATCCACACCGTGCTAAATTTTAAAATCCATAGCGGGGTGTACAAAGGCACCTTCACGAGAGCGTTTTTCTGAACATTCATGTTGTGGTTGATCGCTTACCAATAGTAAATAGGATATAGGACAGTATTTACCTTTGTGCAATTAAGGAGCTTAATTTCCTAATACATATATTGGCTTATTAATTTTGTAAATATTGTGTTTTACCAAATTATTAATTGCACACATCGAATAAAAGTAAAACTATGGTTATACAAAACACAAAAACCTTTACGGTAACTACTGGTGTTTTACTCGTAAGGTTGAGGGTTTGATTTTACGAGTCTTATAATAAATAATGATGTAGACGTGTGTAGTCTTAAGAGTATGATTAGATTGATGTGTTATTGCTATTTTATATATATCTAAAACACAAAATTCATAATACACAAGCATATAATTAAACACGTTCTAATTATGGAAGATAAATCTATCTATTTATTTGGTGCACGTGATCAGCAATTAGCTTCTCTTAACTCATCAAAATGGTAACTTTATTACTTATTTATTATTTAAAATTTTAACTCAACCCTTTGTTTTTTAACTTTTACATGTGTTTGTTGTAAATTAAAAATAACATCCGTATATGCTAAGATACACAATATCTACAGGCATTTCATGTTTCATGTTTTCTTTTTGACCTAAAACTTTATCAAAACTCATATTTTTAAGTTGTTACAATTGTAAATATATATTGTAACACTCGACCCTTTATACCATCAACAGCCTACCAATAACATGTAATTTTACAAACAATCACATTTCACATTTGTAATACTGTTAATTAATTATTTGTTTTTGTCACTTATGTTTATTATTTACACCATCACTTGTTGCTAACTCTGGTTTAAATTGTCTGCAGAAATCATTTAATCCAAAAACATGAATGCTAAAAAGGTTACTAAAGTAAAATCAGATTCAACACAAGATGAGGTGGGAACATCTTCAACAAATACCTCATTGAAATGGAATGCAACCTGTAGAAGATCTCTTCGATCTTCAGGCGTCTCGAAGTTAGCTAAGCTTAGCCAACGAGTAGCACATTCGTTACACGCTGCCACGAGGTTAAAGTCGGTTGAAAAATCGAGTGGCGATCCAGCACCGAAAACTGCAGCCCCGAAGGACCCGACACCGTGTACTTTGAAGAAAGAAGTTGAGAAGTCTGAAGATCCTACAGTTGGTTCCCTCTGTAGGGAAATTGCTCAGAAAACTAGTGTCACTCATGAAGTTCCTGTTAAAAGATGGAGCAACCTTATTCAGAAATCCCAGTTTATCACATCAGATTTGATGGTATGTTTATATATAACCAACTTTATGATATTATTTTTACATGTTGTTGTGTTTGTTTGGTGTATGTTATGATGCAACGCGGAAGCAAGAATAAAATAAAACAATCTTAAGAGAAAACTGATATAATACTAAATGATTAATTAAAAAAACATCGTCTTTTCATAAGGGTCAATTTAAATATGACAGGTCGAGTCAAATTTTATAAAAAATAATCTGACTACATAATTATAAAATCGAGTTTATAAATAAACGTGTAAATTATTCAAGTCAAAGACTCGTGTATTTTTACATAGAAAATGAAATATTTGAAAGCTCCCAAAATTGGGGAAGTTGAGTTTGAAATTAATGGCGTATATATGGTTGTTTTGATGTTTTGCCACATGATGTGACCGTTAAGACATTTCTATTCATTATTAACGGGCCCTATAACTTGTTTACATAACAGTTTATTAATATCTAATGTTTTTTCACTCGTAGGTTGCGGTGATGGCCATAAGCAATTCGGGGAGAAGTGCATATTATGCAACAATGATCTTTCACGCTCGCCACGCGATGTTGATCGTGGACCTCGCGCAGATGATGAACACAAATACCGTGTCAAATTCATACCTCTAGTTCTTCCTGGTGTAGACATTCTGCCATGTGGTCACGCCATCCATACCGAATGCTCGAAGCATGTTATGTCTGCAGAATCTAATGTTCCTCGATGTATATTATGTTTGAGCATGCCTTGATTCCTCGTGTTATCTGGATTAATTCTTTAACACTCAAATAGATGTTGCTTTTTATCGAAATTTTATGTACATATTCAGTTATCTTGCATATTGCCTTTTTAATTAAGATCTGCACATTGGAAATTAGACTATATTTCGTCACTAAATTAAAGTAAACATGTGATGGATTTGCGATAGAATGGTTTGCGACTGAATGATGTTATGTGTTTGTGACTAGCAGAGGCGGACCCAATTTTTTTTTTCATAAGTGACAAAAGTAAAGCGATTGTATAATTTCAAGAGGGGACAATCGGGATTTTCACATACATATAACACTTAAATTTTTTTTACAGAGGGCGGCTACCCCCAACCCAAAGCCTAGGTCTGCCCCTAGTGGCTAATTTTTGTGATGGGTTTGTAAATAGAAATTCCAGTCAGCTTTTTATTTATAAGTGAAACTTCATTAATATCATTCTTGAATTATTCAGTCTCAAATTTATCCCAATAGTTTGATTAACTAGTAGATATACTATTACAAATATCGTCCGTCGCAAATTAATGAAGTGGCAACATAGAAACTGATGCAACCCTCGGTTCAGATCCAGGCCCATCAGCCCGCGTACCAGATCTGCAGGCCCAGGTTCCCAGCCCAGATGATTAATCGCAACCCCAGCTGGAGTTCTCTCACGTTTGAATTAATGTTTATCTCTAATTTTCTGTTTATGTTTATCTCTAAGTTCTTTTAGACTTTTAGTCCTATTTCAATTCCTAGTTTGTAGGATTTATTTTTCTTTATATCCTCTGGAGGTTTTCTTGTTGAGGGATTATTGAATTATTGATTATTGAATAAAGAGAGAATTCCCAACCTGTTCTTGTTGATCCAATTTGATTGCTACCAAATATTGCATCAGTTGGTATCAGAGCTCAGGCATGGCAGAACGTGGAAGACGCAACCAGCGATTCGATCGTAGATACGCCGACCGAGGCAACGACGACACCCAACGCGATCCACGAGACGTAGAAGAGATCGCCCGTCTCCAGCAACGGATCCGGGATCTGGAGCTGCATCACGGGGACCACTACGAACCAACCGACGTTGGGTCAGTCATCCGGGATGACGAGTCCGACCCCTACAATCCGTTTGGACGGGAACATCCGTACCAGCCTAGGGATTCCCCAACCGACCCATTGCGGAATCTGGGAATCAAGATCGAATTACCGGAGTTTGACGGGGGAGCACAGCCGGATGAATTTATCGACTGGCTCCACACGGTGGAGAGGGTCTTTGACCTGCGAGACATTCCCGACAGGTACAAGGTCAAACTGGTTGCCATCAGACACAAGAAATATGCCTCGCTTTGGTGGGAGCACGTGAAAAAGAAACGCGCACAGGAAGGTAGGTCTCGGGTCACAACCTGGGACAAGATGAAAAAACTCTTGAGAGAAAATTTTTGCCACCAACTTATCGACAGGAAGCCTTTCTGGAATACCATAATTTGAGCCAACGAACAACCACTGTTGAAGAACTGATTCGAGAGTTTGACCGACTTCGTATGAGGTGTGGGGTCGAAGAGGAAGAGGAGCAGATTATTGCTCGGTTTTTAGGAGCTTTGCGACCAGATATTGCAGACATAGTCCAATTACAACCTTATTGGACCTATTTGGATGTTTGTCAGTTAGCTCTCAAGGTGGAGAAACAACAGAAAGGGAAGAGCAAGACACCCCAAAAGCCCAGTTCGGTTAAGGCCGATGGCCAGCGATTCGGCCCAACAGCAGCAGCCTCGAGAAATCATGTTGGCCCAATCAAAGCCGACACTCCTTCTGGTGCTGCCCCCTCAGTGGGCCGGGCTCCGAGATGCTTCAAGTGCGGAGGCCTAAGGCACTTCGCGCGCGATTGCGTCAACACCCAGATGGTCACACTCACGGAAGAAACAACCCCGGTGTATGATTCTGAAACAGATCAACCCGCAGCAGAACAGGAAGAAGTTATTCACCCGGATCAGGGAGAGTTACTCATTGCCCAACGAACCCTTAGTGCAGTCCCTGCAGCGCGAACCGGTGACGATACCCTTTGGCTTAGAAATAATATTTTTCGTACACGTTGCACAACAAAAGGGAAGGTATGTACAGTGATCATTGATGGCGGTAGTTGTGAAAACATGGTAGCTACTGCCATGGTGGAGAAATTAGGTTTTAAGCCAGAACCGCACCCAGACCCATACCAGCTTACTTGGCTTAAAAAGGGGAATATTGTGAAGGTGAGCCAACGTTGTTTAGTCACGTTTAGCATTGGTACTCGCTACTCGGATGAATTTGGTGCGAGGTCATCCCAATGGATGCCTGTCACATCCTACTAGGCCGCCCATGGCAGTATGATCGGAAAACGAGACATGACGGGTTCAATAACACGTATTCCTTCAAGAAGGACGGCGTGAACATTACTCTAGCTCCCCTCGACACGCGGGATACGATGACCGAGGCTATAGTGCTCAATAAATCTGCCTTTCTGGATTATACACGTGCCATTAAGCCACCGTTTGTATTGGCCCTAGTTATAGCCGAAGTTAACCCATCCGTACATACACCTCCCTCGGAAATACAGACCCTCTTAAAAGAATTTATAGATGTTTTTCCTTCAGAAATTCCAGCAGGCCTACCGCTCGTTCGGGAAATACAGCATTGCATCGACTTCCTACCCGGTGCAGTCATACCAAACAAGCCGGCTTATCGTATGAATCCTAAGGAGTATGAGGAGCTCCATAGGCAAGTGAATGAGCTTTTAGAAAAAGGGCTGATTAGAGAGAGTATGAGCCCATGTGCAGTTCCCGCATTGCTCGTACCAAAGGCTAACGGGACTTATCGAATGTGTGTAGATAGTCGAGCCGTCAACAAGATTACTATTAAATACCGGTTTCCTATACCACGGTTTGAAGATCTCTTGGATCAACTACATGGGGCCCAAATATTTTCTAAAATAGATCTTCGGAGTGGTTACCATCACATCCGCATGAGGCCGGGTGACGAGTGGAAAACGGCTTTCAAAACACGTGACGGCCTTTTCGAATGGATGGTGATGTCGTTTGTCCTTTCCAATGCACCGAGTACATTTATGCGCCTTATGAATCACATCTTTAAAGCACTAATCGGGCGTTGTGTCGTAGTATACTTTGATGACATCCTTGTCTTTAGCAAAGACCTCCCACAACACCTACGACACCTGCGAGAAGTCTTCATGATTCTACGCGAACAAAGGCTTTTTGCGAATAACGAAAAGTGTTGTTTCCTTTCTTCAGAGGTTCTGTTCTTGGGTCATCATGTGTCGGGCAACGGGATCCGAATGGACGAAACGAAGGTCGACGCTATTCTAACTTGGCCAATTCCAACAAACATACACGAGGTACGGAGTTTTCATGTTTTAGCTTCATTTTACCGTCGTTTTATTCGTAATTTCAGCGCTATCGCGGCACCGATTACGGAGTGTCTAAAAAGGGGCTCTTTTCATTGGACACCGGCAGCCACACAATCGTTTGAAGCGCTCAAACAATGTGTCACAAAAGCTCCAGTTTTAGCGCTGCCAAACTTTCAAGCAACCTTCCAAGTCGAATGCGACGCATCAGGCCTCGGTATAGGGGGCGTTCTAAGTCAGGAAGGTCGCCCAGTTGCTTTTTTCAGCGAGAAGTTGAGTGCAGCCAAACAGAAATTCAGCACTTATGACAAGGAATTCTACGCGATCATTCGCAGCCTTGAGTATTGGAGGCACTACTTACTCCATTCTGAGTTTATTTTGTTTTCGGATCATCAGGCTCTCCGGTTCATCCAGGGACAGCACAAGTTAAATGCCCGACATGCTAGGTGGGTCGAGTTCTTGCAGGATTATTCTTTTGTGATCCGCCATAAATCCGGTGCTGACAACACAGTAGCAGATGCCCTCAGCTGGCGTCACACACTTTTAACATCATTGCAGGTCAAAGTCGAGTGGTTTGATAATCTGTGCACCCTATACCCAGCTGACCCAGATTTTTCTGCCGTTTGGGAAGCCTGCCGGACTGCACCAACACTGGGCCACTCCCTCGTTAATGGCTTCTTGTTTAAAGGGGTCCGGCTATGCGTACCTAAGTGTTCTTTCCGCGATGCAATCATTCTTGAGGGTCACAAGGGTGCATTAGCAGGTCATTTTGGCAGAGATAAAACTCTCAAATTAGTGAAGGATAGATTTTTTTGGCCTAAAATGAGTTTTGATGTGACCAGAATATTGATCGCTGCCGTACGTGTCACATTGCTAAGAAGCAACATACTAACGCAGGCCTATACACCCCCTGCCGGTACCCGACGGCCCATGGGAGGACGTGAGCCTCGACTTTGTCGTCGGCCTCCCGAAAACTCAGAGACAGAAAGACTCGGTGATGGTCGTGGTCGATCGGTTCTCCAAAATGGCACATTTCATTCCGTGTGCTAAGACTTACGATGCCCGACAAATAGCAAACTTGTATTTTCAAGAGATCGTTCGTCTACATGGGATCCCCAAATCATTAACCTTCGACCGGGATGTCAAATTCATTGGCCATTTTTGGCGCACCTTGTGGAAGAAATTGGGATCTCGTCTCAATTTCAGTAGTGCACACCACCCTCAGAGTGACGGGAAAACCGAAGTAACTAATCGTAGTCTGGGAAACTTATTGAGGTGTCTAGTGGGGAATAATCAGAAGCAATGGGATCTAGTGCTGCCCCTGGCAGAATTCGCCTATAATCGTTCAACCCACCGATCGACAGGCATGAGCCCTTTTCTTATAGTGTATGGTCGTAATCCCTTCACACCATTGGACCTTGCACCCTTACCAGCCATTGAATATTTCAGTGCCGATGGGGAAGCCCGTGCCAACCAGATCAAGCTTATTCATGAACAAGTGCGTGACAATATTACTAATAACAATATTGTGTATCAACGACGGGCTAACAGCAAACGAAAGAGAATGGTTTTTAAAGAGGGGGACCTAGTGTGGATACATTTGAGCAAAGAGCGTTTTCCAGGAGGTCGAGCTAGCAAGTTACAGCCTCGCGCAGATGGGCCTTTTAAAGTGCTGGAACGTATTAACGACAATGCTTACAAAATAGACTTACCGGGCCACTACAACGTGTCTGCTACATTTAATGTCGCTGACTTATCCCCGTTTGTGCCCAGTTTAGACGATCCTTTTGACTCGGGGACGAGTCCTTTCGAAGACGGAGGGGATGATGCAGCCCTCGGTTCAGATCCAGGCCCATCAGCCCGCGTACCAGATCTGCAGGCCCAGGTTCCCAGCCCAGATGATTAATCGCAACCCCAGCTGGAGTTCTCTCACGTTTGAATTAATGTTTATCTCTAATTTTCTGTTTATGTTTATCTCTAAGTTCTTTTAGACTTTTAGTCCTATTTCAATTCCTAGTTTGTAGGATTTATTTTCCTTTATATCCTCTGGAGGTTTTCTTGTTGGGGGATTATTGAATTATTGATTATTGAATAAAAAGAGAATTCACAACCTGTTCTTGTTGATCCAATTTGATTGCTACCAAATATTGCATCAGAAACAAGAAAGAAATGAACCGCAACGCATAATAAATTTTAACTTGTAATTAAAACTAAAATGCTGTTAAAAATAAAAGTTGTGCTTTGTCCGAATAAAATAACATATCTTCTTACAACATGCTTAAAGTAATATATATCTACTTAGGTGGGTCACTTTAATAACACCTTTTTCACTAAAGGCTTTAAATAATTTGTAGCATGTTTAAAATAGGGCGATTTTGTTACTAAACACATGATTATTGTTAAGTGTCATGATCAATTTATCATGTCTAATAATATATAAATCGTAAAATTAGTTAATTTTTAATGTGACATGCTCTTATGGTCATGTCGGGTGGTTAAATATACATATAATTAGATCATTGGTCGCTTGAAATGTATTTTAGATATTCATTCTAACTTGTGTATCCCTCTTCAGTTCATAAAATGTATTTTTTATTCTATGATTGGTTCTTCTTTCGCATATCACAGGTATGCCACTTTCCAGGACTGTTCATATTGTAGCGAGTTTTGATTATACAAATACCATTTCACCATTGGAACAATGTGTCTAACACATTACCTAGTGGCCAAATTTTGCTACATTGTTGGCAAACTACGTATAGTTAAACTAATGCAAGTTTTTTACCCCTAAATTAATGCATGTATACGTATCGTATCCAGAAGCCTTAATACGTTTTTATGATAACCGGCATATATTCTAACAATGGAACTACTTTATATATAAATTTGTACCAAAATAATATGTTTTTCAAAAACATACAAAGACTTTAGGACACGATATACGTACATGGGTAAAAGTATCAGCATCAATATGCATAGTTTTGTTAGCAATGTAGCAAAATTTGAGCATCATGTAATTATGTGTTACACAAGTCTTTGTAATGGTAAAAGGATATCTACATAATCAAAACTCATTGCTAAGAGCAAATGCCTAAAAATTGAGTTACTAAATCTCACTAAAGAACTTTGAACCGAAAAACAAAACCAAATCCAACCAATTCTGATCTGACTTTTTCGGTTCACCGTTTATCGATCAATGAGAAAATGTAATCCATTGATCACGTCCATTTATGAAATCCTTTAAAAAAGAGATAAATCAAAATATAGTTGCGACACCAAAACCAAAACCTAAAAACCAACCGACCAGATTGACTTGGTGGTGAAAAGTTAATATCAATAGGCAAATCCAAAAGAAATTCATATATTCACATGTGAAACGAATGTCTAGTATCCAATAGTAGAAAAACTAAAAATAGCATATATTCACATGTGAAACGAATGTCTAGTATCCAATAGTAGAAAAACTAAAAGAAGAAAAAAAAATAGCATATGAACATCTTTCACTTTTGGCGGAAAATGTTCCAAAAGCAGGGTGAATTTAAACTAAAAAAATGTCTAAAGCATAATAAATGACTGCAAACCTATTAACAGGACCAAAGTGATCAAGCATATGCACATCTCCACTTCCATATTTACTTCCCCAAAACCCGACCCTTATTTACAACTTCAATCCGCTTCTGCTTAACGGTCCATGATCCCGCCATCCTGAGATGTGTCTTAGTAAAGCTTCGGGAGGGGCGCAATCTGTGGAAGCTGATCTAACATATCACTAAACGAGTCGTCCCTTGACATCCCATTCCCATTCCCATTCTCACCCTCATTCTCATTCTCTTTCTCGTTCTCTTTCTCGTTCTCTTTCTCGTTCTCTTTCTCGTTCTCGTTCTCTTTCTCGTTCTCTTTCTCGTTCTCTTTCTCCTTCTCATTCTCACTCTCATTCTCACTCTCACTCTCACTCTCACTCTCACTCTCACTCTCACTCTCACTCTCACTCTCACTCTCACTCTCACTCTCACTCTCACTCTCATTCTCACTCTCACTCTCATTCTCATTCTCATTCTCAGGCTCATTCTCAGGCTCATTCTCAGGCTCATTCTCAGGCTCATTCTCCCCAATGTTTGCAGCATCAGGGTCAGAATAGTCATTTGACTCGTGTCCATCTCGAACAAGACCACCCGGCAAGTTGACACTTGACGCGAGACTTTTCTCGTTTGACGCTGCGGTCAACTGCGTGTTGTTCAGAAGAATCTTGGAAACACCCTTGATCAAATGATTTCGGTTGACTCCACCAGACATATTATTATATGCAGGTAAGCCACAAGCCTGTTTATTCTCTGAAATAGAATGTCCACTGTAAGTTATAATATCAGATAGAAACATAGCTTGTTGGCACCCGGGTGCGTTGACCTGCCCGACAGCCTCTGACCCCACGAGACCCGAGCTTTCCACATACCCATACTCTTTTCTAAAATCTCCATGGACCAAACCAATAGTGCCAGTGTTCTGTAGATGAGATACAGCAGGTCCTCTCAACGTTTCTAGTTGGTTAGAACCATTATTATTTGACCCATTTGGATCTTTAATAGAATCATTTGCTGCAATTGGCGCGTTCAAAAACAGGTCTACCTGTTGGCTAAGAAACTTAAGCCGCGTATCACATTGGATTAACTTTTCATAATGCCTGTTTAGCACCCCTTGTGAACACCATAGATAATGTAGCCTGCATAAACCAACATGTCAAAACTGTGTCATTACTAGGTGGGTGCCTTAAAAAGTTAAACAATGTAATAACAAAGGGATATGAGAGATGTTTAGCAGCTTATTAATCAAAAGTGCTGTAAATTTGATGGGTAATCAGATGTTTCAACAAGGAATACCTATATGTGCTTGCTTTTCCACCAGTAAAATCAGAAGTTGCCTGCCAAACAGTGTGTTTCCTAGGCTGTGGATTGGTCTCTCTGAAGAAAAGTGGCTGTTTACCAAGCTGTCATAAAATTCACCATGTGAATTAGTGAATATGACGTGCGCTCTAAAAGTGATTGTGATATTAAATAATTAGAATCATATAATCAGCTGTAATGAAACAGACTTTACAAAAGAATGTTGGGTGTTTTTTTGTTGTTTGAAGTTATAGTTATAAGATAATAAGATGTTTTCTTATTATTCAAGAAACTAATTGATTATCTCCACCCTGAAATGATCAGAATGACTATGAATAATATATACTGATTATTGGACTTTGAGTGGTGATAATCAGATAATCAGTTCTAGACCGCGAAATTAAACATAATGATAGCGAATGACATTTAAAAATAAGCATAATGAACACATTAATGGAAGAAGTTGAATACCATAATCTTTAAGATGCCAGGACCATCATCTGGACAGTTTGCCTTCAGGGCCACAATGTCTTCCCATTGGAATTCGATTTTATTCTTTAGACTACCATCAAGAACTTCCCATGCAAGCTTATGCTTTGCAAAGTAACATTTTGCCACTAAGTCGCCTTCGTGTTTTGACGCATACTGCAACAAAGAATAACTTGATTTCAGGTGCATTTCAGAAGTACAAGTGGGAAAATAGACATGATGTCAAGAACCTAGGTTGACCAAAACCCACTGTTCTCAGAACCAGACTGGTCTGGACCGGTTGGAACGTAACCAATCCAGTTGATTACCCTTAAAGCGCCTCCATTTGAATTGGCCAGTTGATTTTCAAAACTTATTATTTTCCTTTTTTTTATTTTCTTTTAAATCTAAAATCTAAGTTACTACTTTAATCAGGTTCCATATTTGTATATTTCGGGTTCATATATTTTTAACATTGCAAATCTACACCAGAAGATAAAGCCATATATATTTTATATTAGTTATATATATCCTTTTAAAATTTGTCTACTAATGGCGTCATCCAGTTTTGAACCCGTCCAACCGGTTAGGCAGTCGGGTCAATGATTAGTCCGGTTATGAAAACATTACCAATAGGCAAAACACTTTGTCCAAATTTTAGTAGTTTTAAAATAGTTTAGTAGTGTCCCAGATATTATGAGAAATGTTATACTATTTCAGTGATCGACTATTTTTCAAAACAATGATTAGGAAGTTTTATGCACCAGAATACACTTGGATGATCTTTGACCCGTTTCCTTTAAGCTATTTTTCTCTTTTATCCATATGAGAAACAAAACTATAATCAACCCATTCACAAGTAAACGGATCAAGACAAAACCATAATCAACCCATTCACAAGTAAACGGGTCAAACGTGAGTCCTCTACACAACCATATTCAAAGAGTAAGATTATGTACCTCCCAGTCCCCAATCTTTAAAAGTACAGCTGAAAAATTAGTCGCCTTTAACTTATCAAAAGGACCAGATATCTCAGCTGTTGGCTCAACATCTTTCTGACTTCGGTCGATATGCATTTGCGAAATACTGGTTTGAATTAGCTCCAATAACGATCGACTCTTCTTCAGCCGCAAACCCAAAGGACATGGCTCATTAAACGCGTTGCATTGAGAATCTGCGACAGGAGACTCGTTGCTGGCAAGACTCTGCAAATATACAATTACATGAGAACACAACAGAACAAAAATTATACCTATTTAGTTTCTATGGCATATATAACATCAATCTTCTAGAGAAGTAAAAATACAAAAAATGTCAATTTGTTGGATTTTAAATGCATTATAAACCTATTGAGTGTTTGAAGAATCCCAATTGTTGTATTTTAAATGCATCAAAAACCTATTGGATGATCAGAAATCTCAGATTGTTAGATTTTAAATGCATCAGAAACCTATTGATAATCAAAAGATCCCAAATTGTTGGATTTTAAATGCATCAGAAACCTATTGGATGGTTAAAAAATTATACATTGTTGAATTTTGAATCGAAAAATTGAATAAACAGTAGTTAAATTTTCAGATTGAAATGATCAACCGTAGCACCCTCAAGTTCTTAACCCTCAAATTCAGCACTAAAATCATAAGGCAAAAAAGTAAATATTTCAAACATCATGATGGTTACATCCACATCATAGAAAAACCTTTCACCTTCTTTGAGTTTTTTGATGTACTCCTTAACCTTTTTATATTTTCTAAGTTATGCACCTTATAATGCATATAAAATTTTTTCTTATTAGGATTTTTAAGTTTCTTAAGGAAAGGGACAAAAAAATAAAAAGAAAGAAAACATGCTTACCAGGACTATCATACCAAGTAGCAGTTAGTTTCAATCAGTCTTCAAGTGCCATCGTTAGGGCACATGAGAAAGAAAAGTCACCATCCCAACCATTAGTATCTTTTGATCTTGGGAATACTCCATCGTCAAACGAAGTAGCACTATTCCCAATATCAAAAGATACTAATCGTAAGGGACCCTAACAATGGTTTCTGAAGACGAATTAAAGATCATTGTACTTCTTAAGATAGTCATGGCAAGTTTGCCTTCTTTTTCTTTTTTCTTTTCCCTTTCTTTAAGAAACTTAATAACTCTAATATTCCCAGTTTGAACCAACTTCATATCCGTTATAACGTACATTACTATAAACCATATAACAAAACACATCAAGAAACTCTAATACAAACTAGAGTTTACCATAATGCAGATGCCATACTTCCATCATCATAATCACAAATCCCATCTTTACCGGCGGCATTAAGTTTACCACCTAAATCGAACTTAAAACCCTAATCTTATAATTAGTAATCTTTTCACCACAAACTCCAACTCCAACTCTTTCAATCACAAATCCATACACAAGAACAACACTTAAATACACCCAATAATCAAACCACTAATCCCCATTAAAAATCAATTAACACAAACTATAAACCATATACCCAAAAACATAAACTAATACCTCATCACTTGTTTGTGAAGATGATGGTTTCAACCGTTTATGAAGTTGTGTGTCTTCCTCAACGTCTTCCGTCTTTATCGTACGCTTTTCCGTCGTTTGCTGCTCCGGCACCTTCCATTCCCACTCCGGCCATACGCCGGAGTTACAGTTCGTCTTCTCCGGCGATATTGATTGAACCATGATTAATGAATGTGTGCCTCAAAGTCGTCAATAAGTGACGATTAAACGAAAGATTATGATGAAGAAAAACAAGGGTTAGGGTTTTACGTACCCTCCTGTTTGTTATATCCCGCGAAAAACTCACTTAAATTTGTGATATGGCCCCTTGAAAATGTTGTTTTTAAAATTAAAATTTGTGATATGGACCCTTGAAAATGTTATTTTTTAAAAAGTTTGAAAGATGTTTAAATTTGTGATGTTATTCGTAAGGATTTATTAAAATAAGAATGATTTTGGGTTCAAGTTTATTAAAATAAGAATGATTTTCTCTCGCCCTTAAAAAAGGTTTTTATTTAAAAAAAGGTTTGAGGGATGATAAATTTGTTGACCGAATGATTATCTTTATAAAGAGTGACAACATCATGTGTGGATTACAAACAGCAGAAATGACTATTATTATTAGTAATGTTATTTTAATCTCGCGTGTTTAGATTATAAATAGTAAGATAGTGATTAAAAACATAAGATCAAACGTAATGGAGCATTAAGGGATATTATAGCACCTTAAAACGCCCTTACATCACCTCCGTGAGTATTATAAGACCGTTATAGAGGGGAGATGTTTTCATCATAACGTCATAACTTGTCATAAATCTCATAATTGGGTAATGATTTGGAGTGCGTTAACGGACATGTTTTTGACAAAAAAAATGATTCTGAGTGACGTTGATGTGACGAAAAATGTCCCTTGAGAAGCATTAACCATTACATATGATTTAAGTGTGAATTAGTGAAAACAAACAAATAGTATCTTTAATTTGAGAAACAAGTATTATCTAGCTAATCTGATATGATTAAATCTCTACACATTTGTAATATTATTTGAAAAATGAGGAACAAGTTAAGCCTGCATTTCGATCTAGACACAACATATACATTGATTATCATCTAATTACAGTCGTAATTAAATTAATGGATTTAAGAAAGAATAAAATTAACACTGATATGAAAAGTATTAATATTGTCATAACAAAGGAAAAAAACAATACTAAAGGTTTGAATTCTATTTATCTAAAATTTTAAGGGGGTATAACGCATAAAAGTAAGGCAAGAAGTACGTATAGCGCCACTTTTTTTTCTGTTTGAAACAAATCAAGTGTAAACACATAAAGATTATGCTAATACGCTTGTTTTTGTTAATAAAAATTAAAGTTGAGGGTATTATTGATTAAACTATTACTTTGAATTATTTTCAGTCACTTAGTGATATATAGTTGGATAATTTAATTACAATTTCATACTTTATACAATCTTTAATATGTGATGTAGTTATGATATAAAAAATTATTGAATTTCATTAATTGATCTCTAACTATGACAAACTTCTGTAAAAAAAGAACAAATTAAAAGAGTTATACTATAAAAATATGTTTGAGTTACATCATGAGTAATGATTTTAGTTATGTTTCTTTTAATAATCTTTAATACTGTTTTACATTGCTCTGTCTACTTGATTGGTTTAACTAATAAACCTCCAGAACGACTGATTCAATGAATTGTTTTCTGTTGTTTTTATAGAACTTTATAAATAAATAACTTTCATAACTTATGTAAAAGAGAGTTTATAAATATTAGTACAATTTTAATATGTTAAGCAAACTAATCCCGATATATTCTGTGTATTTGAACAAAGTTTCTGATTATACAATTAGACAACAAATGAATAGTAAACTTTGACATTTGTAAATTAGCCACCAGAGTTTCAGGCTTTTTGATGTTTGGAGTCTTCCTTGATAAACCTTTCAATTGTTCTGTTTGGGGAAAGAACCCGTTGCGACTGCTGGCTACGATTAGTCTGCGGTGGCTACAAAAGCATAGGAGAAGATCTAACCATAACTTCATCTGCAATATCCTATTCGTTCAGTTCGACATTAACCGAATGGAGTAGTGGTTATTCTTGAGGTTTGTTTCTCCTTTTGTTTTTTAAAATTTTAAAGATTCATTTAGGAAATCAAATAAAAGCCATCAAAATTCTCTAGTTTTTTCTAATTGATGTTTTAACTGGTTCTCCTTTACTAATCATTGTTTTCAATTGACAAACAAAATTTAGATTTTCATAAATTTTATTGGTTCTTTTATGCTAAGGTTTAAAGAGGATGATCAAAAGGATGTGAGGAAAAGGAGAGTTGTTCTTGCTTAAAAATGGCATCTTGCATTACGACTGAGGGTTTACTAAATCTTTTTGAATATGTCAATGCCCGGTAATTAAGTCTCACTACATCAGTTTTTATTAACCTTAACCTTAACCTTGAAAGTTGAAACTATATTGTTTATATACTAAGGTTTAAAGAGGATGATCATAAAATGGTTGTTCTTATTAACCTTAACCTTGAAACCATTTTGTTTGTATGTCACTAAATGAGTTTTTAAATCAACGTCTTAAAGAGCTCTGGATGTACATTTGGAACTGACTATGTGATATTAAAATGGATTATAGGAGAAATTGTTTTGATGTTTGTTTATTCAATGAAGTTGCAAAAAATAGATTATTAGATTTACAAGTTTTTGACACAATCTGATTATTCAAAAATTAATAGATAAATGAATAAATATGACATGATGATTTGTTCACTCTGACTTTCATGTATGGTTATTAGAACAACATTGACTATATGAAAAAGAGTGTTATATGTAACACGTCCATCTCGAATTTGAGATTTCCATAACTTACCTTTGTTTAGAAGTCATCCAAAAATTTGAATTGAGATTCAAGTGAAAGTGAGGATGTTGACAATGTTTTATCACATTTATCTTATGTTAACTTTACTTGGTAATCTAAAGGAATTTGTGATAAAACGTTTCTATAGCGTTTTGCTGTGTTTGTGCTGACTGAGTTTACCGTTTTGTAAAATTTCACTGTGACATGAATTCTTCTTTTTGAGGTTGCTTGCTTTATAGTTGGTTCATCATTTATTTCTAATTATGGGTTCATGTAATTATATGTCAGCAGGTCATGTTCACAGCTTCATAAAATCATGCACTCATGTGGATGAAGACATGATAACACCAAAGTTGCAAGCTGTTTTTTAACATAATCATGAACAGATTAGTAGTGTTAGGAATCAAGCGGCGCAGCGGAACCAACACACTTACACAAACGCATAAAAGGTTTATCACGCAGAATAGAAAATAAACGATACAAGGATTTAATATGGTTCGGTCGGTGTGACCTACGTTCACGGGCTGCAACTAGGGTTTTCTTTATTTGCTCAATACAAAAGATTATAATACATGACATGAATATATATAGAAACTAATTAGGGTTAATAACTTAATGAACAAGAAAACTCACTACAAGAAAAGTGGTTTTTTGCGACCACATTTTTTGCGGCGATATTAAGATCGTCGCAAAAGGTTCGGTAAACGACAAAAATATTTACTTTTTTGACTTTCCCGGTCAAAAAGATCTTTTGCGGCGATATTTTCGTCGCAAATAACCAAAATAATTTTTCTTTTAATTTTTTCCATTTTTTGACAACTTTCTTAAGAGCGGGAAAATTCCCGGCAACCTATTTGCGGCGACATTTCGTCGCAAAAAAGATTAAATAATAATTAATTTTTTTTTATTTTTTATTTATTATTTGCGGCGATGTTTCGTCGCAAAAAATATATATATTTACTTTATTTTTCTTTTATTTAAAGAGAGTCGTCGCAAAATCTTTTTTGCGGCGATATGTCGCCGCAAAATGCTTCTGCACAGTTTTTGTAACATCCTGTATTTTTGTGTTCATTTATTTATGCCATTTTATAGCATCTTTTAGTGAATCTCTTTTTATACATATAATGATACTAACAATAATAATAATAGATAATAATAATAATAATAATAATAATAATGATAATAATAATAATAATAATAATAATAATATAATATAATATAATAATAATAATAATAATAATAATAATAATAATAATAATAATAATAATAATAATAATAATAATAATAATAATAATAATAAAAATAATAATATTAATAATAACAATAGTATAAATAATAATAATAATAATAATAATAATAATAATAATAATAATAAAATTTTGAATTTAAAGTGCAGGGGGTAAAACATAAATTTGGAAAGAATAGGGACCATTTGTGTAATTTAAACAAACCCAAACCCCCCCCCCTCTGTTTCTCCCGCTTTTCCGGCAACAGGCCGCCGGCCGCGGCTCCGGCGAGGCCCCAAACTTTGTTTTTTCTTATGCAATTCGATCAAGAAAACCGGCCCAACCCGCTCGACCCCATGTCTCGAACTGAAACCCATCTAAAAATTGAAATTCCCGCTCGTTCACCCTCCGAATAAAAACCGAGATGAACCTCGAATCTGATCTCGTCCAAATACATGAAATCAATCAAAATAATCGTTTCTAAACTTACTACGCGTCTCAAACAATCAATCAATCAATTATAATTACAAAATAACAACTCGAATCTCTCAAATTTGGTAAACGGGAACGCGGTTTCAAAATTTAAACGGGAATTGCTCGAAAACAAGAAATCAAACTTATAAGTTGTGGTTTTTCGGTTCATTGAGAAGTTCCTAAACTCCCCAAACTCTCAATTTCAACAGAAAACCTCTCGAATCAAAAACCCCAAACCAAGAAACCCGAAACCTAAATCGCACTTGAAATCACTCGAAGCTTAATCGAAACAGGTAATTAGAACCTGTTATTGACTCGATTTGGTCCAGGGATCAAAAGCCCCATGATGATTCGGGTGTTTAACATCGAATCGGAGGTCAATTTTGACCCTGTTGAACCTAGGGTTCATAAGATTTGGGGGAAACCGGGGAACAAGGGTTAAAAGCAAAGCAAACCAAAGACAAACCAAGGCATTGGCCCTGGTTCGCTGGTTCCTGCGCCCCATGAGTTCAGGGGAGCCCCGGGTTCGACCCCGGGCAGCCCCCCCCTTTCCTTCTTTTCTTTTCTTTTGCAATTTTTTTTCTTTTATTCGTTTCTTTTTAATTATTAAACTTTTTTTAAATTCTGAAAATTTCTAAAATTAATTTTTATAAAATGCAGATTTATTTTCCTATTTTTGTTTAATTAAATTGTGACTAAATTTATTTTTATAAAATACATTTGTATTTATAAATACCTAATTTTAGTTTTAAAAGAAATACTTGTATATGTATACATATATTTTAAATAATTAAATTGTTTAGTACTTATACCTATATAGGTATTTTAATAACTAAATCACTTAATATGATATTATAATTGTTTAGTATGTATATTTATATATCCATGCAAACAATTAAATTGTTTAGTTATTTATACCTATATATATATATATATTTATATATTGTTCTTTCACCTATTATGACTATTATACACAATATTGTAATTGTTTAGTGTATATATTTATATATATATTCAAACAATTAAATTGTTTGATTACTTATACTTATAAATATATATATATTTGTATATAGTCCCCTGTAATAGCTAAATCACTCATTATAATTATTATATACAAACCTTAAAAATCGGTTTAACGTACAATTTAATCAAGTTTTATTTATTATTTCTTTTACGCGCTAACAATTGATTATATCAAGTATAATCCATTCGTTCCATTTAACCGATCACGTTATTAACATGTAATAAATACGAATAATTATTAAATCATATTAGATCTACAATTAATCATCAAACAAATTATAACGCGCTACTTTATTTCGTTTAGGTGCGTTGTGACGTTTGTGTTGGAATTCTTATTCGTGGCTATTCTTATTTCATCTACAAGTCTACTTTATTAAACATGTGAGTTCTTATGCCCCGCTTTACGATTATTTCACATCTTTCGGGGTGAAACATGTTGCTTATACAAACTTACACATACACGTTTTGATACTTATTTCACACGTGCAATTCTTACATAGTCGTGGTTGTTTGGATATGTTTAGTATTATATGAGATGTGACATACGTGTGCAATCATTAACTATTGCTAGCCTAGCGAAGTCTTAGATCTTTGGGCCTGACAAGCCTATTTGGTGCTAAAGTCGATGTATTGCCGACTCCTAGGAGCCGTATGCTTGTGCACTAGGGAACCAAATACACTTAGCTAATCATGCTTATTCATATTATTCAGTCGAGGCTTGATTGTAACTATGCATGTTCTATATACTTGCTATCTTGTGACCATTGACTAGAATTGCCACATTTTGTATACTTATTGTATTTAAAACCATGAGAAACCACCAACTAGTTAGTTGACTTTATTTTCAACATGTTTCAGGTAATGTGCAAGCTTAGCGATGATTGAAGGAATGCATAAACCTAGATCATGGACCTAGGTTTAATAAAGACAATTGAATTCTTGTTTTTGTTTAATTTATTTTGAGACATTGATGTATGTGGTGATTGAAAACAATTGATTAATGCACTTTATACTTTAACATAGCGTTATGTGGCTGTGAACAATCTTAACCCTCGCACCTCGACGTTTCCGCCGTCAAGGTTGGGGTGTGACAGATTGGTATCAGAGCCCATAACTATAGGGATTTAGGTTATTAGGAATGGTGACCTAGGCTATAGTTTATGCATGATCCTTATAGAATAGTATTCTTATGGATACATACTTATTGTTTGCATGCTGCCTAACGCTATGCCTTATTATGTGCAATGTGATGCCTTAGCATAGGTGCCTTTCTACATGATTACATATTGTTACCCGTCTCCCCTAGACTTATCTTAAACGTTAATTCTCCCCGACAGTTACTATTTCTTAAACTTATTCTCGTCTCCAAGTAGAATCTATTGATAGGAATTCTTTAGACTTTATGTCTAATCTTGTAAATATCCCATCAAGATTTTTGATTCCATAAACCAAAGGACTTGTGTGGTACATAGACACCTGTATTCTGGATTTTCTGGCAAAAAGCCCTCGGGCTAAGGCAAGCGTATACGTATAAATCTCATTGAGGGAACCGTTACGCTACCTGGGGATTTCCGGGATGAGTGATAAACTATGACCAACATACACGAGTTTCTGAGGTGAATGGGTCAATTCATCTTGACGTGTCAACGTTTCCAAATGGTGATGCGTCACCAAATGGAATCATTCCGTATAATTCATGATTCTTACCTTAATTGCCTACCCATATTATCCTTTAACCGATCCTAACCCAATTTGTATTTTTCCAGCATGTCTCGCTTCCACGGAAACCGAGGAAGATCCGGCCGTAAGCTTGCTGCCATGATTGCTCGGCAAATGGCTGCGGTCATCCCGACCATGGTGGCTGAACTCAGCAGCACTATGATCGCAAACGTCACGAACAATAGCAATGGTCAAGGGGAGAATAGTGCAAACCAACGGCGTAACACCCAGTCTTGCACCTTCAAGCATTTCAGTTCATGTAAGCCTCCCAGTTATAGTGGCAAGGAAGGTGCCACCGGTCTCTTAGAGTGGTTTGAAGGGATGGAGAACACCTTCGTCAACTGTGAGTGCCCGGAAGCACTCAAAGTGAGGTATGCCACCAGTATGCTTCAACAACGGGCCTTAACATGGTGGAACAGTGAAAAGAGGAACCGTGGCCCCGATGCAATCTTGGCTTTAACTTGGGAGGAATTCAAAAACATAGCCATAGCCAAGTTTTGCCCGAGGAGTGAAATCCAGAAACTGGAGGAGGAATTCTGGAATTTGAAACAGGATGGCGGGAACCATCTGGCGTATTCTACCCGTCATCATGAACTAAGCATACTGCTGCCACACATGGTGGATACTGTTTCCCGAAACGTGGAAAAATTTATTAAGGGTGTGCCGCCTCAAATTCAGGATGCCGTTGTGGGTAGCCGACCCGCAACTCTGGAAGAAGCTATCACCATCACTGCCCAATTGACGGAGAACCACATCCGAGCGGGCACCATGTCTGCAAAGGGTGCCAAGAAGACTGAGAAGACGACCCCCGAGGAGGTTAAGGAGGTCAAGCCTGATAACAAGAAACGGAAGTTTGTACCGGCACGGAACTACGCCGTGGCTGCTCCTAAACCGCCCCAAAGACAGTGTACTACCGGGGCTACACCGGCAGCACAAGTGCCCGTGGCAAGGGCTTATGCGGGCCCTCTACCTATGTGTAACACGTGTAGGTATCACCATCCGGGCAATCTTCCGTGTCGCATCTGCACACTATGTGGCAAGTACGGGCACCTTGTGGCAACGTGTCGCCGAGCATTAGGGAACGCAGTGACGGAAACAAATCGGGTCTGCTACAACTGTGGAGAACCAGGTCACTACCGACCCAGTGCCCTCGTCTTGTGGGCAATGTTCCACAAGCTCGTGGACGTGCTTTCAACATCAACGCGAACCAAGCCCAGGCGAACAACGAGGTGGTGAACGGTACGTAAAAATTGCAACCCTATCCCTATAGAATTTCTCTTAAAATTCCTTACTTGTGTCCTTAAGTGCCTTTAAAACCTATACAGGTATGTTTCTTATTAATGACACCTATGCATACGTATTATTTGATTCGGGCGCCGATAGAAGTTTCGTTTCCTTAGAGATCGAGCCGACACTTTCTAAACCTCGCTCAAATCTAGAGAGACCTCTCACCGTCGAAGTTGCTGATGGAGAACCCATCACCGTCGATGTGGTTATCCGCGATTGTCTATTGTGTCTCGATGACCATAAGTTTCTTATCGACCTTATTCCTATGAAACTCGGGAGTTTCGACGTCATTATTGGCATGGATTGGTTATCTAAGAACCATGCCGAGATCATTTGTTTCGAGAAGTGCATACGCATGCCCTTACCCTCCGGGGACACGATGAAGGTGTTCGGTGAACGGTCCTCCAAAGGACTCAAGCTTATGTCATGTACTAAGGCTCAGAAATGCCTAAGTAAGAGTTATCCGGCATTCTTGGCATATGTAGTCAACACCAAAACCAAGGAGAAGGAACTCGAAGATGTTCCAGTTGTACGAGAATTCCCTGAGGTTTTTCCCGATGATCTTAGCGGGTTACCTCCCGTACGCGAAGTAGAATTTAAAATCGACTTGATACCGGGAGCAAGCCCCGCGGCTAAATCACCTTACCGACTCGCACCATCGGAAATGCAAGAACTCTCTAGTCAACTCCAGGAATTATCCGAGAAGGGGTTTATCCGCCCTAGTTCTTCTCCTTGGGGTGCACCTGTCTTATTTGTGAAGAAGAAAGATGGGTCTTTCCGCATGTGTATCGATTACCGGGAGCTCAACAAGTTGACCATCAAGAACCGGTATCCTCTTCCTCGTATCGACGATCTTTTCGACCAACTTCAAGGAGCTGCAATCTTTTCAAAAATCGACTTGCGTTCGGGTTATCATCAACTGCGAGTCCACGACGACGATATCCCAAAGACTGCATTCCGCACCCGGTATGGGCATTACGAGTTCATGGTTATGCCTTTCGGCTTAACCAATGCTCCAGCGGTCTTCATGGATCTTATGAATCGGGTGTGCAAGCCATACCTAGACAAGTTCGTCATCGTTTTCATTGACGACATTCTTATTTATTCCAAGTCTCGCTCCGATCATGAACTGCATCTCCGTCAAATCCTTGAACTGTTGAAGAAGGAACAACTGTACGCGAAATTCTCGAAATGTGAGTTTTGGCTTGAAGAAGTACAGTTCTTAGGGCACGTTGTGAATAGTCAAGGAATTCACGTCGACCCTGCGAAGGTTGAAGCCGTAAAGAATTGGAGTGCTCCCACAACTCCGACGGAAGTTCGATCGTTTCTTGGTCTAGCCGGGTATTACCGGCGATTTATTGCCAACTTCTCAAAAATCGCAAAGCCACTCACGTCCTTGACTCAGAAGAACAAGCCTTTCGAGTGGAAAGCCGAGCAAGAAGAGGCATTTGAGACATTGAAGCACAAGTTGTGCAATGCCCCTATTCTGACGCTACCGGATGGAAATGACGACTTCACGGTATACTGCGACGCGTCGAAACAAGGCCTTGGTTGTGTTCTCATGCAACGGGGAAAGGTCATCGCATATGCCTCGAGACAATTGAAGGTTCACGAGGTAAATTATACGACGCACGATCTCGAGCTCGGAGCGGTAGTCTTTGCTTTGAAAATCTGGAGACACTATCTATACGGCACGCAATGTATAGTCTACACGGACCACAAGAGCCTCCAACACGTTTTCAATCAGAAGGACCTCAATATGAGGCAACGTCGTTGGGTGGAACTAATTAGCGACTACGATTGTGATATCCGCTACCATCCCGGCAAGGCAAATGTCGTAGCCGATGCATTGAGTCGAAAGACGCATCAAAAGATGGTTTCCGTTCAAGAGATTCGCGACCGACGCCAATGGTTCGATACATTGGGAGAGTTTGATACTGAAGTCCGACTCGATGTCAACAAAGCTACGGTGTTATTGCAGAACTTAAGGATCGATTGTGACATCGAGGCGAGTATTCGAGAAGCACAGCAAGCGGTGCAAACCGAAGGGAGTATGAAGGAAGAGCTCGAGCCAAATCTCTTAGCCCAATTAGAAACGAGAGCCAATGGGCTAATGTATTTCGCAAACCGAATCTGGATCCCCAAACGCAATAACCTTCGGGCTTCTATCATGAACGAAGCACATCGGACTCGTTATTCTATTCACCCGGGCTCCGATAAGATGTACATGGACTTACGGAGTCAATATTGGTGGCCCGGAATGAAACGAGACATAGCAACCTATGTTGCTAAGTGCCTTACATGCACGAAGGTTAAAGCGGAGCATCAACGTCCAAGTGGATTACTTGAACAACCCGAAATTCCCATGTGGAAGTGGGAACATGTATCCATGGACTTCATAACCAAGTTACCTCGGACATCTCGCGGGCACGATAGCATATGGGTAATCGTCGACCGATTGACTAAGTCGGCACATTTCATACCCATACGCGACACATATAAGACATCAAGGTTAGCCCGGATTTACATTGACGAGATCGTAAGCCGTCATAGTGTGCCTCTTCACATTATATCCGACCGAGACGCTCGATTCACTTCTCACTTTTGGTCTACTATGCAAGAACTTCTGGGTACACAATTGGATTTAAGCACGGCTTACCATCCCCAAACCGATGGCCAAACCGAGCGGACGATCCAAACCCTGGAAGACCTGTTACGTCTCTGTGTCCTTGATTTTGGGGGCGACTGGGATACGCACCTACCGCTCGCAGAATTCTCCTACAACAACAGTTACCACTCAAGCATCCAAATGGCACCGTTCGAAGCACTTTACGGTCGTAAGTGTCGTTCACCAATCTGCTGGACCGACGTTGGCGAGAATCTTATTACCGGTCCCGAGCTCATACAAGAGACGACTGATAAAGTCGCTATCATCCGCAAGAACCTGGAAGTTGCAAGGAGTCGACAGAAAAGCTACGCTGATAAACGTCGAAAGCCACTGGAATTCCAAGTTGGGGAGATGGTCCTTCTCAAGGTCTCACCGTGGAAGGGTGTGGTTCGCTTTGGAAGGAAAGGCAAGTTAGCTCCTAGGTTTGTAGGGCCTTTCAAGGTTTTGAAAAGGATCGGGAAAGTGGCCTACAAACTAGAACTACCCTCCGACCTTAGTGGAATTCACCCTGTCTTCCACGTCTCGAATCTGAGGAAGTGTCTGGCCGATGATAATTTGCATGTGCCATTGGAAGACATTCAGATCGACGAGTCACTACACTTCGTTGAAAAACCCGTCGAAATCATGGATCGCATTATGAAGAAGACTAGGACCTCTACGACCCCAATCGTAAAGGTTCGATGGGAGAATAAACGAGGAGCGGAATTCACCTGGGAACGTGAAGAACATATGAAGGAGACTTACCCTTACTTATTCTTGTAACCTTTTTTGATTCTTAATTTCGGGACGAAATTCTTTTAAGTTGGGGAGACTGTAACATCCTGTATTTTTGTGTTCATTTATTTATGCCATTTTATAGCATCTTTTAGTGAATCTTTTTATACATATAATGATACTAACAATAATAATAATAGATAATAATAATAATAATAATAATAATAATAATGATAATAGATAATAATAATAATAATAATAATAATAATAATAATAGTAATAATAATAATAATAATAATAATAATAAATAATAATAATAATAATAATAATGATAATAATAATAATAATAATAAAAATATTAATATTAATAATAACAATAGTATAAATAATAATAATAATAATAATAATAATAATAATAATAAAATTTTGAATTTAAAGTGCAGGGGGTAAAACATAAATTTGGAAAGAATAGGGACCATTTGTGTAATTTAAACAAACCCAAACCCCCCCCCCTCTGTTTCTCCCGCTTTTCCGGCAACAGGCCGCCGGCCGCCGGCCGCGGCTCCGGCGAGGCCCCAAACTTTGTTTTTTCTTATGCAATTCGATCAAGAAAACCGGCCCAACCCGCTCGACCCCATGTCTCGAACTGAAACCCATCTAAAAATTGAAATTCCCGCTCGTTCACCCTCCGAATAAAAACCGAGATGAACCTCGAATCTGATCTCGTCCAAATACATGAAATCAATCAAAATAATCGTTTCTAAACTTACTACGCGTCTCAAACAATCAATCAATTAATTATAATTACAAAATAACAACTCGAATCTCTCAAATTTGGTAAACGGGAACGCGGTTTCAAAATTTAAACGGGAATTGCTCGAAAACAAGAAATCAAACTTATAAGTTGTGGTTTTTCGGTTCATTGAGAAGTTCCTAAACTCCCCAAACTCTCAATTTCAACAGAAAACCTCTCGAATCAAAAACCCCAAACCAAGAAACCCGAAACCTAAATCGCACTTGAAATCACTCGAAGCTTAATCGAAACAGGTAATTAGAACCTGTTATTGACTCGATTTGGTCCAGGGATCAAAAGCCCCATGATGATTCGGGTGTTTAACATCGAATCGGAGGTCAATTTTGACCCTGTTGAACCTAGGGTTCATAAGATTTGGGGGAAACCGGGGAACAAGGGTTAAAAGCAAAGCAAACCAAAGACAAACCAAGGCATTGGCCCTGGTTCGCTGGTTCCTGCGCCCCATGAGTTCAGGGGAGCCCCGGGTTCGACCCCGGGCAGCCCCCCCCTTTCCTTCTTTTCTTTTCTTTTGCAATTTTTTTTCTTTTATTCGTTTCTTTTTAATTATTAAACTTTTTTTAAATTCTGAAAATTTCTAAAATTAATTTTTATAAAATGCAGATTTATTTTCCTATTTTTGTTTAATTAAATTGTGACTAAATTTATTTTTATAAAATACATTTGTATTTATAAATACCTAATTTTAGTTTTAAAAGAAATACTTGTATATGTATACATATATTTTAAATAATTAAATTGTTTAGTACTTATACCTATATAGGTATTTTAATAACTAAATCACTTAATATGATATTATAATTGTTTAGTATGTATATTTATATATCCATGCAAACAATTAAATTGTTTAGTTATTTATACCTATATATATATATATTTATATATTGTTCTTTCACCTATTATGACTATTATACACAATATTGTAATTGTTTAGTGTATATATTTATATATATATTCAAACAATTAAATTGTTTGATTACTTATACTTATAAATATATATATATTTGTATATAGTCCCCTGTAATAGCTAAATCACTCATTATAATTATTATATACAAACCTTAAAAATCGGTTTAACGTACAATTTAATCAAGTTTTATTTATTATTTCTTTTACGCGCTAACAATTGATTATATCAAGTATAATCCATTCGTTCCATTTAACCGATCACGTTATTAACATGTAATAAATACGAATAATTATTAAATCATATTAGATCTACAATTAATCATCAAACAAATTATAACGCGCTACTTTATTTCGTTTAGGTGCGTTGTGACGTTTGTGTTGGAATTCTTATTCGTGGCTATTCTTATTTCATCTACAAGTCTACTTTATTAAACATGTGAGTTCTTATGCCCCGCTTTACGATTATTTCACATCTTTCGGGGTGAAACATGTTGCTTATACAAACTTACACATACACGTTTTGATACTTATTTCACACGTGCAATTCTTACATAGTCGTGGTTGTTTGGATATGTTTAGTATTATATGAGATGTGACATACGTGTGCAATCATTAACTATTGCTAGCCTAGCGAAGTCTTAGATCTTTGGGCCTGACAAGCCTATTTGGTGCTAAAGTCGATGTATTGCCGACTCCTAGGAGCCGTATGCTTGTGCACTAGGGAACCAAATACACTTAGCTAATCATGCTTATTCATATTATTCAGTCGAGGCTTGATTGTAACTATGCATGTTCTATATACTTGCTATCTTGTGACCATTGACTAGAATTGCCACATTTTGTATACTTATTGTATTTAAAACCATGAGAAACCACCAACTAGTTAGTTGACTTTATTTTCAACATGTTTCAGGTAATGTGCAAGCTTAGCGATGATTGAAGGAATGCATAAACCTAGATCATGGACCTAGGTTTAATAAAGACAATTGAATTCTTGTTTTTGTTTAATTTATTTTGAGACATTGATGTATGTGGTGATTGAAAACAATTGATTAATGGCACTTTATACTTTAACATAGCGTTATGTGGCTGTGAACAATCTTAACCCTCGCACCTCGACGTTTCCGCCGTCAAGGTTGGGGTGTGACAGTTTTAATACGTGATTTTTAGATCTGGTCTTCACATTCAATCCTCACCCCCCCTTCACCGCATTCCCCACCCCCACGGCGACCGGCGACCGGCGACCGTCAACCCCCACCCCACTCCCACTCCCACTCCCGGCGACCGGCCACACCCGCTGCTGCACCATCGCGAGTCGCTCCACCACCGCCATTTCAAACAGGCTGCTGAACTTAGTTAAGTTGAAATCATGGATGTTGAACTTAGTTGAGTTGAAATAAGATGTATATGTGTATTTATGTATGGATGTATATGTGTATGTGTATATGTATGTTGAATTGTGATTAAAATGGATGTATATGCGTATTTGTGTATGGATATATATGTGTATGTGTGTATGTATGTTAAATTGTGATTAAAATGGATGTATATGTGTATTTATGTATGGATGTATATGTGTATTTATGTATGGATGTATATGTGTATTTGTGTATGGATGTATATGTGTATTTGTGTATGGATGTATATGTGTATGCGTATATATGTGTATTTATGTTTGTATTTCCCTAGTTTTAAATGTGTTAAGATAATTAATATTTGTTTGTAGACGCAGTTATGACGATTGATAAGACTTGGACTACTTTAGAAAATAAATTTTCTAAAGAATATCTGATTGGTCTTAAAGCATTCATGGAAAGGTGTAAGAATTATATGAATGGCCAAAATAAAGCTCGATATCCGTGTAATAATTGCAATAACAGTTATTGGTTTCCTCTTCCAACAATAGAGCGCCATATACATAATAATGGTTTTTGTCGATTTTACAAAACGTGGAGGTATCATGGTGAATCATATGTTCCGTCACCGGTAGTTCCAGTCATACCTCAAACGACAGACCCAATACATGATTTTATTAACGATGTTCGTCAGGAGAATGTCCCACAAGAGGACAACACATACGACGACGACGAACCAATGAACACAACAGATACACCGATTGATACAAATGATGAACTTGCTGAATTACTGAAACTTGCCGACACCGAACTATACCCTGGTTGTGACTGGATGTCTTCATTGGATTTCTTGGCAAAACTGAGTCACATGAAGGCCATCAATAAATGGACCGATACATCGTTTGACCAATTGTTAGAATTTCTGAAAACTGCATTTCCGCTTGCTAAAATCCCACCGTCAAACTATGAAGCCAAGAAGATAATGAAGAAAGTTGGGTTAGGATATGAATCGATCCACGTTTGTAAGAACGACTGTTGTTTATTTTGGGGGAAGGATAACCAAGATTTGCAAAAATGTCCAATATGTGATGAAAGTAGATGGAAGGACGCAAACACTAAGGGGAAGAAAGTTGCCAACAAGGTTATGCGTTACTTTCCATTAATTCCTAGATTAAAGCGTATTTATAGCTCAAGACACACTGCAAAGCATATGACATGGCATGCTTCTGGACGTTGCACGGAAGATGGTAAGTTACGTCACCCGGTGGATGGTACATCATGGAAAGAATTCGATTCAATGTATCCTGATTTTGCCAAAGAACCTAGAAATGTTAGATTAGGGTTGGCTGCTGATGGCTTCAATCCATTTGGGAACATGAGTACGTCGTATAGCATGTGGCCGGTAATACTGACAACATACAATACGCCACCATGGTTATGTATGAAAGAGTCTTCATTCATGCTGACGTTATTAATCCCTGGCCCTAAATCACCTGGGAAGGACATTGATGTTTTTTTAAGACCATTGGTTGATGAATTGAAAAGTCTTTGGTCGGACGGAGTCGTGACAAAAGATGCAGTTACAAACACTTTCTTCATATTACGTGCAATGCTTTATGGACTATCAATGATTTCCCTGCTCGTAGTAGCTTGTCTGGTTGGAGTGGGCAAGGTTACTTTGCATGCCCAACATGTAAGGAAGACACTCCATCTGTTCATGTATTGGGAAAAACTGCTTATGTTGGACATAGAAGATGGTTACCAACAAATCATAAATGGAGGAAGGACAAGTCATTCAATGGTCAGAACGAGACTAGACGTCCTCCTAACAGGAAAACTAATGATCAGATTTTGGAACAACTTAATAAATTGCCGCCCCGTATTTCTGGGAAACATGTTCAGTTTGGTGGTAAGAAGAGAAAACGTGATTCCGATGTTGAATTGAATTGGACCAAGCGTTCTATTTTCTTCGAGCTTGAATATTGGTCTTCAATTCAACTAAAACATAATTTGGATGTCATGCATATCGAAAAGAATGTGTGCGAGAGTTTGTTGAATACGTTGATGATGAACAAGGAAAAATCCAAAGACACTAATAAGGCAAGAATGGTGTTAGAACAATGGAACATTCGACGTGACTTTTGGCTTGTAGATAACGGTCGCGGTAAGCTCTCAAAGCCTCATCCCAAGTTCTCTTTCTCAAACGCCGAAAGGAGTCTTTTTTGTCAATTCATTAAGGAAGTAAAACTACCTGATGGTTTTGGCTCTAACTTTAAACATAAGGTAACCGATAATGATACCCAAATAACGGGGATGAAATCACATGATCATCATATAATGATGCAACGGTTGCTTCCGATTGGTGCTCAAGCGTACTTGGATAAAAACATTTCAACACCAATAATTGAGATGTGCTTATTCTTTAAGCAACTTTGTGCTCGGAACTTGATGTCATCTGACATGCAAGATGCTGAGGAGAAGTTGATTAAAATTTTGTGTTCTTTCGAGCAAATATTTCCTCCGTCATTTTTGACATAATGATTCATTTGGTTATGCATTTACCTGAGGAGGCCATTCAAGGTGGGCCAGTTTATATGAGGTGGATGTATCCATTTGAAAGATACATGAAAAAGCTGAAAAATTATGTTAGAAATAAGGCTAGGCCCGAAGGTTCCATTGCGGAGGGGTATGTCGCAGATGAAGCCTTAACTTTCTGTTCAAGGTATCTTGACGGTGTACCGACGAGATTTAATCGGCCGGACAGAAACGAAGATGCCCCAGTTCCCACACGTGAGTTTTATGTCTTCCAATCGCTATGCACACCTATCAACAAGGGGGTTGATAAAAAAATGGATGGTGTGCTTTGGGCAAATCTAAATTGGTTTGTTCTTAACAACAGCTCTGAGATCGAAGAATACAAAGAGTAAGTATTTTCTATTTCGGGTTGTGTTTTCGTAAGTTATCTTTATAGTGATTATTATTAACGCAAGTAACATTATTTATAGTGAATTTATTACTCAAATGCCGCATGGAACTGACTTGGAAGCAAATTTTCCTAACTGGTTTAAACAGAAGGTAAACTCATTTGTGTATAAAACCGATTATACAAACCGATCATACAAATTTTTCTAATTTTCTCTTATTTCAAATAGATCAACCGTCGGCGAGTAAATGATGAATCTAGTGTTAGTCCTCAGTTATTTGCTTTAGCAAATGGACCACGACATGCAAACTCTTACACCGCTTGTATAGTTAACGGTGTGAGATTTGTAGTTCATAGCCGAGACGTACGCCATACAACTCAAAATAGCGGCATCTCAACAACTGGTCAAGATGGAACAAAGTATTACGGTTTGTTGGAAGAGATTCTGGAGCTAGGCTATCTAGACCGTTGTAAGGTTGTGTTGTTTCGATGTAAATGGTTTAAAACTAATAACAACAAACTTTGTGTCATTAAGAATAACATAACCAGTATTTCTACCCAAACTGAATGGTTTACAAATGATCAATACATTCTTGCAACACAAGCAGAGCAAGTTTTTTATCTTGACGAACCGTCTAAAGCCAGTCAAAGAGTTCAATCAATCAGACATTGGAAGGTCGTCCAAGAGGTGAATCATCGGAAGATTTGGGACCGAGATATTATAATGGAAAATAATGAAGCAGATTTAATTCATGGCAGCACTTCATCTGAGCTTTTGTTGTCTGCTGACTTAGATAATTTAACATATGATGGTATGAGTAGAGATGAAGCTACAGAAGTCGATGTTTCCCTTGAGCATGTCAATGTAGAGGACGAGACATATGAAGATACGGATGAGGGTGAAGACGACGATGCAGACCAAGTTGTTGACGTTTCTGATAATTCAGATGATGAATCAGACGAATTTAATAATGATTGTGGAGAAGATTCTTATCACACCGATGAATCCGATTGATTGTAATTTTTAATTTTTCTATTATGTTTGATCTATTATGTTTATTGAATTGTTTTTTTCAATTATGTGTTTAGCTAATGATTCAATTACGGTATATTTGTATACTTATATAATCTTTTTTTACAGATGGCAGACGTGGCCCGGGGTCACGGTGGGGATACCTATGGTCGTGGTCCACCTGGTGGTGGTCCTCCCGATGATGATCGATCGTGGCAGCCGCCACGACAGTGCGAGGTCAGTGATGACTCCGGCAGCGGCAGCGGACGAGGTATGACCAATTTTTTATACTATTATCTTTTAAAATGAAAATATATAATTTACATAGAATTTTTATACTATTATCAATTTGCAGGACAAGGTAAGCGTGGAAAGACCACACTTCAAGGTATACGAAAGAGAAATCCACAAGGAAATTTGCTCACAATTGAATTTGAGCAAGGTACGCATGACACCTACAAACCTGTGGGTGTCAATCAGGCGACCTTTGCTTCACTGGTTGGCACAATCGTTGACAGATTTCCTCAAAACTACAAGAGCTGGAGAAAGATACCTGCGGATTTGAAGGCGACTATCTGGGCTGACTTACAGGTTAAGTTTTTGATAATTAAATTCAGTGATTAAATATATATACACTAAGCTATTTGTTTTCATAATTTGCAGATGTATTTTGATATGACTCCCCACGAAGGCCTGAGGGCAGGCATTGAGAAATATGCTGCAAACCGGTATAAAGATCACAAATACCGGTTCAAGCAAAAGCATTTTAGCAAAATAGGCGGGGAGGACAGGGTTGATATTTCTGATGTTGTGCCACCTGATATGCAAGAATCTGAATGGAAAGGCTATGTGGATTACTACACTTCTCCTGAAGTCAAGGCTCGGTCTGCAACCAACAAGTCCAACAAAGGGAAGCAGACGATCAAGGGACATGGCGGTCGGACATCTTTAGCCCAATGTCGTTATATGTTTGTAAGTTATTTTAATCTAATGTGTTTATAACTTGTTTTATGTGTTTGTAAGTTGCTTTTATATTATTATATAACTATAAAATGTGTTTACAGCGGGAAGATGGTTCTGATGAATCTGGGAGTGCCATATTAGCATATCGTCGCTTCTATACCGATTCAAGCGGTAATTTCTATCAACCTGAACCCGCTGCATACTATGTAAGTAATGTACACGTCTTACAATTTTATAAAAATAAAGTAATATATAAAATCACCATATATATAACATTGTTTATTTTTTTGTAAACTATAAAGGAGCAAATGGTCGCGCTTCAACAACAACATCCAGAAATGTCAGAGAAACAGATCATGCGTCAGGTGTGTATGGATTTGTGTATGTATATTAGAATGTATGTATATTTGTGTATGGATGTATCTGTTCCCAATTCTTATTTGTTATACAAATATATTTCTGGTTATATAAAATGGATTAATATGTATATTTGTGCATATGTATATGGGTATTTGTGTATGAATATGTATGTGTATATATTAGAATGTATGTATATGTGTGTATGAATGTATATGGGTATTGAGATTAAAATGAATATATATTTGTGTATGAATGTATATGGGTATTGAGATTAAAATAGATTTATATGTATATTTGTGTATGAATGTATATGAGTATTTGTGTATGAATGTGTATGTGTATATATTAGAATGTATGTATATGTGTGTATGGATGTATATATGTATTTATGTATGGATATATATGTGCATGTGTATGGATGTATATATGTATTTATGTATGGATGTATATGTATATGTGTATGAATGTATATGTGTATTTATGTATGGATGTATATGTGTATGTGTATATGTATGTTGAATTGTGATTAAAATAGATGTATATGCGTATTTGTGTATGGATGTATATGTGTATTTGTGTATGGATGTATATGTGTATTTGTGTATGGATGTATATGTGTATTTGTGTATGGATGTATGGATGTAAAATTGATGTACATGCGTATTTGTGTACAGGTGTTGGGGGAGCGGCCCGGGTGGGAACGTGGCATCGGTCCAATACCGAGCGTGCCTTCACAACCCCCACCGCCACCTCATAGAACAGATCAGCGGATGTTCTCACAATCTGAGGTTGAGGAGATAGTAGCAGCGAGACTGGCCAGAGAGCAAGAACAGATGATGGCTAATATGATGGCACAAATGCAAAGTCAAATCCAAAGCCAAGTCTAGAGCGCGTTGAGGAGAAGTGGTCATTCTCAAGAAGATGAAGAAGATGAAGATGATGAAGGTGGGTCGTCATAGGATGGTTTGATGGTTTTTAGTGATTGTAATGACTATTTTAAAACATTTGTTTGTGTAACTTTTAACTTGTTAAATTGGGACAATTTTTTGTTTATATGCTATGTTTTGCGATTGGTTTGATAGTTTTGATAGTGTGTAATGATTTGGAACAGCAGGTTTGGTCTGGTACCCAGAAAAATCTGGGTGGATTGCTGCAAATGCAGCCAAATTATTAAAAAAAAAATTCTTTTTTGCGGCGATATGTCGTCGCAAAAAAGAGTAAAATACATTGGCAAGAATCGCCGCAAAAAAGATTCTGGTCAAAAAATTTGCGGCGATATATCGCCGCAAAAAAGAAGAACTCGTCGCAAAAAATATCGTCGCAAAAGATTTATCTCAGAATTTCATTTTTTTTAAAATAAGTGGGGTCCACAAATGAAATCGTCGCAAATTTCGTCGCAAATAACATTTTGCGACAAGTTTTTTACGGCGACTAATTTGCGACGATATTTTCGTCGCAAATAATATATTGCGACGAAATTACAGTTTTTTGCGACGATATTTATCGCCGCAAAAAAGTCTTTTTCTTGTAATGACTAGACTTGGGCCCAAGCCCAAAGCCTTCACAAACCCATCAATCTCCCACTTAAAGACTTTGCGATAAATTCTAGCATGTTATTCAAGTACAAAGCAACTCAGTCGTCTAGTAACTTCAGTAATCTTTAAACAAGTCTTTCAAGCCTCCAATTCCTAAAGAACAAGCTAAGACTCCATTAGATCTTCTAGTTGTAGCGACCCCTCATTATCAAGTACCAGAAGGGTCAGTTAAAGCTCACCCGAGCTCCAACTCAGTCATGGCTAGTCCCACCAACGACTCATCCTCCGTTTTAACCGATTTGGATATTCCACTAGATTCAAACATCCACCGAGGATCACCATAAATCTTAAAATTCTACAAACAATCATCATGAGAGAATTTTTCAGTGGTAGTCTTTAAAACCCAACGGTTCTTTATAACTGTACCCGGAACACGTCCTGTGCTCCCACTGTCACCGAATCCTCTGAATGGTTTAGACTTTCGAACTTGTTCACCTAACATCCCTGCTCCATGCTTCACGTTAGCCAAATGAACTCTCTTAGCACCAAATTTAGCGAACAAGATTTTATCGTGCTTAACCGGGACGATCATAGATCCCTCAGCAGGTACCTCAACCATATACAATGACCCACGCTTTATACCACGAGCAATAACAAGATTAACATTAATCACCCTCTATTTACCACTACTAAACCTCACTTCCAGTCCTTGTTCATCCAACTGACCAACTGAAACCAGCTTCTTTTTCAGCCCCAGAATCACCCTGACATTCTTTAGGTTCTATGTAGTACCTAATGAAGTAATCATATCAATATCACCCATTCCCGTTACCTCAAGTATCTCGTCATTGGCTAATCGTACCTTTCCAAAATCAACATGTTTCAGATTCACCATTGTTTCCCATTTTCCAATAAAACGAAGCACCTGAATCCATGACCCAAGAATCCACACTGTTTTCCACACTGAGTATCAATGTGTGACACCCTACATAAATCCCACATCATCCGTCGACAGGATAGATTCCTGGTTCATAAGGAATGTCTGATCTCTAATATCATCAACGCATTTTGGGCGTATTATCTGTGGATGAGAGGAGAACTCCACAGTTAAGCGTGCTTAGGTGGCAGCAATCCAGGGATGGGTGATCTCCCTGGGAAGTTTTCACCTGGGCAACCAGAAGCAAATCCGTGAGCTCCTCGTGGGCAAAGCAGACAATATTGGTGGTATGAGAGGTCGGGTGTTACAGAATGGTATCAGAGCCAGGTGACTTCACCGAGGATGGTGACTTCTCGGTGTGGGACATACCTCACCGAGGATGGTGACTTCTCGGGCTCATTGAGGACGATGAGTCCAAAGGGGGGTGATTGTGACACCCTACATAAATCGCACATCGATCGTAGACAGGAGAGATTCCTGGTTCATAAGGAATGTCTGGTCTCTAATATTATCAACGTGTTTTGGGCGTATTGACTGTGGATGAGAGGAGAACTCCACAGTTAAGCATGCTCAGGTGGCAGCAATCCAAGGATGGGTGACCTCCCTAGAAAGTTTTCACCTGGGCAACCAAAAGCAAATCCGTGAGCTCCTCGTGGGCAAAGCGGACAATATTATGGTATGAAAGGCTGGGTGTTACAGAATGGTATCAGAGCCACTCCTGTGTCGTTCGAGGTGTGGGACATACCTTACTGAGGATGGTGACTTCTCGGGCTCATCGAGGACGATGAGTCTAAAGGGGGGGGGGTGATTGTGACACCCTACATAAATCACACATCGGCCGTGGACAGGAGAGATTCTTGGTTCATAAGAAATGTCTGGTCTCTAATATCACCAACGCGTTTTGGGCGTATTGGCAGTGGATGAGAGGAGACTCCACAGTTAAACGTGCTCAGGTGGTAGCAATCCAGGCATGGGTGACCTATCCCTAGGAAGGTTTCACCTTGGCAACCAAAAGCAAATCCGTGAGCTCCTCGTGGGTAAAGCGGTCAATATTGGTGGTATGAGAGGCCGGGTGTCACATAATGCATCATCATTAGAAACATCCCCAGCAACAGTGTTCAATTCTTTCTTATTTGATCACTTACTCTTAACGTGCCCCCACCTCATTGCAGCTCCAACACTTGACATTCTTCCTAGGCTTAGATGAACTCCTTCCCCGACTCCCACTGTTCCTGTTATTACCCCAACCCTTGCCAATATTTAACAACTCACTATTTGATGATTCACCCAAGTTTCTTCTTTTGACTTCTTCACCCATAATTAGATCTCGAATACCATTAAGAGTGAAACCCTTAGTCCTCATAGAACTTGAAATTACAGTCACAGTTCCAGACCAACTATCAGGTAGAGACGATAACAGCAGTAAAGCCTAAACTTCATCATCAAACTTAATTCCAACAGATACAAGTCTTGTTAAGACTCAAGCCTTGTTAAGATTGAATTTAGATTGTCAATGTCAGCAATCACTGAGCTTCCTTCTTTCATCATTGTGTTCACCAGCTCCCGAATCAAGAACACCTTATTCGCCGCAAACGGTTTCTCATACATATTTGACAAAGCAGTCATCATACGACGAGCCGTGGTTTCCTGATGACGTTAAAAGCGATATTTTTCACCAAAGCCAATGTAATAACCACACGAACCTTCTTGTCCTTTGATTCCCAATCAGCTTGTTTTATTTCCTCAGATTTTTCTTCTAGTACCATATCCAAGTCCTTTTGACATAAAAATGATTCTATTTGCATTTTCCACCAACTAAAATCAAAACCGTTAAATTTTCTTGATCATAACCTTCCTGTCTTCAGCCATCTTAAACAGCAAACAAGAAGCAAATTGAAACAGTTTACAGACACAGTAATGGCACGGGCCTGAAATTGACGACTGTTCTATGAACACTGCCAATTGACCGATTTACTCCTACAAAAAACCTTTGTAGACAAATCAAAACCCAGATACATTTTTCTTTCACAAAACACGGTTCTTTAAACAATTGATAATCCGTCGAAATAAATAGAAACTTGAAAACACAAAACCCTAATCTTTAACCGACGAATCCAGGAGTTCTTTACCAAACCTTAATCAACGGCTTTAAAGAGTTTAACTTTGTACTAACTTTCGTTCGTTGTTCTTGATTACTTGTGATGGAATAAATCACCAAAAAAAAATCACAATCTGCCTTTTTGTTTCTTGATTGTCGCAAACTTCAAAGAAAAAAGAACAAATGTTTTCAGTGATTTTTCTTTTCTTTCTTTTGTAGAACCCCAAATCAAAAATCAACAAATAATACTATTTTATTATTTTGTTTTGAGCTGCTTACAAACAACACCAAAAAAAAACTTTTTAAGACACAAATTTCAAAGAAACTTGATCTTTTTTTATTGATTGATCGCAATCCCACACGAGCACCAAAAATGGCAACGGCGATCTTGGGAGAGAAAAATAAAAACTTCCTGCGAATCGTTTTCCGTGCAACCGAATGTTCAACGAGCCTAAGCTCTGATACCACTTGTTAGGAATCAAGCGGCACAGTGGAACCAACACACGAATACAAACACAAAACGATTATCACGCAGAATAGAAAATAAACGACACAAGTATTTAACGTAGTTCGGTTGGTATGACCTACGTCAACGGGCTGCAATTAGGGTTTCTTTATTTGCTTAGTACAAAAGATTACAATGCATGACATGAATATATATATAGAGACTAATTAGAGTTAACAACTTAATAAACAAGAAAACTAAACTTAGGTCAAGCCCCAAAACCTTTACAAACCCAACAAGTAGTTCATATTAGTCTTTGTGTTATATATATACGAGTCTTAAGTGTGTACATATGAAAAGTTTCTTTTAGATTTTTTTGTTGAATCAATTAGTTTGTAGGTTACATGGATTATTCTTTTGAGTTGTAAAAATAGTTTTGAATCAAACCTGATTGACTCCCGCAGCGATGCTCGGTGAAGCTCATTAAATCAAGCTATCAAACGAATCATGCCGCAATGAACGGTAGGAATAAAGCTAGTTTAAAATTGAATTGTAACTCCACTTATTATGAGTATTGATGCAGCATATAACAAATCATTTGCCATAAAATATGCGAGGTTAACTATTTTTGAATAGAGGATAGATGTAGATATATGATGTTTGTAAATTAGAAGAGAATATATAGGAGCCGTCTGAGCAGGAAAAGTAAGAATCGACCTTATAGAAAAACGACACATGACAAATAAAACTATTCATTTATTATAATGAAAGTTAAGAGGAAAAAACATACATAATGCTAAATTTATCTTCTGCTTTATGTAAGAATTGAGAAGGGACTCAGCCGCTTCACGATCTAACGTATATTCTTATTCTACACTTTGTGTAGTAGATTGTTTCTCACAACTTGAATCTCCAACATCAAAGTCACATAATATTAACACCAACCGTTACTCTAAAACCCAATCTCAATTAAGTTTATAATTAAGGGAATTTTTAAAAATAGGAAGCATTAAAAATCCATTTAATTTTTATTTTTTAAAAGTTCAAAAGATAGAGTAAGTAGCAAAGTAAATAAAAAAGGGCGTACCTGGTGCTGCAAAAAGCTCTCGCGTTTTCGCAGGGTACAGGGAGGGTCCGTCCCATTTAAGTAGCAAAGTAAATATTAAAAAAATATAAAATATAAAATATAAAATATTTCATCTTCTCTCTCCTTCAAATTCCTCTCTCCTTCAAATTTTCAATCAACGATTTTCTTGACAGAATATATGTTTCACCGAAATCGCATGACTTCAAAATTAACCACTACCCTCATCGTGGATTTCGTTGCCGCCATAACACCATAATGCCACTGTACGTTCACTAGTAATTAAACGATAGAGTAAATCTCGATTTTGGTCCCTGTGTTTTGCAAATTGACTCCACTTGAGTACCAACGTTTATTTTGTCTCCATTTGAGTACCAAAGATTGAAAAAGTTCTCTGTTTCAGTCCAAATTTCTAACGGTGTTAACATTTTCTGTTAAATTTTGTAAAAAGACCAAAATACCCCTAAGGGCTATAAAAATATCACCATCTCCACCAAACACCACATACCACCACCACCACCACACACCACCGCCACCACACACCACCGCCACCACACACCACCCCCAAATCGCTGTTTCCCCTCACCAAGTTTGAATCTTGGTGCGAAAAACGGTCTAAAATATGGAATCGATTTAGGGTTTCCGAAAACAGAGGCTGTGGAGCAAGAAAGTGTTGATGATTTGGATATTGTTGAGCTTGATGCTGTTGAACTGTTAGCGGAACACTTGCATTTCTGTGAGTTTTGTGGTAAGGGTTTCAAACGTGATGCGAATTTAAGAATGCATAAGAGGGCTCATGGGAATGAATTCAAGACGCTAGAGGCGTTGTCGAAACCTGAGAAATCGATGATCAAATCGGAGTCGAATGGAAGTAGGAGGAGGAGGTTTTCATGCCCTTTTGATGGTTGTATTAGAAACAAGCATCACAAGAAGTTTAGACCATTGAAATCTGTGATCTGTGTGAAGAATCACTTCAAAAGGAGTCGTTGCCCTAAAATGTACTCCTGCAACATCTGCCACAAGAAGAATTTCTCAGTTCTTGCGGATTTGAAGACCCATTTGAAGCATTGTGGGGAGACAAAGTGGAAGTGTTCATGTGGGACTAGTTTCTCTAGGAAGGATAAATTGTTTGGGCATTTAGCTTTGTTTGAAGGGCACATGCCCGACATGCCTGAGGCTGAGGCGGAGGTGGCGGCAGTGGCGGTTGAGGGGGTGGACGACGGAAAGGGGAAAGGGGTGGTGGTGGTGCCGGTGGTGTGTGGTGGTGGTGGCGGTGGTGTGTGGTGGCGGTGGTGTGTGGTGGCGGTGGTGTGTGGTGGTGGTGGCGGTGGTGTGTGGTGGTGGTGGTGGTATGTGGTGTGTGGTGGAGATGGTGATATTTTTATAGCCCTTAGGGGTATTTTGGTGTTTTTTAAAAAAATTTAACAGAAAATGTTAACACCGTTAGTCAAAAGGACTGCAACAGACAACTTTTTAAAATTTGGTACTCAAACAGACAACTTTTTTAAAATTTGGTACTCAAACAGACAACTTTTTTAAAATTTGGTACTCAAATGGAGACAAAATAAACGTTGGTACTCAAGTGGAGTCAATTTGCAAAACACAGGGATTAAAACCGAGATTTACTCTAAACGATAATATACACTTTTTTTTGTTAACCTACTTATTTTATTATGAAATGATAATATGTGGAACGTCATTTATTGAATTTCTTTATTGTTCATTAGTATGCTATTGCTATATAAACACCTTCTTTTGGATCGCCTGACTAATTTTATATTGATCGTGGAGTTTTCGATTTCAATTCATTTTATAATTAAAAGGCCGACTACAATTTTTTAAAATCATCAAAACACTTCCAATCAAATCGGTCATGTAGTTTGTATAAGTTTTAAAACATGGAAGTCTTTTACTGATATTTCTAGGTTTATGGTTGATTAAAGGGTCGGTGATCCACACGAGCATTATCTATTGATCATTTATGAAAAAAAAATATTAAAAAGAATTGATTACAGATTATGTAATTTTTCACATGAGAAGTTTTTTCATACTGATTCCATACAAGGACTAACTACCATCAATGATAGGTGTCTCCCAACGCGCGCTTGTTCTTCTTGTCTCGTACTAATAGATATCGACATTAATTATAACAAGACATATAAAAGAAGTCGGTTCTTTGGAAGTCTTTATGTTAGAAAATTAGTAGGTGCTGTTATGACTAGGTGTGAGATTGAGGCTTATAAAATGTTATTGTTTTTTGGGTTTGTCCTTGCTACTTACTAGTGTCATAACCTAACCTGCTTAACAAACTTGTTGCGCTCATGATTTATAAGTTTCTGTGTTACACTTGAAGAATCAAGGTTGCTTAAAACTTTCTAGAGTACTTCAAACAAATATGATTCGCATTGTGTGGAAAGGGGAAGTCATTATAGTTTGCTAGTAAGTAGCATAGTTGTCTTGTATAGAATTCTTAAAACTAGGAAGGATCTAGAGATACGATACCAAGTAGTATAAGTGTATAACTTCATTTCCAAACCAAAAAAAAAATAAGTTCCAAAGTCCCACAACGTAAAGCTCACTTGTAAAGTCATTTGTAAAGCAATAAAATAAATTAACAAACTTTAGGTGAACAATCTTGAGTTCCATTAAACAAAGCTTTGAATTGTACTTAAAGATGATAAAAGGAGCTTGGACTTGATGGGCAAACTCAAAACATTCGAGACGAGTATCAAGTATGGATTAGTGTTGAAAGGCTGGTTTAAGACGTGTATGATATTAGTCGATACCCGACTCATTTAACCAAATCACACCTATATGTTTACCCGAACCAAACCCATACAAGTTTTCTTCTTCTTTTTATCTTGAGTTATTACAATAAATGCACTTGTGCTAAGGCCTAATTTACTTTTGGTCTTTAAGCATGGGACGTTACTAGGAAGGTTTAAAAGTATGCACAAACATAACACAAAAGATAAATGTCGATAAGGGGTTAACTTTTCTAGTAAATGCTTATAAAATAACTAACTAAATTTCCCTTTATTTAAATATTATTATATATTAATACTAAATTATAACTAATACTTTTTATTACCATCACCCTTACCTTATCTCGTCTTTGCCTCAACCTTCGCGGACAGCCCACCACCGCCATTACTGGAAAAACAAACTTTTAAAAAAACCTCTATAATATGCACCCACTTTAATTAACCTTATTCTCCATTAAACTATCTCCATTATATATCCTCATTGTTGACTGCAATTGTAGTTAACTTAGAAGCTGAAGCAGATGATCGAATTGATCAGCCAATGCGTCATATTTCGACTCGTCTGACAACCCTCAGTTAATAATCATGGTGCTTTTCGTCAGTTACCACAAATATGATTTTGGATCAAGTAACAATGATCTAGTGGATTTGTAGATCAGGGTCTGGTGATAATATGCTTTTGAATCATATAACAATGATCTAGCGGATCCAGGTCTGGTAAGAAGAGGAACAAATTGATGCACATGGTGTTAGAGAGCTTGAGATGCAATTATTTTTTCAAGCATGTTCAGTAGATATTTATCGATGGTGATTAACTTGAGAGAATCAAAGTTTTTGTTGGGATCTAATACTTGAACGTAAAGGGGTAGTTGCCATAAAAAGTTCAGGAAAGGTGGTGGGTGAGTGCGACAATGGCGAAGATGTGAAACAGTTGTTAATGACGATGAAGTAGGTTTTTCCACCAACGTAACAAAGAGACTTGGTTTGTGGACGAGGAATTATATGGTCACCGCACGTAGCTACAGATATATAAGGCGGATTTAGAGGTGGGTAGAGGTAGATTTGAATGGGAAGGGAATATGCATGGTGATTCAGTGGCAACAATGGGAATTGTGTAATATCTATGGAATTTTCATATTTTATTTTGTCGTTGATATACATAGTAATAAAAATGTAATTACTGTAAATCACAAATACTTTTTTGAACGAGACTTTGTGAATAAGTTTTATTTAGACAAGCTTCATGACTAACTTTCTGATAAAACTTAATGATTAAGTTTCAGATAAAACTTAATAATTAAGTTATAGATAAAACTTTTTGACTAAGTTATGGATAAAACTTAAATAAAACTTAACAAGAATAAAATCTAAATAAAACTTAATAACTAAGTTATGGATAAAAGTTAACTGTTAAGTAATAATGACCAAGTTTTAGATAAAATCTAGATAAAACTATCTAAAACTTAATGGTTACATTTTAAATAAAATATAAAACTTAATTGTTAAGTTTTAGACATAATATTAAAGTTTTGATAAAACTTAATAAGTAAGAAATATTTAATGAGTAAGAAATATCTATATATAAATAGATGTCTTCAGGTTCATTTTATTTCATAACATTCTAATCGTTTTTCCTTCGTTCATATCTAAACTCCTTCCTACCCTTGTCTAACCTATAAACATCCAAAAGTTTTCACGTAGAATCCCAACTCGTAATAACCCGAGATTACGAAATTGGTATAGATGCTCCAGACAACAAGTATAGAAATTATGATCAAATATCATCAAGGTGTTAAAAGCTCTTAACTTATTCATTAAGTTTTTCTGAGGTTTGAAAACAAAAGCTTTTTAAGTTTAGAGACATTGTTCAACTTACCATGTGAATACGTATAATACTTTCAAAATGATCAAACAACTTTTATTTGCGAAAAATGGTATTGATACGTTAACCATGTTAATGCATGGAGAAATTTTTCTAAAACATTTAGACTAGAAGTATATGTATGTTTGATCAGTTTGGGTGAAAATCCCATACTGAGGCTGGTTCAGACTCGGTGCAGATCCAGAGAGTCCCGTAATAAAACTAACTGGGCAGTAATACTTGTATATATGGAGGAGGACTTCTAGTGGAAACAGACCGTTATGTGTGTTTTACTATTAATTTATGATTAACCGTTTATCATTATTCATGTCAAAATATGTATGTGTCAAATTAAATGTATTCAACAACTTTTTGCTAATATATTACTTTCAAACATTTTCTGGTAAACATGATTAAATATGTTTAGTCAGGTGTTAGTGTTGAATGAACTATGAATCCTAGGTATGAAAACCCTATGATAAACATATTAGCAATAATAGCGCCGGAAGGACTAAATTTTCTAGGCATAGAACTTGTGGGTATTTAATCCCCGACGAATATATGAAAGTTTGATTTTTGATTCATCAGAGTTATTTTATGTTATAAAATGAATTAAGAAATATTTTTCCGCTGCGTAAGCGTCTTCCAAGACAAATAAATAGAAAGTGAACATTGACGCATACCAATCGGTCGCACCCTCACGGTGCCCTGAAATCAAAGTGTGAGAAATTGTGATGATGAATTTTCAAGCAACGGTGGCATTGATGATCATGGTGGTGTTGGTGGTCATGGTGACTAAATCAATGGTGGTGTTGTCAAATTAAACAGAGGGACTGGAGTTTCCATCCTATTATATTTTAATTTATTTATTTTAACTTAGAATAACTTAAGGGTGTTTTGGTTATTTTAAAATTTTAACAGAAAATTTAACTATCTATACGTGGGACCTTTTTTATTACGTTTCTACATGTCTTTAAATCTTTTTGTAATTTCTCATACTTGGGGACCAAAGTGAAACAAATCCTTACCATAGGTACCTTTCATTTGAATATTACACAAATCCATTAGTTTTTATATTTCTAATGTTCTTGTGTTAAAATATGAAATGATAATATAATTAAACCCAAGCCTTAATCATTTATACCTAAGATCAAAATCTGAACAAACGAAGAATATGAAAGAAGATATATTAGAAATAGCTTATTAGTTCAAATCATCTTTGTAATAATTTGTAGATACAATAGACCTCACAAAAATAATCAAGTAGAACAAGAGATCATCCGGGGCTGGCCCTAGGGGTGGGCGACCGCCCAGGGCCTGATCTTCTCAGGGACCCAGAATTTTTTAAAAAATTATATAAGATATTTATATATATGTATTTTTTTGTAAAAGGTAAAAACTATTAATAAACTCACTAAAAAGACCCAATAGCATTTTTAATTATTTTAACATATTAAATCTTACCTTAGAACCCATTAACATTTTAAATGGTTTAGTTCAGTATCATTTATCCAATCTAAACTTAATTTAATATGAAAAATTAATCGAGTACTTTGTTTTCAAAAATGCCAAGAGAACTTCCCGATTCGTTTAATGACGTGAGGTCGAAGTCTCAATCAAATTTAAAACCAAATACTACTAATTAGCTAGTGGTAAGTGGGTATCGAACACAAGGAGTTTGTGGAATATGTGTTAACTCAAGCAAATTGCAATTACCTAAATTTAACTAAGATGATAAATAAGTAAGGTTCAATAATCTGTTGATTTGTTGAATTGGCTTAAAGCAAGAAATAAAAGTAATTTGGTTTGTAACAATCAGTAATAAGAGATATGTTTCCCTTTGGTATCCGGATTTTAACAAATGATGATATTGGTGTTAATTGGGAAGAACCACATAGACATGGTTCATGAGTGTGTGCTTATGTGTGATCAAAGAGGACTAAGTACTTGTATTAGCAAGGTTATCTCTCGATAATCAGTATCACTATCGAATTACCCAACCTTTCCACTAAATCAAGATTTGCCTATGGCATCAAGAACGTATGGTTAAAGTTAAGCAATCCATGAATGACCCATTACACATAATACACAATCATCATGACAAAACAATCACAAGATCAATTTCATCATTCCATAAATAGAAAACACCAACATGATCAAAGTTACAAATCCTTCAAACCAAAAGGAAACACACAAGAAGACTAGCCACTCATAGTTTTGTGCATGAAAACAAGATTCAAGATACAATTCATAACAAACAAACTGAAATAACAAGGATTAAGTACCAAAAGATCTTGTTCTTCAACACATCTAAGAGAATTACCAAGAGCTTAGCCAAAACAATACTTGAATCTCACCACCCGAATGTTTTTGTTTCAAGAAGATGAACTCCCTCAATCAATTGTTTTTCAATGCTTTTAAACAAAGCATTCCAACCAAAAGTTCCAGACATCTTGCCAAAAATTCGTCACATCTCCATATTTTGAGCAAAAAGGCATCCACTTATGATTTTAATAAGTGAATCCACTTGCCAGGAAATCGCCTATACCGTAACTTACGGTAGCCACCGTAAGTTACGGTAGCCACAAAGTTGATACGGTGGAAACCTTCTGTGTTACGGTGGGAATTATGGAAGTTTGGGGTCTACCGTACCTTACGGTGGCCACCGTAAGGTACGGTAGAGCTCTGAAAATTTGTTTCTTCTTTTCTTCCTTTCCACGCACGTCCAATCCGCTCCACGCTCGCAACGTTTTCCCCATTTTTAGCTCCCAACATACCTGAAACATAAGCAACTGTAGTTATCTAATTCAAGATAATTACACGATTAAATAAGAGAATGTTACACGTTTTAACATCATAAAAGGGTTGTTCCTTGAACCACCCGTCACATCCCCACACTTAACCGTTGCTTGTCCCAAGCAACATATCTAATTAATTTCAAACAAGCGATCAATGTAACCCAAGCATAAACATGTAATACTTTTTACTAACCCTTTCATAACAACCAAAATGACACACCCCTTGCTATGTCCCTCCTCTCGGCGACAAGTAAGCACTAGCATCCATGAGCTAGACACACACAAGGCAAACAGCGGTTGCACAACTATAAGCTTGTACCTAAATCGACCCTTCTCTTAGCAATTGCCAAACATGAATCATATCAAAGGGACTTCAAGGTTGTAACTTGGCTAGGTGTATGGGTAGGAAATAGAATATATATGAAGAAGCGAAAACTTAACCTGATCTTTTATTACACAATAACATAAACAACTAACTACCAAACCTAATACTATGAACAAGGTACTCAACTTCAATCCCCTTCTTTTTCTTTTTTCTTTTTTTTTTTTTTTTTCATCGCTTTTTCCAAAATTTTTATATATATTTATTTTTTTATTTTTTATTTAATAACAATAAAACAAACACAAAATCTTCACGCAAATCTTCAACATAGCATTGAAGATGATTACAATTACTAAACAACTAATAACACTATAAGACCAGGTCAAGTTAGGTAAATTTTGAAGTAACTAGCTAAGGGGTAACAAATGATAGGCTTTTAGGCACAAAATTGGGCAACTAAATGTCCAAACCCCCGCCCCTCTCGCAACCAAGCTCATATATATAATTTATGAGGTCCAACCTCCCAAATCCCACACTCGCACACATCAAAGACGAGGCTACTTAATTGCCCTTATTCCTTTCACATTCACATCCAACTTAAGTCTCGAATCGTATTCAAGCACAAGTTCTAATGCACCCCCACCTGTTGCCACTCTCACAAAGAAATGTGTTATTTATCTACAAGTGTGGCTTCAACTCTCACCAAGAATAAGAATGATTAAAGGTTGCCGATGCATCATTCAGAGTTAATCCAAGGTGTTCAAATTCTCACAATGTTTTTGCTTGACTGCTTTTTTTTTTAAACTTCAAAATTTCTCCCCATCCCCACACTTGAAGTACATTGACCCCAATGTACGGTTTTAGGAAGATTTGATCGCTTAAACAAACCAAACGTTCATAGACTTAAACCATAGATTTCTTTTTTGATATTTTTCATTTTATATATTTTTTTTCTCTTTTTTTTAAAAGAAACACACCACCAACTCTCGCATAGCCCAAAACAAAGCAACGTTACTTAACTCCACCCATCCATAAACATAACAACCAACAAATATTCATAAAATGTACAAGAAAGAACACAACCTGACTAATAATAGCGGGGCTGAGGAGGTCCGAAGATAGAAGACATCATGTCATTCCATTCTCCGAAAGCAAATGCACCGCTACCACTTCCCTCTTGCTGCGATGCTCCTTGTTGTTGACGAGGATCTATCCATTGCGAATGATGGAGCGGCGGGGTCGGATACGATACACTACCATCGTAAGGTGGTAGAGACGCATAATCCACCGGAGGTGGATCCACAACCACAGGCCCCCCTGCATGCCAGTCCGCATGCATCCTTCGAGCTTGATCATTTGCATACCTATTATTTACCTCCACCTCAAAGGAATAAGCATGTGCACGATTCCATGCTTCCCGACGGTCAAAGTTTTGCTTCAAAACTCTTTCCATGCTCGCACTCATCATGGTTTGGTGATCAAAAGTAGTGCGCTCCGATCCTGACCAAGTGTCAAAAATTGAAGCCGGAGGACGTTGATTCTCAATAACCTGTTGCATTGTACCCTCGTATGCCCAATTCGCCTCAAACGACCGCTCCGTATAGTCAAAGAAACTACCACCATATGCCCTACTCGAACTCCCTTGACCCATATCAGCATCTCCTCCTCTAGGTTCCTCTTCATAATCTTCATCCCCACTAGGTTATTCATCTTCACTTTCCGGGTCATCTTGCTCACCCGGCATAAGCATCCTTGCATCGGCTTTTAAAACTCTCCATCTTTGGCCTTCTGACTTTAGCTTATGATACCTTTCTGACTGACTATACGTCCATCCCATACCCATCTTTGTCAACTCAAACGGCTTATGCTTCTTTGGCTTACCTTTATCTTCCGACGTGATAGCTTTTTGTTGCTTCAATAGTCCCGTGATGATTCTTCAATACGGGATAATGCGCCTTCCCACCTTATTTCGACACATCCATAAGTGGTTCATTATTAGATATCTAATTGGGAAACGTGGAGACCCATGGAGCAGTGAATAAAGAATGGGTATTTCCGGGTATCTTACTTCTTGCTTGTCAGCCCTTCTTGGTATAACATTTACGATACAAATGGCTAGAAGCAATTTTGCTTCTATCTTTAAATTTCTTCTAAGCAAAGTTCCATGATAGGTACCCGGTAAAAACAAAGCTTCCAACATATCATTCCATCTCGGATGTTTATCCGGCCTTATCAACAGATCATCCAAACTTGGAATCATATAATCACGGGATGGCAAACTGTCATACTTAGCCAACTTTCTTAAAGTCTCAAAGGACATTTCCACCTTGACCCCATTCACTTCACCTGTTAGCTTCATTTGAGATGGTTTATCATATCTATTACACTGTAAAGTCGCCATCCATTCTTCAATTTCCTCCATGAACAAATTCTTGTTGTCTTTGTCATAACACTTACGTGCTGCTTCCCATCCTAATGCTCGAAATCTAGCAACTACATTGAAAGGACCGAACTCACTCTCCTTAACCTCTCTTTCACAAATAAACGCACCCCCTCTATTTTGTAACCCTCTCATCTGATCATGGAACAATATTGCTTGCCACTCAATCGGGATCTCATCTAATGGACCAGCTTCCCATTTTGGTTTGTTAGCCATGTTCAGTTCCACCATATCCTCATCCTCATCCGTGTCATCGTCTCTTCCAACATACTTTCTTCTTTTCGAACTCGTTTCCGGTTGCTTGCCTTTATCTCTTGAAGATGAACTAGCTCCCAAGGGTACACTAGTTCTCACCATTTTCTTACACACAAGCCAAACAACACAACCCAAAACATAAACAACAAATCAGTCCCACTTTTTAATAAATCCCCACACTTACTTGTTACTATGGTTGTAAATGTTAATGAACAATGAATTTTCATACTTGATTCTAATAAAAATTGGGCATGATGCCTCTACAATGTAAAGGTTCCCAAAATTCAAAATTAATCATCAAACTACATCTACCATAACAAGCAAATGGTCATTTCATCATAAATAAAACCAAATAGTCCATAACAATGATCAAACAACCATGTCATTCCAAATATAACCCAAAAACAAGCAAATGTGTATGAACCAATGAAAACAATAAAATATCACCTTAATCTTCACAATGCACCATCAAAAACAACAAAACAATGTAACATACCTTCGATTGATGATGTTAGATTCCAAGAAAGACAAAAGCTTGAAAACCCCCAAAAATTTCGGACCTAGGGCTTGCTATTCGGACCAGCAAACTTCGTTTTTTTGCAATTATCTTCTCAAAATCAGAATCTACGTGAAATTCTGGTCAAGATAGACTCAAGAATCATATGATTTGGTTAAGAATTGAAGAAGATATGAAAGATTGAAGGTTGAAAGAGTTATGGAGAATGAGAGAAGATGAAAATGGTGATTTTGAAGGAGAGTCCCGTGGGTTTGAAAAAAAGTGAGAAAAATATATATATATATATATTTTTAACTGCTGAAACGTGTCGTCCCTTTCTAACCCAGGTGCCACCGTAATTTACGGTGGGCACCGTATCTTACGGTAGGCCCTGGGTTCCAATTCTCACCGTATAGCAGTAGCATCCCACCGTAAATGCCCAATAAATCCCACCCCCCACCGTACATTACGGTACCCACCGTAAGATACGGTGGGTGGGTTTTCAAATTTTCAAAAAAATTTTTTTTATATATATATATCACTATTCCACTAAAATTTTTAATTTAATTAAACATTGTAAAACTTGGAATTTTGATAAGATAGAAATTACCTACCCCCTCAAAAATCTCATGTTGTCCTCAACATGATCCTAAAACTATTTGTTACCCGAACGAAAACACCAAATTTGCAAACAAACAAAACAAAATAAAACAAAACAAAAACAAAAACTAGCTATTTACACTACTGCAAACCTGGGCCTCTTAAACATTACCGTCCTCCAGTGGATGGAGGATATAACTCTCCTTGTCCACTTCAAGCGATTTCAAGTCATTCCCATCTAAGTATGGTTTGAGGCGGTGACCGTTTACTACTTGTTTCACATGATCCTTTGGGTCTTCAATCTCTACTTCACCAAATTGACCCACTCTTGTGATCACATACGGTCCCATCCATTTGCTCTTTAACTTCCCAGGAAAAAACTTAAGTTTAGAGTTATATAACCACACCTTTTGCCCTTCTGCAAAAATTCTCTTCCGTAACTTCGCATCATGAACCCGTTTAAGCTTGTCCTTGTAAGCAGATGCACATTCATATGCCTCATCTCGGATTTCTTCCAACTCACACAACTTCAACTTTCTTAACTCGCCAGCTTTATTGTACTCCATGTTGACATTCTTGACTGCCCACCAAGCTCTATGAGCTAACTCCATTGGCAAGTGGCAACCTTTCCCGTACACCAACCGATACGGTGTTGTTCCAATTGGTGTTTTATACGCTATTCGGTATGCCCATAGTGCATCATCCAACTTCACCGACCAATCTTTCCTATCAACTCGAACGGTTTTCATCAAGATTTCTTTAATTTAGCGATTTGACACTTCTACTTGACCGCTAGTTTGGGGATGATATGGAGTTGCAATTCTATGGTTCATATTGAACCTTTTCAACAACTTCCCAAAGTTGAAATTCTTGAAATGTGATCCACCATCGCTTATAATTACCCGAGGCACCCCAAACCGTGAAAAGATGTTAGATTGCACAAACTTACATACCACCGTGTGATCATTGGTTCGTGTTGCAATTGCTTCAACCCATTTCGAGACATAATCCACTGCAACAAGAATGTACAAATAACCACATGAGTTTGGGAAAGGGCCCATGAAGTCGATGCCCCAAACATCGAAGATATCAACCACAAGGATCGGTTGCATTGGCATCTCATCTCGTTTTGATATGCTGCCCATCTTTTGACAATTCAAACAATTCTTTGCATAATCTCTTGCATCCTTGAAAATTGTAGGCCAATAAAACCCACAAGTGAGAACTTTGTAACCGGTCTTTTGACCACTAAAATGACCCCCATATGCGGATGAATGAGCATGTGCCAAAATCTCTTTAACTTCCGACTCAGGAACACATCTCCTCAAGATTTGATCCGCACCAATTTTAAACAAGTCGGGTTCATCCCATATGTATTGCTTCACTTGTGCCAAAAATTATTGTCTCCTTCTCTTCACCCAATGTTGTGGCATCACACCCTTGGCCAAATAATTAACGAAGTGGGCATACCAAGGTGTATTAAGAATGGCTAACACATATTCATCCGGAAATTGCTCATTGATCTCACTTGAATCTTCAACTCCATCCAATGGAATCCGAGATAAATGATCTGCAACAACATTTTCACAACCTTTCTTATCCCGGATTTCTAGATCAAACTCTTGTAATAACAAAATCCATCTTATCAATCGTGGCTTTGCATCCTTCTTAGCCATCAAATGACGAACTGCACTATGATCGGAGTACACAACCACTTTGCTCCCCCAAATGTAAGATCGAAATTTATCCAAAGCATACACTACCGCTAGTAATTCTTTCTCGGTCGTAGTGTAATTCAGTTGCGCTTCAGATAAAGTTTTACTGGCATAATAAATTACCACCGGCTTCTTATCCACTCGTTGACCCAAAACTGCACCAACTGTAGTGTCACTTGCATCACACATGATCTCGAATGGCTTTGACCAATCCGGTGGTTGCAAAATAGGAGCTTGCACTAATTGTTCCTTCAAAACATTAAAAGCTTGCAAACAGTCATTATTAAACTCAAAAGGGACATCTTTCAACAAGAGATTACACAAAGGTTTTGTGATAACACTAAAACCTTTTATGAATCTCCGGTAGAATCCCGCATGTCCCAAGAATGACCTAACCCCTTTAACATTTGTTGGAGGTGGCAAAGATGAAATGACTTTTATTTTTGCTTTGTCCACCTCCATTCCCCGGTTGGACACTACATGTCCTAAAACAATTCCCTCTTGTACCATAAAATGAATTTTCTCCCAACTTAAGACCAAATTCGTTTCGACACATCTTTTTAAAACCTTTTCTAATTCATTAAGACATGTGTCAAAAGTTTGCCCAAAAACAGAAAAGTCATCCATGAATACCTCAAGTGTGTCCCCAACCATATCCGAAAATATGCTCATCATACAACGTTGAAACGTGGCCGGAGCGTTACACAATCCAAATGGCATCCTTCTAAAGGCAAAAGTGCCATATGGACATGTAAAGGTGGTCTTGTGTTGGTCATCCGGATGAATGGCCACTTGGTTATACCCCGAATACCCATCCAAAAAACAATAAAATTTTTGACCCGTAAGTTTTTTAATGATTTGGTCAATAAAGGGTAACGGAAAATGGTCTTTTGAAGTGGCCGAATTCAATTTTCTATAATCAATACATACTCGCCACCCGGTTACCGGTCGGGTGGCGATTTGCTCACCATTTTCATCTTTAATCACCTGAATGCCGGCTTTTTTTGGTACCACTTGTGTAGGACTTACCCACGTACTATCCGAAATGGGATAGATGATCCCCGCATCCAAACACTTGATGACCTCCTTTTTCACCACTTCTCTCATGTTGGGATTTAACCTCCTTTGAGTCTCACGAGTTGGTTTTGCGTCCTCAGTAGTAATGATTTTGTGCATCACTACAGAAGGACTAATACCTTTCAAATCGGCTATTGTCTACCCAATTGCGGCCTTATTTGTTTTTAACATCTTTAGAAGTTTGTGTTCTTGAGCTTCTTCCAAGTTGGATGCTATGATGACCGGCAATGTTTCCTCTTCTCCTAAAAACACATACTTCAAGTGATCCGGTAGAATCTTCAACTCAATCTTGGGTGGACATTCCAAAGATGGCTTTGTATTGGAATTAATTTCAGCCGGTAAACTTTCAATTTGGTGAGTCCATGGTGGCCTCCCTTCCTGTACAGCCAACACATCTTGTTTTTGCTCCTCCGTCCTCAATGCACAAACCTGTACCTGTTCAGAAAAATCACACAAACAAACCTCCACCGAATCTTCCTCATACTCATGAGGGTCAAACTCATCAAATTCATCTGCCATAAAACACTCATCATCATCAAAATAAGATTTGTTAGCAAACACATTTAAACTCATTTGGCGTTTACCAAATGCCATTTGTACTGTACCATTCCTGCAATCAATCCGTGCATGAGCCGTGTTCAAAAATGGTCGTCCCAAAATAACATTTGGGCTGTGGTTTGAATCAACCGAAGCATAATCCAAAACCAAAAAGTCAACAGGATAATAAAACTCTTTCACCTGCACAATCACATCCCGCACAATCCCCCTAGGAAGTTTATGAGACAAATCGGCTAACACCACCGTTGTCTCCACCCTTTCAATGGACCAAAATCATATTGGTCATATAAACTTCCCGGAAGGATACTTAACCCAGCTCTCAGATCCAATAACGCCTTAGACATTTTGAAATCACCCACTTGGATATCTATCAATGGTGCTCCCGGATCTCGGAGCTTGAGTGGGAGGGTTCCCTCCACAACTGCACTCACCATTGCAGTTAGTTTAACCCGTTTAGGCACCCTTTTCCATCTTTTAAATGTACACAACTCTTTTAAAAATTTTGCATAAGTTGGAATTTTCTGAATTGCCTCAATTAATGGAATGTTAACTTTGACTTGTTTGAAAACTTCCATTATGTCATCTTTTTCCAATGATGAATGTGAGATCACACTCTTTTTACCCAGGTCAACCAAAGCCGACGGAAATGGTATTTGGCTTTGGTCCACCTCTTTATCATTTTGAATCACATTTTCCTTGAAAACCGGTTTTTCAACAACTTTCTTATTTGTATTTTCATTCAAAACATTTTCTTGAAGACTTTGGTCTTCCTCATCACTTTCTAACCCGGTAATATCCTCAACCACCCCATCAATTAAGACCGGAGAAGGTGGTGTTTTATATTCTTTACCACTTCTCAACACACTAACATGATTAATAGGAACATTACGAGAAGAACTGTGAGAGGGATTTACCTTTGTGTCACTAGGAAGTTGACCTTTGTTTTTCTTGAGATTTGCCACATCCGTTGCAAGTTGACCCATTTGATTGGTCAATGATTGAATAGCTTTGTCTCGAATTTCATCTTTTTGAGCTCTAGCATCATCCAATTGATTCCTCTTTTGCATCTCCTGTTGCATGGACTTTAGCATCTCCATCACTTCATTACCACCACTTGATGAAGATTGATTTGTCTCATTTCCTTGGTTATTTCCCGATGGTTGAAAAGGCTTTTGATATCCTTGATTGTTTCCCCCTCTAAAATTTCCTTGATAATTTTGGTATTGTTGACGAGGAACAAAATTACCTTGAGGCTTTCCTTGGAAATTTGGGTTAGACTGATTAGCCGGATTCTCATAACTAAAGTTCGGATGATTCCTCAAACCCGGATGATAAGTATTTGAATTCATGTTGTAATTTCTTCCACCAAACCCTTGACCTTGAATAGCATTTACTTCCTCCACTTGTTCAAAGGTTACTGTGCAAGAATCCATAGTATGCCCCAACTCATTGCAATTTGTACAAACATTATAAACTTGATTTGTAGCTTGTACATTACCATCATCCACCGCATGAACTGGAGCTCGTGTAATGACCGGTCGTGCTCGTCTTGATGATTGAGCCTTCCTCTTTGATGTAACCGCCATTTGTTCCAAAAATGCCCAATCGTCTTGCTCATAATTTGTACCAAATGTACCATTTGTGATAGACATTAAATCCCGAGCATCTTCAGAATGAAGCCCCTCGTGAAAAGCGTTCAACAACTCCCATAACTCAATTCCATAATGAGGACAATTCTTGATCATCATGTTAAACCGCTCAAACGCCTCATGGAACATTTCACCTTGTTGTTGTTGGAAACTTCTCAAGCTTCTCCTAGCATCATTAGTCTTTTGAGCTGTGAAAAACTCTTCCAAAAACCTTTGTTGCATTTCAGCCCATGTATAAATTGAAGCGGATGGCAAAGTGTAGAACCACCTCTTTGCCTTATCCTCCAATGAAAACTGAAACAATACCAACTTGACATCATCCGCAGAAAATCCTTGACCACCAATTGTGTTACAAATTGAGTCATAAGCTTCCAAATGAAAATAGGGTTCTTCCGTTGCTAACCCTTTGTACTTTGGCAAACTTTGAAGTGAATTTTTTCGGACTTCAAACGTTCTCCCTTGATTTTTTTGAGGAATGACCACTGGTGATGGATTATTTGTGATGATTGGACGAAAGTGTGCCTCAATACCCCTAGCAGCATCCCAATTATGCCTTCGTGGAACACCCAACCTAACTCTTGGTCGCTGAAGACCCATTGGTCTTTGAACTTGTGGTCCTGGAGGCATGATTTGTGAAATGGTGGTTGAAAGTTTGCTCACCCATGTTGTGGAAGAATCTGCTCTTGAAACTGTGGCCCATGTGGCCTCACTTGGGGTTGCATTTGTTGTGGTATAACTTGTTGCTGCACAACTTGTGGTTGTAGTCTCCCATATCCTTGCATAACTTGTCCTTGACTATAAACATAATTTCCTTGATCAACATCTCCCTCGTACGTGTACCCTTCTTCATCATATCTCCTAAATTCATCACCATAACCACCATCAACACCAGCTCGTCCTACTCCCGATGTTTGTACAACTTGAGGTTGTTGGTCTTGTGTATCCGTTTGCATTTGAGAAGTAGAGGGAGTATGAAATATGGATGGGTTGGATTGATATGGTTGTGATGTTGGTACTGGTTTAGACGATGATGATTGACCGGTTGTTGGGAAGAAATATGAAAAGGGCGGAATGGTTGCTGATGGGTCAAAGCTAAAAGAATGTTCGGTTTGGGTACTTGTAGGTAATGGGGTATGGGTTGGTTTAGTCTCCGGTGGTAATGTCGGATTGGTATAGGCTCGGATGGTGTTGTTTGACCCGTAGTAGGAGGTGGTGAAAGCGGATCCATTGTGTTTCGTGGTGTAACGGGTGATGTAGGTGCTATTGGTGAACCACTGATTTTGTTTTGTCGATGTAATACTCTGTTTCTACGAGCAGCTCGTTCAATTTCTGGATCAAACACTAATGGTGATGATGAGCTCGAATTCCTGGTATGCATACACCTGAAACAAAACCTGCACACTACACACAACCAGCGTAACACCGAAATAACAAAACAAAACTAATAAGCAAACACACGTTGCGCACAACTCCCCGGCAACGGCGCCAAAATTTGACGTGAGGTCGAAGTCTCAATCAAATTTAAAACCAAATACTACTAATTAGCTAGTGGTAAGTGGGTATCGAACACAGGGAGTTTGTGGAATATGTGTTAACTCAAGCAAATTGCAATTACCTAAATTTAACTAAGATGATAAATAAGTTGTCACACCCTCGCTAATAGCGGAAACACGAGGATGCGACGGACGGGATCGTCATAACACTTGGTATAATTACAGAGACATAATACATGCAAGATCCTCGTGTCATGACGTCGCCCGACACAATGGTGACTTGTGTCGTGGTTAGTCAGTTCCACGACTATCGTAGTCTTATTAATTCTAAATCCAAAATACACAAAGTTTACAAATGAAAACAAACGATATACATTACTAATGCAAAACTATTGGAATCCTGAGGGTCTCTGCTAAGGCATCAGCTCTAGCTATCCTCTTTGATTATGTTCACCTGAAAAGATATGCTCAAAAATGGTCAACATAATTGTTGGTGAGCTTCGCAGGTTTTATGTATTGATGATGAAAACAGTAAGTTCAATAAGCGTTACCGCGACTACACTTATGTATAGGCGGTTTACCAGTTTTTAATAGCTACAGCCAAACCTAAACATCGGTTCCACATGGGAATTGATGGCTGAAAGTGAAACATTCCCAAGTTTAAATAGTTTATTAAGACGTAGCAAGATCCACACAGCACCTACGTATAGTGTATAACCAAACCAGTCCTTAGGTCCCATTACCGGGATTAATGGTTATGTAAAAAGGTTTTCCATAGCATAATAAGTTTAATATGACGTAGCAAGATCCACACAGCGCATACGTTTAGGTTACAACCAAACCAATCCTTAGGTCCCAATTGCTGGGATTAATGGTTGTAGTGGATGCTCGGCAAAGAAGAACCACAAAGTAGACCCACAAAGAAGAACCACACCGCCGAAAGCATCCAAGATCAATAGCATTCACAAGTAATCATCACACCACATATAGCATCAAAGTTATAGCGCATTATAATATAAAGCCACCAAATAACATACAAGGTAGCAACATAGCATAGAATCAAGAGTCATAATAACATCGTTCAATAAGAATAGCAATATAAGTTAACCATAAATGTTGAAGCAGACTTCCACTAGGGAAGGTGATTGAAAGTAAGTGAGCATTCTTTTCCCCCAAGTTTAAAATGTTTAAAAGTTATATAAGCGTAAAAAGGGGCCACGAAACTCACCTTGGATTGATGTAATGTATATGAACAAGAACTTCAACGAATTAGGCAAAGCACGATCAAACACGTTCAACCCTATTATTGATTGTAATTGAGTCTTTAATACGAATGAATATGTTTGGTAAGGTTTGAGTTGATTTGGTTTAACACGTGTCACACACGTAATTAGATATGTATATGTTACAATGTTTTTATAGATTTATATATGTATTAATAAGTAACTATCAATAAGTATTAAGTTTTACCAAATAATTATTTACATTTTGATTTTATTAGAAGGGTTTCATAAGTGTATTTATATATTTTTGGAATTAAATATAAAATGATGTGGTTTAAATATATAATTTATAATTATCCAAAGATAATTACAAATAAGGATAATCACAATTATAGTATTTTGATTAATAATAAGGTATTAATCTAGACTTTTAGTTAAAATATATTTTACAAGAAATACCCCACAATTTTATTTGTAAATAATTTGTGAATTTAAATAATATTTAAAGATAATATAGCGTTTATTTTATAGAAATAATTATTTATAATATTTATAAATAATATTTATATAATTTTCATGATTTTCATGATTATTTCATAGTTAAACTTGATTTAGAATTTATTTTATATAAATAAGTATTTTTAATATTTTTAAATAATATTTTATAAAAATTTATTAAGGTTTTTAAATAAAAGAAATTTACAGAAAATAATTTTGTAATATTTAAAATAAGGAGAATTCATAGAATTTATTTTTATAATTTTTAGAAATTTTTATGTATTTTTTTATAGGCTAGAAAGCATTAAAAAAAATAGGTTAGGGTCCCCGGGTTCGAACCCGGGACCTCAAGTCTACAACACACATCCTTAACCAGTGAACCAAAGGCCGCAGCCGCAGTAAGAATTGGTTTGTAATTCTTTTAACCATAGTTTCCAATTTCTCCAAATCACTATGAACCCTAGCTTGAAACCGATTCAATTGACGATCAATTCAATGTTAATAACCAGATTAAGGTTAGGGCTTTTAATCCCCATGATAAACCGAACATATAGGTGTGTTTAATTACCTGATTCGAAGTTAGATTGATGATGAACACTACGAAGAACAGTCGCGACTTTACTTGAAACCAAATGATGATCAAACTTTGATTATAATCAAATTAATTGTACAGGTAGCTGTAAGTGATGCTTATGATCGAAAGCCCCCTGTTAATTTTGTGAATTGAAACTCGTAGGATAGATATCGATTGAGTTGCAGGTTTCGGCCGAGAGAGGTAATCGAATTCGAAGTGTTTGTATGTTATAGATTGTATTGATAGGTGCATTCGATTAGGAACCGATCAATGAGTATTTATACTCGATTATTTGTATTAATTTAGTGTTATAATGCTCGATTTTGTGGGTGGGTCGGCCGAAAGTTTTGGTTGAGTGGGAATTGTACCTAATCGAGTATATTTTTCAAATCAAAGTGGGTTAGGTGTTCGAATCACCCACGAAAATGTGTCGGTATCTTTTGATTTAATTAAAACCGTGTATATTTGGCGTTTAGAGGTCGCCGGAAGGTCGCCGGCGGTCGGCCGGAGGGCGCCGGAAAAACGCGAGAGAGGAGAGAGAAAGCGGTTGGAATTTTGAATATTTACACATTTGGTCCCTGTGGTTTCGATTGTTATTATTTCATGTATTTAAGTTTCTTTTAAAGTTTCGAAAATGACACAAACACCCCCTGGACTTTATTATTCTTATTATTATTATTATTATTATTATTATCATTATTATTATTATTACTACTATTTTTATTATGATTGTTATTATTATTGTTATTATTATTATTATTATTTTTTTATTATTATTGGAATTAATAATGCATTAAAATTTAATTGTTTATAAAAATACGGGATGTTACAGTCTCCCCTGCTTTAGGAAATTTCGTCCCGAAATTTTAATCATAAGGAGGCTGAAACGAAAAGATGAGGATACTGGGGTTTTATTTGGTCCTCACGTTCTCAGGTAAACTCTGGGTCACGTTTAGATTCCCAACGGACTTTGACAATAGGTATCCGGCTTTATTTCATTTGTATAGAATCTTTTACAAGATTCTTGACGTAATGTATGCCAATTCGAACTCTTCCAGAGAATCGCGGGATTCTCTTTGAGATTTGGCATATGGAATGTTAGAACGCAATGACGAGTTACCATGGTATGTTAGACTTATAATCACAACTTCCACAATATAATTTCGTGGTAAGGTGAAGTCTAGAAATCATTAAAAGACCAGCAATAATAAGAAAGGTTAACCGTTGGGATTTAAGAATCCCAAACGTCCTCATATGAAACGACCTTAACGCATATCTTGTGAATATGTATTTCTCCTTTGACCAACCATCGGTCTAAGAATAATACGCTATGCGAAGATCTTGGAATGGGTTCACAAGGATGGTTATCAATCATAATCGGAGTTGATATTAAAAATATTCCTTAAAGGCTTTGAGGTAATGATTCATGCCTATCTTGATAATAACAAGAAAACAATCTAAGGTTGACATTTGCCACCAAAATATGGGTTTCAATCCTATTTTGGTGAGATCATGTCATTTATGAAATGTAATTTCCAATGAGAATAACTGAAGTCAATCCTCAAGATAAGGAAGTCACCCCAATCCAGAGGATGAAATTTCATAGAACTAACAAATGGGAAACCATTTATCGAAATAGAGAATCATCAAAGTAAGGGAATCTCCCCTGCTTTGATGAAATAGAATCATTTAGGAGATACAAGTGTTCTTAGTCATAGGTTGACTTGCAAACTCTTGCATTTCCCACGGTACAAGCAGTATAAAGTTTGACTTTACGATGAAAGGAAATTAATATCAATTAGGAATTAGGAGAATTTCAAGTTACATCAGTGTAACAAAGGAAAGATCATGTTAACAAGCTTAAGATCAAGGTTTGAGATAGCAGAGTTTGTTAGGATGATGTTCAAATCTTGAATAATTTAAATCAGGAAGACGAAATCAAGGACAAGAATGATTTGACATTATAATGAGATGTGAACATTCGATTCACAATCGAAGGGAATTCATGGACTTCTCAAGATATGAGGTTAGACATAACCTTATTGAAGACATGCGTACTTATAAGTGGTAACTAGGTTATAGTTAGTTTATTCGATTATTGAGGTGAATGACCACTTATAATTAGCAAGTATCCCGAGATGTAGGAATTCCACCTACAGCCTTGCATGTTCTTAATTATAGGACACGTTCTTAAGAGAATTTGAGAACCGTAAGTAACGGTTTAAAGTTTTGAAGTCCATTCGGTGTTTAGGAAAATGTTCTCGATACTTTCAAATCACTGTAGTAATCTGGTAACTTCTTCGGTTCTACTGAGCTTAGTGGGTTTGCAAGAACTGAAATGCTTGTAGGTACAAGCACGTGGAGGGTTAGAACAAACAGAGATTTGAGCAGGGTTCGCGCCTTGATTCAGATGAGTTAGGAGGGTTGGTATGACCGTAGCAACCTCACGTGCCACAATAGTAATAACCTTACGGCCAGAGTTTCTAGATCGGTATCGTTTTTGACGAATAGACATTTTGAAATATCATTAAGATATTTTATGTGAATTGGTGAATACGAGCTATACAACATGAAAACAACTATCGGGAATTTGGCATAATAATAATGAGATGTTCCGTGTGTAATCGTTTGATTCGTAATTCAAAGTGAGTATGTTGACTAACCAAAGTTTTAAGTCAACCACATCTTTGTTGAAGACATGCGTTTCGATAAGCGGATACTCATCCCACTCTTCCAACATTGCATGTATTGGGTGGTGAGGCATAGACTTTGTCGAGATTTTGAAGACCACGAATAACGAGTCAAAGCTCATTTTGAAAAGTATTTGATTTAGGCACGTAATGCTTTGACTATAATTTAAGATTTGTGTGTGCTTTGATAGGAATCAAAGTATAAAAAGAATCACATATGATTCTACTTATCAAGTTCCAATAACCCATGCTTCGGTCCATTAAGATCATTATGTAGCCTAGTTTAAGCACATTCTTAGTATACCGGTGATGTTTATATATAGGGTTCCCCGCAGCGTTCCCACCACATCAACGATATACCTTGAGTGATACTTAAACTAGTTACATAACATCTTAATTTTCCTTAGCACCTACTTAAATATTAACATTTTGTATGGGTAGAGAGTATCATTACTCCTCTACATTCATGTATTCCACTTTCATTCTAAGCATTAATCAGTAGTTACTGAAATGCTAAGTGGAGAAATGTTTCATAAGGTCAATATCGTGATTGGAAATACCATGAAGGCTTTAAGTAGGACAGGACTTGAGTATATGATAATGTTTGATTGCCTTAACAAGGACTTACTAGAATTATGACCCTAGCACCCTAGGGTATAGAATAGAAACTTGTGATACTCATGATCGTTACCTCATGATAAGATTAGCCAGACTTCTCATGCATGGTGAATTACAATTACGTGTGCACCCGTAATGGTAATCTACCTTGCATGATCACCCTTAGCTTCACTTACCCCAAGTTAACATCATAGTATTATTTAGATTTAGCAAGCACAACTAACGTAATGTCCTTATGTCCATGAGCCAGTATTCCAATAATAGCATGTAATAGCAAATAAGCATATAAGCACATTAAGTCTAATGATAACTGCATATCCGTCATACTTTCAGGATTTCAGTCATAACTATGATAGGGTCGGATTCAATATCCGAGATCGACGCTACGCGTGATCACCGAAGTTCCCTAATAATATGATGTTGTGCGCATACAAGCGTAAAGTTCTTAGTATGAAAGTATCCCATGGAGAAAGACTGAGAGTAATAATGTCTTCCCCGGGATGTTCAGAGAACACGTGTACATGTATAAAATCAAGTATGTAGGAACATACTTGTAGATTATTAGGTATATAGGAATATACCTGTATATTAAGTTCATAGACTTAATATATTTGACCCATTTGCCTTGTAGATCTGTGTATTGACCATAGTTTATCACTCATCCCAGAAATCCCCAGGTAAGCATACCAGGTCTCGTAATGAGATATATGCGATATGCTTGCCTTAGCCCGAGGGCCTTTTGCCAGGAAATCCAGAATACAGGTGTCTATGTGTCACACAAATCATGAAAGACATTTAGGTAAAATCAAATGCACACAATCCCTAGCATGCATTCTATATGAAGGTTCTTAGGTTATAGTCTAGGTCGAATTCTCCACCTAAATCTCTATAACCAAGGCTCTGATACCAATCTGTCACACCCTCGCTAATAGCGGAAACACGAGGATGCGACGGACGGGATCGTCATAACACTTGGTATAATTACAGAGACATAATACATGCAAGATCCTCGTGTCATGACGTCGCCCGACACAATGGTGACTTGTGTCGTGGTTAGTCAGTTCCACGACTATCGTAGTCTTATTAATTCTAAATCCAAAATACACAAAGTTTACAAATGAAAACAAACGATATACATTACTAATGCAAAACTATTGGAATCCTGAGGGTCTCTGCTAAGGCATCAGCTCTAGCTATCCTCTTTGATTATGTTCACCTGAAAAGATATGCTCAAAAATGGTCAACATAATTGTTGGTGAGCTTCGCAGGTTTTATGTATTGATGATGAAAACAGTAAGTTCAATAAGCGTTACCGCGACTACACTTATGTATAGGCGGTTTACCAGTTTTTAATAGCTACAGCCAAACCTAAACATCGGTTCCACATGGGAATTGATGGCTGAAAGTGAAACATTCCCAAGTTTAAATAGTTTATTAAGACGTAGCAAGATCCACACAGCACATACGTATAGTGTATAACCAAACCAGTCCTTAGGTCCCATTACCGGGATTAATGGTTATGTAAAAAGGTTTTCCATAGCATAATAAGTTTAATATGACGTAGCAAGATCCACACAGCGCATACGTTTAGGTTACAACCAAACCAATCCTTAGGTCCCAAATGCCGGGATTAATGGTTGTAGTGGATGCTCGGCAAAGAAGAACCACAAAATAGACCCACAAAGAAGAACCACACCGCCGAAAGCATCCAAGATCAATAGCATTCACAAGTAATCATCACACCACATATAGCATCAAAGTTATAGCGCATTATAATATAAAGCCACCAAATAACATACAAGGTAGCAACATAGCATAGAATCAAGAGTCATAATAACATCGTTCAATAAGAATAGCAATATAAGTTAACCATAAATGTTGAAGCAGACTTCCACTAGGGAAGGTGATTGAAAGTAAGTGAGCATTCTTTTCCCCCAAGTTTAAAATGTTTAAAAGTTATATAAGCGTAAAAAGGGGCCACGAAACTCACCTTGGATTGATGTAATGTATATGAACAAGAACTTCAACGAATTAGGCAAAGCACGATCAAACACGTTCAACCCTATTATTGATTGTAATTGAGTCTTTAATACGAATGAATATGTTTGGTAAGGTTTGAGTTGATTTGGTTTAACACGTGTCACACACGTAATTAGATATGTATATGTTACAATGTTTTTATAGATTTATATATGTATTAATAAGTAACTATCAATAAGTATTAAGTTTTACCAAATAATTATTTACATTTTGATTTTATTAGAAGGGTTTCATAAGTGTATTTATATATTTTTGGAATTAAATATAAAATGATGTGGTTTAAATATATAATTTATAATTATCCAAAGATAATTACAAATAAGGATAATCACAATTATAGTATTTTGATTAATAATAAGGTATTAATCTAGACTTTTAGTTAAAATATATTTTACAAGAAATACCCCACAATTTTATTTGTAAATAATTTGTGAATTTAAATAATATTTAAAGATAATATAGCGTTTATTTTATAGAAATAATTATTTATAATATTTATAAATAATATTTATATAATTTTCATGATTTTCATGATTATTTCATAGTTAAACTTGATTTAGAATTTATTTTATATAAATAAGTATTTTTAATATTTTTAAATAATATTTTATAAAAATTTATTAAGGTTTTTAAATAAAAGAAATTTACAGAAAATAATTTTGTAATATTTAAAATAAGGAGAATTCATAGAATTTATTTTTATAATTTTTAGAAATTTTTATGTATTTTTTTATAGGCTAGAAAGCATTAAAAAAAATAGGTTAGGGTCCCCGGGTTCGAACCCGGGACCTCAAGTCTGCAACACACATCCTTAACCAGTGAACCAAAGGCCGCAGCCGCAGTAAGAATTGGTTTGTAATTCTTTTAACCATAGTTTCCCAATTTCCCCAAATCACTATGAACCCTAGCTTGAAACCGATTCAATTGACGATCAATTCGATGTTAATAACCAGATTAAGGTTAGGGCTTTTAATCCCCATGATAAACCGAACATATAGGTGTGTTTAATTACCTGATTCGAAGTTAGATTGATGATGAACACTACGAAGAACAGTCGCGACTTTACTTGAAACCAAATGATGATCAAACTTTGATTATAATCAAATTAATTGTACAGGTAGCTGTAAGTGATGCTTATGATCGAAAGCCCCCTGTTAATTTTGTGAATTGAAACTCGTAGGATAGATATCGATTGAGTTGCAGGTTTCGGCCGAGAGAGGTAATCGAATTCGAAGTGTTTGTATGTTATAGATTGTATTGATAGGTGCATTCGATTAGGAACCGATCAATGAGTATTTATACTCGATTATTTGTATTAATTTAGTGTTATAATGCTCGATTTCGTGGGTGGGTCGGCCGAAAGTTTCGGTTGAGTGGGAATTGTACCTAATCGAGTATATTTTTCAAATCAAAGTGGGTTAGGTGTTCGAATCACCCACGAAAATGTGTCGGTATCTTTTGATTTAATTAAAACCGTGTATATTTGGCGTTTAGAGGTCGCCGGAAGGTCGCCGGCGGTCGGCCGGAGGGCGCCGGAAAAACGCGAGAGAGGAGAGAGAAAGCGGTTGGAATTTTGATATTTACACATTTGGTCCCTGTGGTTTCGATTGTTATTATTTCATGTATTTAAGTTTCTTTTAAAGTTTCGAAAATGACACAAACACCCCCTGGACTTTATTATTCTTCTTATTATTATTATTATTATTATTATTATTATTATTATTATCATTATTATTATTATTACTACTATTTTTATTATGATTGTTATTATTATTGTTATTATTATTATTTTTTTTTTTTTTATTATTAATAATGCATTAAATTTAATTGTTTATAAAAATACGGGATGTTACATAAGTAAGGTTCAATAATCTGTTGATTTGTTGAATTGGCTTAAAGCAAGAAATGAAAGTAATTTGGTTTGTAACAATCAGTAATAAGAGATATGTTTCCCTTTGGTATTCGGATTTTAACAAATGATGATATTGGTGTTAATTGGGAAGAACCACATAGACATGGTTCATGAGTGTGTGCTTATATGTGATCAAAGAGGACTAAGTACTTGTATTAGCAAGGTTATCTCTCGATAATCAGTATCACTATCGAATTACCCAACCTTTCCACTAAATCAAGATTTACCTATGGCATCAAGAACGTATGGTTAAAGTTAAGCAATCCATGAATGACCCATTACACATAATACACAATCATCATGACAAAACAATCACAAGATTAATTTCATCATCCCATAAATAGAAAACACCAACATGATCAAAGTTACAAATCCTTCAAACCAAAAGGAAACACACAAGAAGACTAGCCACTCATAGTTTTGTGCATGAAAACAAGATTCAAGATACAATTCATAACAAACAAACTGAAATAACAAGGATTAAGTACCAAAAGATCTTGTTCTTCAACACATCTAAGAGAATTACCAAGAGCTTAGCTAAAACAATACTTGAATCTCACCACCCGAATGTTTTTGTTTCAAGAAGATGAACTCCCTCAATCAATTGTTTTTCAATGCTTTTAAACAAAGCATTCCAACCAAAAGTTCCAGACATCTTGCCAAAAATTCGTCACATCTCCATATTTTGAGCAAAAAGGCATCCACTTGTGATTTTAATAAGTGAATCCACTTGCCAGGAAATCGCCTCTACCGTAACTTACGGTAGCCACCGTAAGTTACGGTAGCCACAAAGTTGATACGGTGGAAACCTTCTGTGTTACGGTGGGAATTATGGAAGTTTGGGGTCTACCGTACCTTACGGTGGCCACCGTAAGGTACGGTAGAGCTCTGAAAATTTGTTTCTTCTTTTCTTCCTTTCCACGCACGTCCAATCCGCTCCACGCTCGCAACGTTTTCTCCATTTTTAGCTCCCAACATACCTGAAACATAAGCAACTGTAGTTATCTAATTCAAGATAATTACACGATTAAATGAGAGAATGTTACACGTTTTAACATCATAAAAGGGTTGTTCCTTGAACCACCCGTCATTTAACAATATAAATTAGATTATTTTGATACAATGCTTTCGTTTTTGTTTATTGTTATAACAACTATCGTCGTATTATAAATTTTTTATATACTAATTATTTAGTTTATATTTTTTTATACGTCGTATAACAAGTGCCTATTTTTTTGTTCTCGCCCCGGGCTCAAGGTCTCTTGGGAATTCTCGGGACCGGCCTTGAGATCATCCATGAGATGAAACCCTAAACCAGTAGTGTATCTACACTTTGATGAAGGGGCCAACCGCCCACCCTAAATTTTTTTTCCAGTGTTATGTGTATGTGAAAATCTCGACCGCCCCCCACAAAATTATGTAATCGCCCCTTTTAAATTTTTGAAACTGAAGAGAAAGCAATAACATCACAAACAACATTGTCAGGAGTGAAACTACAATAAGGCTAGAGTCCAACGAACTATATTTTCTCGTTAACCGAGGCTTATAACCTAGTAAATTTAGTACTTTTACACTCAAATGATTAAGTAGGTAATAGAAAGAAAAAAATTATATCGACATAAATGTTTTTTACTATCAAACAAGCTAAATTTATATTGGTATCAAGACATAAGAGATTAAATGTTATATTTACCGGCCAATTTTGTTATCAAACATATTAAACATTATAGGCATTAAAGAGTTTGGAAACCGTTTTAATGATGAGTATAATTATTTTAAACATATTACACATCATTAATTTTATGAGTATAATTGCATTAAACATCAAATATAAGTATTTTTACGAGTGTAATTGCTTTAATATGCTTTAAGATATATATGCAAATACAAGATTTTAAAGACCATTTTAACAATATTTTTCGGTAATGAACCGGATCCGACCCAATTTGACTTGAACCAGACCAAAAAATATATTATATTACGATACTCAAATGACCCTTAAACATTTCCACTCCCCATAAAATTTTTTTTGCATCCGTCGCTGCCCTAAACACAAGAAGCGCATCACTTGAAGAGGAATAGACAAAGAGAGAGAGAGAGAGAGAGAGAGAGATATAGAGAGAGTATGTGAAAATAACAATCTCTTTTCTTTCTCTTTCTTTTTCTCACTCTCTCTCTCTCTCATTATATATATAAAATTCACCTTAGCAACCAGAGCTCCAACCACCCGCATGTCCTTTATAGACAAACGCAATACTTAGGTTGAGCTCTACCCGATTCGTCTACTTCGGTAGCAACCTAGTGACCCCAACAACCACCCAATAAATCCAGTCAAATTCCAACCCAAATGTGTTTATGCAAAATAAAAGAAATAGAAAATTTAATCTTAAAATTAATTAAACGATTGAGAGAATATTAGAGCTAGGGTTATAATATGTCATTAGTTAGAGGGTGTTGGATGTAATTTATTTTCTTATTTATAGTCTTTTGTAATCTCTCAATAATATACAATAATACACATTATCATTACTTTAATTTGGTATCACAGCCAGGCACACAAATTGCCGCCTTCCGCCCAACCCTCTCGATCGAAACCCTAACACCTGTTGCCGCCCTCTCGATCGGAACCCTACCGCCTGCTGCCGCCACCCAACCCTCTCGATCGAAACCACCTCCATTCCCACCGTCTTCTCCTCCTTCGCCATGGCTCTTCTACCTGCTTTTACATCCCAAGAAAAGACCTCCAACATGAATCATAAATTTCCATTCACCCTTAAACCCTCAAATTACCACAACTGGAAAACCATGCTCCAACCGTTCCTTGAAACAACCAACATGTTTGGCTATATTGATGGTACAATCCCCTGTCCACCTGCCTCCATTACCACCCCTGCCTCCGGTTCCGGTGACACCACAAGTCCGGCAGCCATTGAACCCAACCCTAATTATACCACTTGGCGTCATAACGATGCACACATCCGATCCCTGCTTATCCCTACTGTCTCGGAAGAATTGTTTCATTATGTTAAGGGAACGACCTCAAAAGAACTATGGGAAAATCTTGAACGTGGTCATGCACCACCAACCCATGCTCATGAATTCACCATCAAATCCCAACTCATGAGGATTGTCATGAAAGGCGATGAACAACCAACAGCATACCTTAATCGGGCCATGGCTTATGCCACTGATCTTCAGAATATAGGTAAACCTATTGATGACAATGATCTAATCATGCTTATTCTGTCAGGCCTACGTGATGAATATAATGGCCTCAAATCTCACCTCCTTGGCAGAGAAACTCCCATCTCCCTAAATGAATTACCTGCTTTTATCCATCCATGATTACATGCTTCACAAAAATGACCCCGTATCCATTGTCGCGCCCTCCGCCTTCACTACTGTCTCTTCTGATGGTCTTCCCCCATCGTCGGCCAGCCAACAGTGTCACACCCTCGCTTATAACGGAAACACGAGGATGCGACGGACGGGATCGTCATAACACTTGGTATAATTACAGAGACATATTATATGCAAAATCCTCGTGTCATGACGTCGCCCGACACAATGGTGACTTGTGTCGTGGTTAGTCAGTCCCACGACTATCATAGTCTTATTAATTCCAAATCTAAATTACACACAGTTCACAAATGAAACAAATGATATACATGACTAATGCAAAGCTTATTGAAATCCTGAGGGTCTCGGCTAAGGCATCAACTCTAGCTATCCTCTTTGATTATGTTCACCTGAAAAGATATGCTCAAAAATGTCAACACACAATGTTGGTGAGTTCCGCAGGTTTAAATTGAAAACATGTAATTGATGCTGTATAGAATTTGATATGGAATCATACTGCAAGCACAAACCACATAACATGTGTTTAATACAACCAAACCCTAATGACGTTATGCATATAAGTTCGACGGAATATATTCACCCTTGGCCGGATTGCTGGCAGCTGTGTTGGTAACTCGCAAGTTAACCAATCGTCAAAGGGTGGGGGTGTCAACCCAGTAGTACTACCAATACCTATCCGTTGGTTCCAAACCCGGAATTAATGGTTGTAAGAATCCACAGAATAACACCATGTATGCATGCAAAATAGTATCACATTGATTCCAAGTATAGAATATAGAATGTACAGCATTGAAAACGGGTGAGCATACTTTCTCCCATTGAGTGAAAACATTAAAAAGTTATATAAGCGTAAAAAGGGGCCACGAAACTCACCTTGGATTGATGTAATGAACCACAAACTTCACATAATAATGCAATGCATGTCCAAACACGATCAATACCTATGTATTAATTATAACTAAATCTTTAATATGTATTCCACGTGAATAGATATATTTGGTTGTATTTTGGTCGGTTCGGTTTGACGCACACGATTTGTTATGCAAACAACACCATGTAATTATAATATTACTAATATTGATATTAATTATAATGATGGTATTGTTATTAATAATAAAATAAAAATAATCATAATCATAATTATGATAATAATAGTTGTGTTATTACCGAATTATATTCATAGTGATATAGTAATATTAATAAAGTTCATAATATTGATAATAATAAGAATACGAATAATAATAATTTATTAGTCTAATCTATTAATTAAGGTATATTTAAAAATATATATATATATATAATCTATAATTATATTTGTAAATAATTTATAAAAAATAATATAATATCTATTAATAATTTGATGATTTAAATTATTATTTGAAGTTCATTTTATAAAAAAATAACTATTTATAACATTTGTAATAATTATATAAAAAAATAATTAAAATAAATGTCTTTGTTATATTATTTTATAAAGGTTTAAATTTAAAAAAATTACAGAAAATAAGGTTAATGGTTTAAAAATAAACAGAGTTTATAAAAATGATTTTTATAATTTTTAAGAATTTTTTTATAATTTTTAGGAGCTTAAAAAGGCTTCAAAAAATAAAAGAGGGTGCCCGGGGTTGAACCCGGGACCTCTTGTGTGTGATGAAAGCATGGAACCAGTGAACCAAAGGCCTCAGCCGCGAAAGGTCACGGTTCCATATGGTTTTAAACTTCCTCAACCAGATTCCTCCTAACCCGAAGAACCCTAGTTCTGAAATCGAACCAATTGGACAACAATTCGCGTATTATAATGAAATTAATAATAGGGCTTTTGATAACCATCTAAAATCGAGTATATAAGTGTTCTTAATTACCTGTTTTGAAGTTCTAAACGACAAGAACAATCGATGGATAGGTCGCGGGTTATCTCGAATCCAAATGATGGACAAACACTGATGAAACTTGAATTAAATTTGCAGATAGCTTCAAATGATTCAAAGGGTCGAAAGCCCTCTGTTAATTTCTGATTATATTGACCAGAAGGGTGTGTTCGACTAGGTTGCAGGTCGCGGATGAGGGAGATAATCGAATTGGTTATTTTTGTGTTTTTCGAATGAAATTGAGTTTAAATACAGATTAGAAATGATTACAAATTCGATATTGCGCGATTATTTTGATTGTTATTGCGGTTTTAGTGCGATTATAGTAGGTAAAGTGGCCGAAAATCGGAATGAGTGGGTTTGGTGCTTAAACGACTTTGAATTTTTAAATTAAAGTGGGTATTTTTATGGAAATCTGATTCACGATCATTTTGGCGTATTTTGGAATCAAAACCGCGGCCAAGAGACCGGTCTTTGGCTTCGCTGGAGCCGCGGCCGGCGGCCGGAATCCGGTGCCGGAAATACGGGGGGGGGGGGGGGTGAGCGGGGGTTGATTTTTGTAATTTTAAAAGTTACACAAATGGTCCCTGAGGTTTGTTTCATTTATTATTTTATGTAAAAACTTTGTTTTAAAGTTTCAGATTTGGCAATTTAACCCCCTGGACTTCATTATTAATATTATTATTTTTTTATTATTTTTATTATCATTATTATTATTATTAACAATATTATTATTATTGTTATTATTATTTTTATTATTATTTCTATTATTATTATTATTATAATTATTATTATAATTATTATGATTATTATTATAAATTTTTTTTTGTAATTATTATTATTATTGTTGTAATTATTGAAATTTAACGTCAACGTATTTAACTTATTTGTTTTATAAAAATACGGGATGTTACAAACAGTCCGCCAACCAGCCCTCCGCTACCAATCTTTTAGCGGTCCAACAGCTTGCATCCCAACATGGATATACCCTTACACCGAATTCACCCTCCCAAGCCTTGTTTACAAATCAGTCCACTCGTGGTCGTGGTTCCTCTTATTCCCGAGGACGTGGAAGACAATCCAACAGATTCCATCCGCGTGGTCGCGGGTCTTTTGAATGGGAATCAGTTACTAATCAAGTACATGGAACTTGCAATCGTTGTGGCATCGGTCATATACCATCTGATTGCCCTAGTCGGGATGTTTCTACCCTTCGCACAAGACCTCAAGCTAATTATGTTGATACTCGGTCTCAACTTTGAGGATAATTAATATATAATGTCATTTAAAATTTAAATATGCATAATAAAGTGAATGTAAATACACAAAAACTTTCCGTTCAAGATAGTAAACAAAATTCTATATTGATAACACATGTTAAATCTCATACATGTATTTTGATCTTATATATATTGTTTACACAAACATTTGAGATAGCAAATAATTTAAAGCTTAATAGTTTAGTCTAACCCGATTACCAATTAACCCGACCCGAATACACCCGAATATCGAAACCCGAAAACCGATTAAATGTTGCTTATTTGGTTTGGTCTTCGGGTTGATTTCCTACACCTAAAAACCCGAGGAACCAGACCCGAAAAACCCGAAACCCAATTAAAAAACCCGAATGACACCCCTAAGTGAACCTTTGATGATGAAACTCATGTCAGTGTTCAGAAAAATTTAGAAATTACATTTTCATGACAATGATCACATAGTTGTTACATTAAACCTAAATTAGGTCACTAACATGTTATTTCAATGATTATTATGTGGAGTTTCCTTCTACAATATGACTGATCTTTTATGGGTCATGACAGCATAAATCATTTTGCCAAAATAACCAAAGCAAGCAAAATATGCACTTAATCAATATCATGACAGATGGTGGATCTGTAAATTCAAGACACTTATTTGAAGAACAATACCCTTGGCATTTAGTTTTCTGCAGTGGTTGTAAACTACATGAAGGCAAAGGAGCTAAAAGGAACTGCAATTTAAATCATAAATACAACAAGATGATGAGTAACAACAAGTTAACAATCACAAAGCTATTAACTCTGCATAGAATTTGTCACCCGAGTCAAAACGGTTTGGTCTTCATGAAAAGTGGAGGGCTAATTGGCGCGATTAACCTTCAGATAAGGCAGTGCGCCGATGACATTGTTGTAGTCACTGCGATCAACTTGTACCTGTCATGAATAAACGAGTGATGTGAGAAAACGAATGAGATATTGGCTATTGCACTGATTGTTTATAAGCATGCACCATTACAGTTTCTTTGGTCCAATTTTGCAATTTAACTAACACAAAACTATCTTTTTGGCAACCATGAGAACTCGTTGGAAAAAAATCATTTGCTAACTAGTGGGACAAAGCAAAGCGCAACTTAAGCTAGGCACCTAGCCTTCAACAAGTTAAGACACAAAAATAGTGGAAGTTGGATTTAAACTGAGACCTCTGTTTGAAGGGAAGAAGGTGCTTACCGCTGCGCCCACCCCTTAAAGGTTAACTAATGTGAAACATTGGCCATTCCCTCTAGGTAACTATATCAATGCAATCTGTTTTTATGTTGAAATAGACGACATATGATTTATTTGTTCAAGTGATTAGAAAATAAAGAAAATAGTTAATCAACTTAAGGACACATTAATGCGTATACAAATTAACCATCTCAAATTTACCCTTGACCTAAAAGCTTCTTGTCATTCCTCCCAGAAGCATACACAGCTTATACTTTGCTAATGCAACTGCATATCCATCTCTAATTTCTTCTAGAGGCATGAAGCCAGCATTTTCAACCGATCTACTTACCTAAAGGTCAATTTGGCTCATATTTTATCTCTAACAAATCAAATGGATAAATTTCAAAAAGTTATTTGAAAACAGAAAGGGTCAGATGGGTATAAAACTCAATTTGGGTAATATTTTACCTCAGATATTTGGAAATAAGTTTTCTTATGACTCAAACATGTGATCTAAGAAACCTTCCCATGATTCATACATATGATATATGATTTATCATGATGTTCAAGGACACAAAAGAACATATTTTGTCCAAACCAAAAATAAAAGCTTTAACATTCCATATAGAAAAGGTTCCTTCTCTATTTTCATTTTCCTTGCCTTTAATTCCTTAAAAGGAAATTCTCATATCCTTAATATTTTCGGTTTTGTTCAGTGTGAAACTATCAACAATCTCTCCAATCCAATATGTTTGTCATAAGTCTAAAAAATTGTGTTGTTTGCACACCTTAGCTAAGAAACATACTTTCCATTAAAATAAACAAAAAATTGCAACCGTTTGACAGACATATAGCTTAACGAAGCATATCACCACTCATCAAATGCCTTAAATACCCTTTAAAATGAAGAATGTGGCATGTTTGTGAACCCAAATCAATACCACCACTTCTTACAAGTTAATAGTGATAACAACACACAAAGAAGTAATTTTAGCTTATAAGGATGCCTAAAGAAGAAATCTTGCAATACGGGGCATCCCAAACAGGATAAAACATCCAATTTCATTGAACGAGCAACATAGGTTCCTTTTTACTTCTCGCACAACTCGCAGCGACTTATAAGCAATATGAATCTTGAAACAATGTCTACAATTCAAGAAACACATCTTTTAGTTCATAGTTTCGAACACTAACCGTTTTAGAGAGACGAGTCCTCCTCTTAGCATTCTTCTTCCTAAGCAAATGCTGTTTTCCAGCTCTCCTCCTCACAATCTTCCCTGTACCTGTTACCCTAAATCTCTTTGCTGAAGCCTAAAATTGCAAATTTCAACATAACAAATCAAATGAACACCCCATAAATTTGACGAAAGATTCACACTTGATTTCACAAAAACAATAAACACACAAATCACACATAAAATTCATTAAACCCCTCCAAATTAACAGAAATTCATGAAACCCCTACAAATTTACAGAAATTTAAACCCCCCAAATGACATTGAATAGAACATTGATGCAAAAAGTTGGATAGAAATCAACAGATTACACACAGGGCCTCAATTGAAACTAAACTCACATATATAAGTGTTTAGAACTTCAATACGTACGAAATCAAAACATATAGATACTCAATGGAACCAATAAACGCAAATAAACACAAATTACCTTGTGGGTTTTCATCTTATACCCTTTAGCAGATACAACAGTGAGGGATTGAGGTTTTCGATTGGGGGAAGATACAATTGGGGCTCTGTTGGGAAGAAGTGGGGAGAAAACAGAGACACTGTGTGATGATGAGAGGTTCAATGGCGTTGATTTCTTGGCGAATTGTGCGAGACAAACGGTGGTATTACATGAAGGTGTTGTTCGAAGAGGTTTGATTGGGGTTAAGAGTGAAGTGCAATTGAAGAAGGTTGAAGACGCCATTGTTGTCGTCTTGATGGAGCTTGAGCTTATAGTTATGAGTTATCTTTGTATGTGGATAAAGGGATTTGTGGGTTTCAATCTTTTGTGCGTATGTTTATCCATAGAATATTAAAGACGAAATAACAGTGTTATGTTGGGTTGGAGTAGAGTTGGATCCGTACCCAAACACTACAAAAGAGAATGTGATACTCTTTTGATAAGGCCCATTGGTATGCCCTTAACGTTGACACGCGTGAATCACGGCTCCGGTGCGGCGTAAAAGGGCGCTAAAGGCCTTTATCGTTAATATGTTAACGAGAGTGAAATGGAAAAAGTTGGTTTTAAAGTGTAATATTACAATAAATACAGTAAATAAGATTAAGTTAAAGATAGTTAAACTATTTGTCTATGGTGAAATATAGTGAAAGGAGATATAGTGGGTTATGTGACATCTACAGTAAGTTAAAAGTTGTAAGAGTACACTCATAGGCTAAATGCACGCCATTGAATTTTAACCTATATGTTTGTGTTGACATTTGTATATGCTTTGCATACCCCTGTATGTTATTGTGTGCTCTCATATACACTTTGTAAACACTCGTATAATGTTTTTGTAGGCCAATATAGTGAGGGTACGTTGAGGAATCGTGTAGATATGTTTAACCCAACTTAAATAAAATTCTTTAGAAAAAGGTCTAACCCTTTTTTGGATGTTTAATTGCCATTATTTAAATGAATAAAAAATATTTGCTATTCAAACATAATAAAAACACTTACCCAAGAATTACTAAAAACAAACATACATAAGAATTATTACAATAAAAAGATTTTATGTATACACTTTCATTTGCATATGTTACAACAACTTGATCATCTTTCTACCGAGTTTTAACTATTTTATTTGTGTATTTATCGATGTGGTTATTGAGTTTTATGACGTATATTTTATCTTTTTTTTTCATTTTCTAATTGGGCTTCTTATCTGCCCAACTTTTCATTTCTTCCCTCGAGGTTCACATGTTTTCCCTCCTCTCTAGTTGTAGTTTTATAAGGTTTCTTCATTGCATTCTTTTCTGTTTGTGATTGTTTGTTGGGACTTTCTTTAAATCAACGTTTTTCTTTGCTAACGGTTTATTTTGGGAAAAATCACCAAAATGCTCAATCTACCTTCTGTTTTATCAAAATGACCATTGGCTTTTAGCCATTTTTAAAATGGACATGATCAATACTCACACACCACGTTAGGGGTTATAGCTTAGACATTACTTAATAGTTGGCTGTATATTTCATATATTCTCAGGTATGGCCCATACCAATATTTAACGAGAGTCTGACACATACATAAAAACGACTACAGAGTTGTGGGGTTCCTAAAAACATAGTTGTCCCAGGATACGGCTCCTATAGTTGTAATTTTGCTTTATGGCTAAACCATAGAAACTGAGTTATCTAATTAATGAGCTAGCTCAAATACCACCCAACTACATAAATGTCACACCGGTCAAAATGACAAACCAGAAAATAGTGCGTGTACCATGGCAGCTATTGTATAGATGACCATTGCTCAAATACCACCCAACTACAAACAAAAGGTGGAGATTGTACTACATCCCCCCCCCCCCCCCCCCGCGGCTAAAACCTAATCTTTCTTAAACCTAGTCGTTTCCTAATTTTGAATTACATAATTTACAAAATAATAAAAGATGAAATTACTATATATGTATTTTTTAAATGTTTACCTGTAGTCGAACGACATTGCCTTCAACAAAAGCAGACCAAGCCCGTCGCCAGCTCCCACCGTCACGTTGCCACCAACCAAAATAATATACATATCAAAACTTCTATCTCCATCGTTCCCCATTTAAATCTTTCAACATTATCTTCTACGTGTAGACGCCACATAGATGATACATCATTCGTCATCTTGCATCTCCAAATCTTTTTTTATTTAATTTAATTAACCCAAATTTATCGAATTTTATCTTTTCAAATAAATAATAACAAATTCACTATTAGTTAAAATATAAAAAAAGACAAGACTAGACAATAATAAAATATAATTAATTCAAGATAATGTTGGTAAGTGAAGTAACAAAAGAGAAGTTACATTGGCGACAAAAGAGAAGTTGCCTTGATCCATTTGTGATCAATCATCAGAACTTGATGACGACGATCCCACACAAGTGGAATCATCTTTAGCATTAAAATGTTGAACATAATTTTATAAAGCGTGGAGAGGAGTTAGAGATTTGGAGAAATTACAATGGAGTAAATTACCATTTGCATCCCTAATCTTTGCGCATATTAACTACTTGCATTCATGTAGTTTTAAAATTGTTATCTTAACGTTTCCTTTTTATTTGTATTTGAGTCCAAGACACTAACTACATTAGATTTTCCCGTTAATTTTTATAAAATGACAAAATTACTCTTATTCATTAAATAAAATACCCTCCGTCCACCCCACCCCTTTTATCTTCTCTCTTTTCTCCCTTTCTATGTTTCTTTAGTCCACCACCACCGCCACCGCCACCAACCCCGTCGCCGCACCACCACCGCCACCTCCACGACCAAAAGAACCACCTCATCCCCAATCTCTTCTCTATGTGTGTGTGTGATCGGTAGTCCATAACCACCAAGATGTGAAATCGCTGATCTAGAGAAGCAGATCTAGTGGTGGAAGGGTGAAACACGGTGCGGCCAAGGGTGTTTCGACAAAAAACATGGATCTAGTAGTGATGGGCGGCTATGATGGTGGAGATAGGGTTTTTAGTGTTGGTGGTGGATGCTTGTGAGGGGGTTGTAGTGGTGGTGATGGGTGGCTGCGATGGTGGTGATGGGTGGCTGCGGTGGTGGTGATGGATGGTTGCAGTGGTGGTGATGGATGGCTGCGGTCGTGGTGATGGGTGGCTGCAGTGGTGGTGATGGGGGCTCTAATGAGAGTGTGTGTGGGGGGGGGGGGTTGTAGGGGTGATGGTGATGGGGTTTTGGAGGTGGTAACGGGGACTATGGTGGTTGAGATGGGTGGCGATGGGGGCTTTCATGATAGTGATGAGGTTTGTGGAGGTGGTGATGGGTGGATGTCATAGTGGTGATGGGGGTTGTGGTGGGGTGATAAAGGTTGTGGTGGTGGTGGTGGTGATGGAGAGGGGAGTGTGTGTGTGTGTGCGCGCGCATATAGAGAGAGAGAGAGAGAGAGAGAGAGAGAGAGAGTATAGGGCGCTAGTGGTGAAGAAGTTGATTCTTACGAGTTTTTTTATATTTAGTGTGCTGGAGTAGTTTAGTATTTTTAACAATAATTTTAACACAAAAAACGGTGTTAATGGACTCAAATTGAGATAAAAATAAAATGACAAAGGCTCAAATTAAAAAGGGGACGGATGATAATTTTGAAACTACAGGTATGCAAGTAGTTAATATGCTTAAACATCAGGGATGCAAATGGTAATTTACTCATTATAAAAAATAGTGTAAAAAATAAGTTCGGGTGAAATGTATAATTATAATGTTTAATAGATAGGATTTTACCAAGAAAGAGAACTGAAAAACTAGCCGTTGGTATATAACGGTAAAAAAAAGAATAAAAAAAGGGCGGAGGTGGGCATCTGGTTTAGTTACCTGTAACTCCAATCTTTTACCGGATCATACATGTGGTGGCAATTGGGGATGAGTACAGGACAAATGGTGTGACGGCGGTTGGTGGCGGGCGGTGACGACGACGACTATGATATATCAAAATTATAGTGATAGATTCCAATTTATTTATAGTTGTTTTGTAATCAAAATATATTAGAAACTAAGATTTATATGATAGATTTTAATTCTTTTAGATTTTAAATCTTTTTTGACAAATACAAAATCCAAATTCAATTACTTGAAATTCCAATACCTTCCACAAATTCTAGTTCATTTACAACGATTTTTGCAAACCAAATGCACCCAACATTTCTTTTGTCTTCCAATAAAGTCATTGGCATTTTTTTCAATAATAAACCACTCAACTTTCAAAATTGTTTCATTGTTGTGAACTCTCTTTTATGATTTTTTTTTTTCAATTTTAGCTTGAAAAAAATCTTCCCCTATTAATACGAGCACATAGCATTTGTATACATGGGTATTCCACATCCTATACAGATGTAAAACATATGTATACAGGCATATACATATGTTATACGGGGTATTCCGCAAGCTATATAAGCGTATTACGTATAGCATATAGTCATTTGGAATTAATAATGGCATAGGAAGAAGGTACATCCTCTTTAAACCTCTTTTAGAGGGTGTAACAATAGTAGTACCCTTAGTTAATACCACCTCTTTGCACATTTTTATGCATTCTAAACATAATTAATTATGATAGACCGTATAAGGGGTGGGTGTGTCTATGTAAAGAAGAAGTTAGTTATAAATGTCAACTTTTCTTATTTGGTGCAAGCAACATACATTGATACATGTTATTCCCATTGAAAAACATACAACCAAGTTTTAATCAAGAAACTATAAACCAGATATTAGCCCAGATCAGTTTCTTCCAAAACAAAGCATAAAAAATAAAAAATTATCCGGATAAATAAAATAAAAACTTGTCATCGAATTTCACTCAGTTCACAAAAACAAATACTCGAAGCTAGTCGATCAGATCACTTACCCGAACGTTTGCTGGCCGTTTGGTGAAGGGGCAAAATCGGTTTTTCACATCCCCCAACCCGAGCTTCTGATGAAAAACAGCATTAGTTTTCTGCAAACCAAGGCCTCTGAGCTATAAACCATTTCACTCAGGAAAAATGATGTTACAATACTACCCTTTTAACTTGCAACCTCAACAACCTCGGGTTCACCGTCACTGTAGTCGCCCCAATGCTTGATTTCCTCGGTTGGTGAGTCCTGTTTAGCAACGGTTTCTGGTGATTCAACAACATTGTCAGTAGGCTTTTCTTCTGTTTCAGATTGAGTTTGACCAACAGCTTCAACATTTGACTCATTGTTTTCTGCTACTTCAGCACAAGCTTCATTAGTAACTGGTGATGGAGATTCTACTGAGCTAACTGGAGATGCAGTCGAGTCAACTGGAGACACGGGGTACCCTGTTTGTCCAGCTGGGAACCCGTTGATGCCGATAGGGTAGCCATTTGGAGAGAGAGGATAGCCTTCAGGTGATACCAGGTAACCGTTATGAACCCATGGTTGACCAGGAACAAACTCAGCTGCATGTGGGTTCATGATTTTTGGAGGGCTGAGATGACTTCCTGTTCCATCCACTACATGTTCGAATGCAGGCTTATTACGTGGGACCCGGTTTGCAGATCGGTTATATCCACCAGAAAGGCGTGGACCGTATGGAACCCTGGCTGTTGCTGACTGGTGTGGAGAGCGACGGGCTGGGTTGACTGTGACCATTGTCGGTATGCTTACTGGTGGTGGTAGAATTCCTCCATGATCTTTTAAAGGTATAGGAAGTGACCCGAAAACTGGAATGTTAGATGGATTAAAAGGTGGTGCAGCTGCAGAAAGCTTCTTGGTTATCTCTTTCCCATTTTCTCCATCACTTGGTGATTTTTCTGCAGCTACTTCTTTCGGCCCATCTTGACCCGACTCAGAATCCTCAACTGCTTTCGCTTCATCCTTATGATCACTGTCAGCATTCTTTGAAGGATCAGGGTATTCAGCGACTACTGATTTCAACGCTTCCTCGGGTGCGGGGTTTTCAGGTTCAGGACTTTCAGGTTCAGGTTTTCCAGGTTCGGATTTTTTGGGCTCAGGTTCCTCGGGATTGGGCTCCTCAACAACTTCTGATTCCTTCTTTTCATCAATGGTGTTTTTATGATCCTCTTCTGAAGCCTGAACTGCTTCTTTATCAACTTTTTCAACGTTTTCGGTCTCAGGTTCTTTTTCAATCTCAGCAGTGGTCACAGAAGAAGGGTCTTTTGGTAATTTTTCGGCCACAGCCTTCACAATTGTACCAGGTGCAGCTAAAGCAACTTCTTTGTAGGAAAAAAGTTTTCCAGCTTCTTGAACACTTAAAGAACTTAAAACGGGAGAACGCTTCACGGCCTGATCATTTGAAGCCGGGCTAGACGGGTTTGACTTTGGATTTGACGCTGAAGTTGGATTGGTATTAGAAGAATTGGTCGGTTTTGGACTGAAGCTTTGAGTTTTAACAAACTTCTTGGTAGCATTAGGTGTCTGTCCAGTAGAAGTAACAGGCTCAGTAGCACTTGACCTTGGGGATGTGAAATTAGCAGACTTTGCTCGATATTTTGATGACTGGGAAACATTTGTGAAATTTGTATTTATTTTTGCAAGATTTGGCTTTCTAGAACTTGAAGATTTACGGGCTGCTTTAGAAAAAGCTTCCTGCCATCCTTCATCTGAGTTGTCTACTTCTGCAACATCACCAAATTGTTCCTCTTTGTTCTGCTGCTGAGGTTGAATCAAATCTGCTTTTGTATCCACTGCATCTGTTCTGCTTTCAGATTTGATTTGTGGTTCAGAGTTGATCTCTGGCTCAGGATGTTTTGGTGATAATACTTCATCCCTAAGAAGCTCATCGGTCACAGATTCCTCATTTTGTCCTGGCTTTGCTCTAAGCTGAATGATTGAGAGACAGAAAATATAAACAATAAAAAAAACTTGCAAATACCAATGTCTATGGAAAAAAAGTTGGTCGTGGTGAGACAAGAATATAGAGGGAGAAGGGTACCAGTTTTGCACGAGCTTGTTTCTTTTGGGCATCTCGTGCTTTCATATCCGCATCTGGGGCTATATAATCCAACAAATCCGATACACTGACCCAAGAACATCAACAATTTATAAATAAGTATCTGTGAAATATATTTTTGGCTATTAAAACAAAGGCCATAAAAAAAAGTAAAACACATTTGCTAATTCCATATGAAATTCTCTAAAGTTTGTATCTTTATCAACAACATAATCTATAGGAGCTCTTTAACATTAATAAAAAATGCTATGTATTTATTATAAGAGAATAAGAAGAAGCAAGACAAGAATGTACCTCAAATGGCCTTTGCTAGATATAGATGCATCAGGCTTTGGGGTACCATTTCTTGCAGCTTCTTGTTGCTCCAGAGCCTTGGACTCAAAGTATTCAAGCCATGCAGCTGCGTCCTACAATATATTGTACATCTTAATTTAGTAAAATATACAATTGCATACAGGCATAAAACATCAAAAAAAAAAAAAAAGAAGGGAAAACTAGAAGAAAATAACTTTCTAAGTTACGGGGTTGTACCTGTGTACGGAGATCTTCAGGTCCAAGTTTAGCTTGCAGTATCTGCAAAGTGGTCTGTTCATGCTGAACACTCAATGAGTATGCTTCCATTAAAGACAGAGCAATAGCTATTGCATGATAGCTGGCAGCAGTCTGACCACAAAGATACATATCTAAATGGCAAGTTTAAAATAACATAATGCATCCGGTAACAAATGAAACATAAACTTAATTGAGATAGATTACTTGTATGTGGTCAGCTCCAAGTAGCCTTTGATTACACTTGAGAGCCTCATGAAGGTACCTAAGGGCAACATGGACATTTCCTAAACCTTCTTCCATCATTGCTACATTGATGTAGGTAGCTGCGGTATTTGGATGAGAAGGCCCACATGTTAAATGCAAAAGATACAAAGCACGATTCACATACCTAAAGAAACACAAATAGACAAAAAATTAAGGTTAGTTTCACCATTTTAGAAAATTCTATTGCGCAAATATCAATGAACATACTTCAAAGCTAGCTCCGTGTGTTGGAGACGGTAGTAGAAAACAGCCAGGTCACCATAACTCTTCATTGTATCTGGATGATCAAGTCCTAGTTCCCTCTCATTGATATCCAAAGCTTTTTGCTGATAAATGGTAGCCTGATAGAGAAAATCTGGTTATAGAGGATCTGATGTAGCAAGTTTGACCCATTAACTTACTAATGCGTCGATTGGGATTATGATTTATCACTAAAGGATCATAGTATCATACGAGTAAACCAGAACAAAAGACAAAAGAGGAATCCTAAAAGGAAATGGGTCTAAAGTCCAAAGGTTATTTTTAATACATAAAAGTCTTAATCATATTATACAAAAGATAAGATTATTGTTGAGATAATACACTATTTGTATGCATATTTGACACTAATTTTGTATAGGAATTTGTATTTGTTAAACAAAAAGGGGAGTCAGTACAACTCATTTCTATCCATACCAAAAAGCTACACAATTTAATCAATTTAGACAAAATACTTAAATAGTTGACTTATTTTTAATACGAGAGGGAAGATTAAGATGGTTTGGGCATGTCAAGAGGAGACCAATGGCGGCACCAGTTAGAGCAGTAGAGAACATCATCTTAGAGGGTAGGAGGAGTAGAGGAAGACCTAGATTGACTTGGGATGAGGTAATTAGGCGAGATATGATACACTTGCACCTCTCTGAGCACATGATCGAGGATAGGACTGAGTGGAGGCGTAGAATTAAAATTAAGGACTTCTAGTTCGACCTATAGGCAGGAAGGGTATTTGAAGTCTGGTTGCGGGGCCTGATGTTTAAGTAGCCCATATCTGCCCTTTAACGGTGATTCTACATGCACCTAGGATATATGTATGCTATGTGTTGTATGATTTATTGTGTACTGTAGGCTATGTGTTGTAATGATCTATTGTATGATGTCTTGCTATCGATATGGCTTTTGTATACTGTATGCTATGTGTTGTATGATTTATTGTATGTTGTCTTGCTATCCGTATGGCTTTTGCTATCGAGTCGGGGGTCTCTTTGGAAGCGGTCTCTCTACCTAACAAGATAGAGGAAAGACTCGCCTACACCTACCCTCCCCAGACCCTGCTCTTGAGTGGGATATACTGGGTTTGTTTGTTTGTTTTTAGTTGACTTATTTTTAATTGTAGTAACGCAGCAATACTACAAAAGGAGTTTTATATGTGCATGTACCTGATTAAAATCCCCAGTGTGATAGAGCACCACAGCCAAAAGACTGTATGCTCCAGCTGTCATCCGATGATATGGGCCACAGACAGATACAAGTTTTGCGAGTGCCTGCAGAAATCAGGTTAGAAATTTTGTTCAAATAACAGAGATAATTTCAATGACCACTACTATTAAATAAAAAAGATTGCCTTGGTTCCATAGTTGACAGCATCCTCCAGTTTGCCTTTATCCAATGATGTTTTAGATGACTCTAAAAGTGTACGTCCATCCGCAGAGGAGCATGCAACATGCTGTATGAAAATAATTTAAAAGTTTACAAATATGTTGTAAATTCTTGGTTTATGTTATAATACACAATTAGCAACAGGAATCGACATATCATATGTTTGACCTTATATATAGGAACCATGCTAATAATATCTGTCTTTCGGAAAGGAGATGCCGAATCCATATCATAGTCCCTTGGAACAAGCTCAAGACCAACCTGGTGGTATAAGCTTTATCAAAACTAATATTTCAATATAAAAAATTATAATTGGTCCGCTCAAAACTGTGCGTACCTTGTGGCAAAGCCCTCGGAGAATGGAGAACTTGCGAAGATCAGTACGACATTCATTCTTCCACTGGTATGCAAATCTTTTGGACAAAAAGCATTCAACCCACTTCCATTTTAAGTCATCATCATTAGCAACGGGTGTTCCTAGCAATAGATTTAAGCAAGATGCTATAGCTCCAGCTAAATCTGAAATATTATCAACAGCAGCTACAACCGCTTGCAAGATATGCTTATAAGATCGAACAACCATCTCATGAATGCATAGTGATTGAACATGAGGGAGCTTGTCTGCAAGTTCAACCTGATAAATAGACAGGACAAAAAAAATTCATGTTTGTAACTTCTAGTAGGCATACAACCCAGAAAACCAAAGATCATAATTTTGACCTATTTACTTATATGATTGGGTATGTTTATGTCCAATGGGTATGAAAAAACAGCTTAGAGGAAACAAGTCAAAAGAGTCTTTTTAAATGCATAAAGCTACGTAAAAGTCTTCATTTCAACAAATTAAATTATTATTATTGAAATGATATAAAACTTCTGTAACATATTTTGATATGAACCAACCCAGCCCGTTTCAATAGTAGTGCGCTTTAGCCCACACCCATTTTGACCTGGTAACCAATCTGCCTATTTTGCATCCTCCACTAAAACTAATAAATGGGGAAAGCCTTGAAGGAAAAATTACCACTCTCCCTAAGGAGCACATCTGTAAACCTCTTGTGTGCATAAAATCAGTCAGTGTTCTGCCATCAACAGGTGAAAGTTCAAGAGACCCAAAATCAGCCACCTAACAAAAGATGAAATTGCAACCATCAATCACATGCTTGAGGCCAAGGCCCAAGAAGAATTCATAGACATGATGATGTAGGTGATTTCAACAAACTAACCAACTTTGGGAGGGCCGTATCGTCATAGTACTTATGTGCCATTTCAATCAATTCATCAGGTGACTGTCAACACACATGCAATTAGAGGTGATTAATGATCCATTTTTTATATTAAAAAAACTATAAAAAGTTATCGTAGACAGCAAACCTTAAGGTGGAGACCAGTATCTGATTCTTTAAGTTGCAAATAAGCTGCTTCAGAAACCAAATTTCTCCACATCATTTCCTTCTCTTCATCCAATTCTTTGTTGCTACTATCATCTGATTTATTGTTTATGGCAACTTCTTGTTCAACTTTACTGCTTTTATCATCATATTTTTTCTTAATTTCCTTCAGTAATCCCTTGCCGAGACCCTTCACTGCGGGTTCTGATTTAGCTTCTGCTGCAGTCTTAGAGTCTGATTTCCCAGAAGCTTGGTTTTGTAAATGTTGCACCCAACACGCTCCAAGCTCCCATCTGATAGATTTTGTGTTTTTGGAGTCTTTTTCCTTCAATTTCTGCAAACTTTCGTCCAACACTTTCTTAACCAAGACCTTAGCAGACTCCAAATCTTCAGAACCAGATGGTGATGATGCGGATGACTTGTGCAATAGCATTCTCAAACTGACAAACAGTAAGAAAAAGTACTTATTGATAAAAAACAAAAATCATCATAGGGAAAGTGTATCAATACAACACTTGTAGCATATGGCCATAGGCAGATATGTATACAGAGAGCTGTCTGGATTAAGAGGTGAATGAATATTTGCGGTTTGTTTTGTGTGCTGAAGGAACAGTTTGTACAATAGAAAATTCCATTTCAACCCTTTTTCTTAAAAACGAAGTTTATAATTTGTAGCAAGTTGGACTTTTGACTGACCTATTGACATTCAAAGCACCAGCACCTCCTTCAGGTTGGTCCTCAATGTCAATATCCTGAGGGATGGGTTTTCCATTCCAGTTTACCACAGCTTCAACTTTAACAACCGCTGTATAACCACAATGTCTAACAACCACTATGCCTAGAGTAGAAGTATCCTGCATGATAGCACAAGTTTTTTTCAGAAATGAAAATAAAATGGCATAAAAATGACAAAATAAATAACTTAAATTACTGACATGAACGGTTGCACTCTCATCTGCTGTTACACCTTTAAGCAAGTTTCTTTTAGCAAGTTCCTCATGTGACAATCCAAGAACACGACTCCCATCATTTTTACCATCAATCTTTGTGCTTGCATCCGGCACGTCTCTAGTAACCTGAATAACCAAATCTCCAACTTTCTCCTCATGTAAAATTGACTCGGCTGAATTGTTTGAGGAATTATTGCTACTTTCAGCAAGATTCTTAATCGCAGCCACTGCTTTTAAAACTGAAACGTCAACAAACAGGCAGTGAAGTAGAAAAGCTTTCCTATCTCTAATTTGTCTTTCTTCTTGAGTTTTACAAGGCATTGCTGCTAAAATTGAAAACTCTTTTGCCCATTCTCTATGATCATGTTTACCATCTCTTCCTTGCCCACCACCATTTCCTCCCCAGTTTTCATCTTCTACAGGAAGTGGTGGAAAAAGAGATGGGTTGTCAGCAACAATCGGTGGTACAGCCCAAGTGTTTGCTCGAAAACCGTAAGGAAGATTTCCAAACTGAGACAAGAAACACACATTTCCATAAGAGTTCACTCAAAATTTGGGTGCTAAAGTGATCAGTTATATAACTTACTTTGTTGTGCTCAATGAAGGCTTTCATGAGAGCTTTGTATGCCTGCAGTTGAAGTCATTTGTAAAACTGATCACAAAACAATTGGAAAAGTAGGATCATGCATACATATGTAGTCTGATTTTACTTACACCATCAAAGATCCTATTTATCTGCTGCAACAGACCAACTAAAGAATGACTACATAGAGTTCGTTTTCCAGCAGGATAGAACCCTTTCCTAGAGGCAACAATTGTCATCGGCTTCCCTCCACAAACACGTACCTGCAAATTAAATAATTAAACATCAATGAAACACGTTTTAGTGACTCATGTAGTCATGCAACACCACCAGTTTGAACGAGTTTGTATGACATCAGTAGTTCATACATCTTGATAGCAAGTAAACAAAATACAACGAGATCCTCACATCAATTTGGAAGAAATCATCATCGGTTTTATCTTCAAGGAAAGGACGAGCAGATCTCCTAATGTCTGCAAAACAAGCACGCAAACTACAATCATTTACTGTTTTACAATCCACTGGAATCATCTAATAGTTAACATGTTAATTAACTTAATTTAATGAAACTTCAACGGTGCAGATACTTGAATTACAATCAATGTTTTTAACATCATACGGTGCATAGACTTGAATTATAATTAATGTTTTTAACACCGTATCGGACGACCAACAGATAGTCTTAAAGATTCACTAGTTGGGTTGGTGGGACCATCAAACCTAACGTCATATATAAAAAATTATTAATATTATCTATATATATCCAAATTAAAAAAACAAAATATAAAAATACTATACATTTTAAGACGAGTTTACATTTTTAAAAATGTATTAACACTTACAAATAATATATTGCATAAATGGTTTTTGTCGTTTGACCCGATTGCATGTTTGGCCCTCAAATCCAAACTTTTATATGGTCATTGAAAGTTCGAAACTTAAATTCTACTAATAGCAAAGATTAGTCCAAACTTCTATGTGTTGTTACACTTTTGGTCCCTAAAATTAAATTTAAAAGTTAGTACAAAATTAAACTGAATGAATTTAATGCTAGCGACGTAGTACAAAACTAAACTGAATGAATTTAATGCTAGCGACCAAACTTGCTACGAGTACATAAAAGTTTGGATTAATATTACTATTTTTAAAGTTTGGATACTAAATATGCAATCTGATTAAATTATAGAGACCATGCAATGTCCTAAAAAATAATAATAGCTTTGAAATCTAGTTCGGTCTGTTCAACTGAGCACGGTGCAACTACACGCAATTAGATTGGTTTTTAGTCCAACCGGCTGGTCCCGTTGTGAAAACCAGGGGCGAAGCTTTTAGGGGGGGGGGGGGGGGGGGGGCGCCCTCCCTATTTTTTCGTCCGTAGTGTTAAATTTTAGCCCGATAGTGTAAATTTTTGGCTCGGAAGTGTAAATTTTTATATAAATATCGAGTTCGCCCCCTGAAAAAGAGAGGGGGCGCCCGCCCTATTTTTTCGTCCGTAGTGTTAAATTGTAGCCCGATAGTATAAATTTTTTGCTCGCTAGTGTAAATTTTTATATAAATATCGAGTTCGCCCCCCTAAAAAAAATCATTTCGCCCCCGCCCCCTACAAAGTTGGTTAAGCTCCGCCGCTGGTCGGTGATTATAATTCACAAACACAAATTCAAACGACATACATTGGATCGGAGGAGTAAGGTGCGAGAACGAGAAGAAGTCGTAAAACTGGCCGAGCCTCGGTGGCGGATAGATCTCCGCCATCGGATCAACCTTCTCCGACGGATCGGAACCGATCGAAGCATCCGTCTTCGGCGATTTGGCGCCACTGTTCGCCTTCTTATCCTGAGCGGACTCTTCATCGGAACCTGATCTGTTAGCCGTCGGTCGACTGGCGGTGGGACCGGTGTTCTTCGGGGTGGTGGAACCACCGAATGCGGTGGTGCAGGCGACGATATCCAGCAGTCGTCGGACGTGTGCGACGGCGAGATCGTCGGTGTAATCCTCTGCATAGAGAGTTAGATGATGTGTTACATTTAGCCCCTTATGTTTTGAATGTTGTGAGTTTAGGCCCAAAAGAATGTAAGTAAGTATGGAAAATTTTTACCTTCGATGATTGTTAAGTGACATGGTTTTAGAGAGGCGATTTCGACTGCATCTTTTAGCCTGGGTCCACGCACCTGTCAATTTGTCAAATAACTTTATGTGTTAAAAAAAATTAGAATTAGATACAACAATTATTGCTTTGAAGTTTAACCAATGTTAAAAAATTCAGATCGATTAGAGTGGTTAATTCAGATATCATGACAGTCATTGTTAGTGATTGATAATAATTATTTTCATAACAAATGTACGATTCTGCTTTGAAAGACATATGATATCTTAATGTTTTATAACTGGAAAAACCCTTGGCTCAATCCAAAACAATTTTTGTTTAAACAAGACTCAAACCTGATACCTCCTTATACTTAATTGTCTTGAGTAGCTCATCTCAAACAAACGGATAAATAAATGAATTGGGTTGCTTTGAACAAACCAAACAAGATTTATTATAATCAAGCAATCAAGTGAAAAAACAGTTCATGTTTGGCACCTAAACCGTTTTTAGAGGAGATGAAACTTTTAATGGTTGAATTTTTAAAAAGTGAATTCTAAAGATTTTAGATTGTGAAATCAAATATTAGAATTTTGAGAACTTTTGAGAATAATTAGTGGAATTTTACCATGCATTGCGACCAGAAATTGAATATCTAAATAAAAAAAGTAACACAAAATCAAATATAGAAATACGATACAAACGTAAAGCTACGAATTACAAAATTACTTTGTTGTAAAAAAGAGCATTATATAATACCAAACTGAACTTAGAGAAAACAAAAAAAGAATATTAATTTAATTCGTGTAGGTTTTAGATATAAATTATATTGACACGTTTATAAAATAATATAAAATAACCGTTGCAGAACGGAAAAATACTTTTCTGCAAAAATGAGCGTTTGAGTAACACAAAATTGAATACTTAAAAAATAATAATTTATTATATCTAACCTTACTCGGTTTTAAGGAAAAAGTATATTTAAACATAGATAAATGTAGAGGTGGCAAAATGGGTGGGTTGGATTGGGTTGGTTGTTAGGTTAGGATGGATTTGGGTCAGGATGGGTTTGGGTTAGGATGAGACATTTAGAAAAAAAGGTCAGGATGGGTTTGGGTCAATATGGGTTTGGATCAGGATGGGTTCGGATCAGGATGGATAATTTTTAAAAAAGTCAACACTGTTTTATTAGTTATCTACAATCCAACAACACATATAGATAGATGCATATACGAGTTCAAAGAGATGCATATACGAGTTTAAAGAGATACATATAAGACTTCATCTATAATAGATAGATGCATCTACAATCAAACAACACATATAGTTAGATGCATATACAGATCCGTGGCGAGGCGGCGGACCCGTGGCGAGGCGACGGACCCGTGGCGAGGCGGCGGACCCGTGGCGACGAGGCGGACCCGTGGCGACGAGGCGGACCCGTGGCGACGCGGCGGACCCGTGGCGACGCGGCAGACCCGTGGCGACATGGCGGACTCGTCGTGACGCGGCGGACTCGTGGCGACAGAGTCATAGTTACTCCCGCCGTTTACCCGCGCTTGGTTGAATTTCTTCATTTTGACATTCAGAGCACTGGGCAGAAATCACATTACGTTAGCATCCGCAGGGACCATCACCGGTGGTGATGCTCGATGAAACTCGACAGAGGTGGGAGGTTGTATGTGTGTTGGTGGTGCGGTGGACCGGTGGTGATGCGGTGGAGGTGTGGTGGACCGGTGGTGATGCGGTGGTGTGGTGGTGGTGGTGCGGTGGTGCCTTGTGCGACGGAGGCGATCAATTTGAGTGAAAAAAACATTGACTTAGACTTGTAGATCTAATTTTGAAAACCCATCTTGACCTATGTTTCTTTTTTACCAAAAAAGCTTTTAACCCATCTTGACCCCCTTGTGTTTTTTATTTAATCCATTTTAACCCATCTTTATTTTTAAAACACTCATTATAACCCAAATTCACATCTTTGAAGTTCTTTTGCCACCTCTAGATAAATGTGATGAATTATATTAAACGTAATATATCAAACATTATGTGAAAAACAAAATAGCACTACTTAAAAATAAAAATAAAAATTAAAAATGTATATTTGGTGTAGTTTTAAATAAAATTTATATTTAAATATAGATAAAAATAAACATGTTATAACTGTATATTCGGCATTTATAAAACTAATAAGAGGAAATAATCTTAAAAAATAAAATCAAAAATCAACCCTAAAAAGAAAAAAGAAAAAAGGCCATTGGGATGGTGCTCACTTTAAGTTTCAATTACAAAAGTTTATATTTAAGTGGTACATGTAAAAAAAATTAATAGTATCGTTTATAACCTAGTGTAAAGCCTATAGCATATAATAAAAGAGTAAAGATGGTGTCACATATTATTATATGGTGCCTCCTCATCCTTATTTTTCGGCCTAAAATTATTATGTAATCAATTTAATATTTTATTACTTTTTAATCTATTCTAGGCAAGTAGATTAAATTTTTATATTAATTAACTCAATTATTTTAGGCAACTAAATTAATAATTTATTTTTATTCTTACCTATATATATTTTTAATTTTTTAATTCATAATTTTTTTATCATCAACTAAATTGTTGAATCATATATTTATAACTCTACATACCAAAAACAATTTTATAGACAAAAGGGATCCAAAAATAAGCTTCAATCATATAGTTACATATTTAAAGATCTAATATTTGTTATGATTTGTTGAATCACATGATATTTTTTATCATTGTAACCGAAAGTATTTAAATAATTTATTTCATTTCATTCCTTATAAATTTGATTAATTTAGTTTATAAAACTATTTTCAAAATATGATTAATTTTTGGTCCTAATTTATAGAATTTTATTAATATTAAAGACAAGAGATATTTTATAATTACTTTGTAGTACTAATTATTTAATTTAATATTTTTATTTAGTCCGTATAAGACATGAGTATCCAACCTAGTGTGTGTATAATCCCTATATCTCATCTATTATGAAGCAGTAATGCATTACTGATTTCAAATATATTTAACATTAATAAATGATAGTTTAATAAGTTTGGGGTTATGAATTTTAGTATTAAAATTAGATTGAATTCAAAATCAAGATGTCACAAAACAAAATTGATATGAAACTAGCCAATTTGCTTAACTTGTGATCTATGCATTTCAGTTGTGTTCTCTGTCTTTTAAATAAAAACTTGATTATCTAAAAACAGCTTTAATTAAGCAAATGTGTCTAGAAATACTTATGAAATATTTGCTTGGTTATAGAGTTATTTTTATACATTTATAATAATTAAAATAGTCAAACATTAATATATACATATAAGAGTGAATTACGTAAACTCTATTTACTTTTGTTCTTAAGTTGTTAAACTTAATGAACCAGCTTTTAATTTTTTTTAAAACAATAGCTATATCTTTTTTTTAAATTTTAATACATATCACATGTACAATAGATATCACTTAATAATTACCTAAATTTTATTCTTTTGGTAACAAACGTGCACACGTCTATATGGCAGTCTATTCAATAACTTTTTCTAACCATGTGGTTTTCTTGAATTTAAAACCACTTTCTTATGAAACATCTTTATATCGCTCAACCGCTCAACCAAAACATGTTGGTAGATCTTATTAGGTGATGTCTAAGTTTAACATGATATACATTTACGACAAAGGGTACGACAAACCAATGGAATATAACTAGGACCAAATTGAGATAGTTATAGTTTCCTACATTTAGCAGCATTAAAATCACCTAAGTGTCAAAGGTCAAACAAATGTACATGTAAGGACTAACCAATTCTTTTAAGTTTTTATAAGAAAGGCAAATAATAAGTACTTTTGATGTGTTCTTTAATGTGACATGTGCTTTTTTGTCTTGTTAAATTAAATGAAGTCCAGATTTGACTCTGCATACATATGGGACCAACATTACAAAAAGCATATGTGTTCCAATCGGGAACACAAACAAATCTGTTTTCAAAAAGTTGTGGCACTGGATGCGCTAAGAGGATGAGTGGTTCAACTTCATCCCTTGTCGCTTCATTTTTGTAGAGTGGTAAACATAATTGGAAATTTCTAACATGAAAATAATTATGATTTGGGTTGTCGTATCTAAATTGTTTAATAGATAAGACATGTTTAAGTAAATGAGAAGTGTTCGTATTGAGATGCCTAACTCATTTAGTTAAATATGACGCGATATCGTCGGGAAAATCATATTGTGACATTGGCGACTCATAAAATCTGCGGCCAGGGCCGGCTTTATAGTGTAAATTGTGACGCATTGGGCTTGGGGCTCTCCAAAAATGAGGGCCCCCATTTTATAAAAAATCTATATAGGGTTTGGGTATTATATGTGCCAATAAAATTTTGAAGTGGGAATAACACTTGATAGTTGAGTCCATATGAAAATTTTGATTATCGACTAGCCCTTTTTTGTCTCTTTTTTCCAAAAAAATCAACTATCAATGACTAAAGGTTAGTATACAAAAATTTCTTTGATTTATTGCTTTTGTTCAATGAAATTTGATTAGGTCGCTTACATTTAGATTGTGTTTTTTTAAAAAGGCCTTAATTTTTAGTTCGATTAGGGCCTCATAAAACGTTAAGCCAGCCATGTCTGCGGTTACATTTTGTTGTTAATGATAACCATTGTGTTACAAAAGGAAAGCTAGAGGTAGCATTGATGAGGTGGATGTGTGACACACAAGGATGGGCAGAATAAAAATGAAGATGTGTTGGAGAAAGTAGGGGTCGCATGTATCTCGAATAAGATAAGGAAGGATAGATTGTAATGGTTTGGACATGTAAAGTTGAGATAGATGACACCTACGGTAAGAACCAAAGGAACCTCACAATGGAGATAATGATGGGAGAAGCAAACCAAACTAACATTTTATGAGCGGATTAATCAAGCTTTTTTATATGAAAAAACATTTCTAGTGACATGATCAAGAACAGGAGTTCATGAAGACGTCAAATTAAGGTTATGGATTTTTATGAGAGAGTATAGATAAGTCTTGACTTATCTTTAGCCTTGGCCTTAACTCTGTCTTAGCTTTGCTTTAGCGTTTGTCTTGACGTACATACTTTTTAAAAGAGTATAGATGTGTCTTAGACTTCTCATTTTAGCTTTGCCTTAGCATTGTGACTTTCTTATAGAATTTTATAAGGGAATATACAAGTACTGTCATTCCAACATCCTTTTATTTTCTTGTCTCTTTGTTTTGTAATATGATGTTATTATTTACTCACAACTTTCTAGCTAGATAGCTACAAGTTTACTATTACCATAACTGGTACTATTGTTTTAGTTGTTTTAATTTTCTCAATCGCATTTTTAATATTATCAGGACTACCATATGTATGTGGATATGCCATCCCAACTTGCACCCTCATGCAATACACTACTAATAACTATTGCACCCATGATAGCAAAATTGAGCTCATGAGTTCGAATCCTATTTACCCTAATTTGCTCCTTCAGACAACCTACACGGCTACGGTCGCGTTTTACCTGTCATTGTTGGTTAGTAGGGTATGACCTAGCGATTTAATGTGTAAGGTGGTGTTTTTTTTAAAAAACCTCTTCCCCACCTCTTCATCTGCGCGCACGCAGACGCGGGAAGGGGTTTTGAGTGCGCAGACTGTTTGTTTTTTGGAAGACATTTCATTAAAAAACGTCTTCCTGACGTCTGCACAGAGAAGATGTGGTACAACCACTTCTCATGTCTTCACAACCTCTTCTAGCCCTTCTTCCATTTTTCTTCCTTCATTTGAAACCCTCCACATTTGTTTCTTCTTCACAGTCCACACCACCGCTCCACACTCCACACCACCGCTGCCTCTACGTCCACCGCCGCCGGTCGCCGGTCCATCGTCGCCGGCCCCCCTCCCCCAACCGCCGTCGTGCCGCCTCCCCCTCCCCCAACCGCCGCAGCTACCCTCCCCTCTGTTGCCATCTTCATTCGCTGCACTCCCCCTCCGCTGCCCTCCCCCTCTGCTGCCCTCCCCCCCGCTACCCTCCCCCTCCGCTACCTTCCCCCTCCGCTGCCCTCCCCCTTCGCGACCATACCCCTTCACGACCATACCCCTTCGCGACCATCCCTACCCAATCGGTAAACAGTGCAGAAATACGAGCGAATCTCCGCAACAAATCATCAACAAGCTGTTAATCTAGCAAGAGGAGGAACGAATAAGTTGCAATCGATGCAGAAATTGTGTGAATCTGAAGTGAGATTTGGATATTGTGTGTGATGTGAAAGTGAAATGATGTGAGTGAGATTGAATTGAAACTGAATGAGATTGATGATGAGACCGGAGACGAAGAAGAGGACGCCGAAAGGGACGATAACAGCAGCTGCAGGTATAGCCATGGTGTGAGGGCACCGTACTGAAAGAAACTCTTTGTGTGTGTTTGGGGTTTTCCGGTGACCGGTCAACGCCGTGTACGGCGGAGGACCGGTGGAAGGAGGTGGAGTTTAACGAATGAGGTGGAGGTTGGCGGAGGACCGATGGGGTGTTTGGGGTTTTGATTTTTGCTCAGGAATGTTTTGGTTACAGACTGCAGATTTAAAAACAAACGATCTTTTCTTGTAGACTGCAGACATTTGGTCCACCTCTTCTGCTGCAGATGTCTGCAGACGTGTTCTGCAGCCTGCAGACGTGTTCTGCAGCCTGCAGACGTTTTCCTTCAGAAAAAACAAACAGCACCTAAGTGTGCCCATCAAGTACCAAAAAAAGTTTTGCTATAGTAGGTTTTTTATTTTACCTAGGATAGCAATGGAAGTGACTTGCCTTTATAGATCGCCTTACAATTAGCCAAGGATGGTTGTTATCATAAAATCATCGATAGACCATATCCTTTGTGTCTTTAAAGAGATCAGATTCTGTCTTAGACATGTTTGTTATTCGATAACAGTTATGTTGAAGGATGTTTGTAACGGGTTTTCATCATCTCCATATGACTATGACCATTCTATGATGTTTTCCTTCGGTCATCCTTTCAACCATCACATGCAATAGTTAATAGTTACTTTAACCACCATATTACTTTAGAGCGGATGAGATCTTAGTATGATTAACAAAGGTTGTGTCCTTACATTTATGTAAACAATCAAGATAGGTGGATGATGGGCTTTGAATCCAGATAATAGGCAATTGATTTACTTGCATCATCGGTAGCTCGAAAGAAAACGGGGCAACAACGGTGGTTATCGCGTTTGTTGGTCGTGGTTCAGTGATGTACCCACTATTAGAAATGACTATTACTAGCAAATAGTTTCGTAAAAATCCCTCAGTAAAAAAGGTCAAAGTCAAGAATATATCGATTAATGTTCGTCGAGAAATAGATGTCGAGAAACAGAGTGGTTGATGTGTTTTCCGACAAAAATCTATCAGAAGTTTGCGATGGATCATTATTACCGACGGCTCATCCACGGCAGTTCCTTTGGCCAAGTTTCACATTTCTTTTGCCAAAGCTTTACAGTGCGAACCGATTACCAGTGGCCAGTTTATAAAGTTATTGATGAACACAGTGGCGGTTCCACAGTTCATGGATTAGACAAAGAAGAAATGGTGAGAGGGTGTGAGTTTTTAATTTAATTTATTTAATCTTTTATTTCATTAAAAGGGTATATTAGTTATTTCATTAGAATTAAATGTCATCAAGTTCAGAAAGTATCGGTGTTCAATCAGCAAACAATACAGAACAAACTTGTAATTTCAAAAACTTGAACCAATAACCCTAATGTAAGCACACCATAAGGATCATCCTTGTATTTAGCTTAAATTTTAAGTAATTGTCAAAAAATCTATAATTTATAATCTATAATCTACTTATCTACTTATTCTAATAAAAGAGTTACTAAAGATACCACATGTCAACACCAAATTCATTCTTAATAAAATTTTCCTGCTTCTCTCTCCTATTAAATAACTCCATTAATTACTTATTATATTATTTAATTCTTTTTTTAATTAAAATTTATTTTTAGAAAAATTTAAGAAATATATATTTTTATGTTTATTTCTAGAGAAACAAATTTTTATGAATTTTTTTCTAAAACATCATATTTTTAAAACACAAAATATTTTAAAAATGACATTTTTAACATGTTTTGTTTTGAAACGAAATGTTTAATTTATCTTTTGGAAAAAGCAAAAAAAGTTTAATAACAAAATTTTAAAAAGTTGATATAATTATCTTATTACTTATAGTCTTTACTCATACATAATTTAAATCATATATTATTTTACTAGCTATAGTAACCCGTGTGTTACACGGGTTGAATAAATAAAAAATTAATATAACAAAATTTATTAATTATAAAATAATATTTTAAGATATAATATCACTGAAATTATGTATTAGAAATGACCGTAACTTATAAAATATCAACTTTTTAAAACTTTATTTTTTTCAAAAAAATAAATAAACGTTTTGTTCTAAAACAAACCGTATAAAAATGTCATTTTTAAATTTTTTTATTATAACTCTTAAATGTAATTATTTTTGGTTTTAAAAAAATAACTTTTTAAAAATACAAATTTTAAATATCGTATTTTAAAAAAGTCTTATGCTTTAAATAAATTTATTATTTTATAAAAAAATTGTTTATTTAGAAATAACATTATTAAATAGATCTCTTTATTAATTTATTAAATCTAAAAAAGTGTTAAATAGTATTATTAGTAATTAAGGTAATTATTTAATAGGAGAGAGAGACGGAAAAATTTTGATGAGAATGATTGTGGTGTTGACACGTGTCATCCCACATACCTTTTTATTAGAATAGGAAGATAAATAAAAAAACTTATTCTATTTAATATTTCATTTATTCAACCCCTGTAATACATGGGTTCACTAAAGCTAGTATCTAATAAAAGAAGATTTTTTTTCCCACTTGTCACTCTCTTGACCCACCTTTTTGACACGTGTCATTATTCTAGATATATTCATATCATTCTATTTCTTTTCCCGCTTCTCTCTCCTATTAAATAATCACATTAATTACTAATAATATTATCTATTTATTTTTACATTATAATTAGTTTTTTAATAAATTAAGAAAGATAAATTTTTATTAATGTTATTTCTATAGAGATATTTTTTTATAAAAATATTTTTTCTTAAAAATAAAATTATTTTTACGTAATATTTTAAAATTGTTTTTTAAAGTAATTTTTAATAAAACAAAAATAATTAAAATAGGGATTTATAGTATCAGAATTCAAAAAAAATAAATGTTTTAAAATAAAATACCTATTTATCTTTGAAAAAATAAAAAAAAATTAAAAAGTTCATATTATTATTTTATTACTTATAACTATTACTTATACATAATTTCAATCATATCATGTTTTAGTCTATCGTTTTATAATTAATAGTTTTTATTCAATTTAATATTTTATTTATTAAACCCGTGTATTACACGGGTTTACTAAAGCTAGTAGTATTATAATAATTTAACCACTAAAACTAATCTCTCTCTTATTAAAGATCAATTTTATTAATTACAATATTTCTTTCTTTCATCTAGATTTTCTAAAATCAATGTATCTTTTTAAAATTAGATTTTATTATAAAAGTAATAAAAAATCACATCTTTTTATTAAAATAGAACTAATAATAAATTCTTTTATATAATATGAAATTTTTAAAAACACTAACCTTTTTGAACAAAATATTTTAAACCGGTCATTTTTTTAGTTATAAAAAGGTGAATTTTTCTAAAAACAATCTTATTAAAACAACAATAATAATTACAAATCAGAGTTTTTAAAAAACAAGATTTTTATAAAAAAATAATTTTTTTATAAAAGAAAATTAAAACGAATGTTTAAAAATGAAACTAATTAGATAAGAGAGTTAAAAAATAATATAATTGTTTTATTTTCTTTAACTATTACGTATATATAATTCATATCTTATATTAAAATATCACACCGTAAATCTTTATTTTTATTACCACCTATAATCCGTTTAATAAATAAGTTTCTAGCCTATCTATCTATATATGTATCTGTCTATCTGTCTATCTGTCAATCTATAATAAAGAAAAATAAGATAATATTTTACGCAATCGTTAGCTTAATCATATTAACTTTCTCATTTCTCTCTATTATTAAAACTAATATTGAAAGCTAATAATATTACTCATACTATTTTTGAATTAAAAAATATATAATTTAATAAATTAAAATTATATTTTATTTAATAAAAAACACACTTTTTAAAAACAAAAAAGCAACGAACTTTTTTAAAAAATCCTTTTACTTAAAACAAAATATTTAAAAACCATAATTTTTTTATAAAATAAAAGTTTAAGAAAAATACATTATTGTTTATTACTTATAATAGCTATTTACACGTAATTATAATCATATTTTATTATCAAGCATAGTTTTATAATTCATAATTTTTTAATAATTATTTAATAATTTAATTATTCAACCCGTGTACACGGGATACTAACCTAGTTTATAATAATATAAACAAGCTAAAAACCTAAAATTATTCAACATATATAAAAAAGATCTTAAATATTTTAATAAAAGTAATATAATCCATCTATTCATATATTCATCTCAGTTACCAATTTCGGTGACTAATAAACAACCACCGACGTTTTACTACTTAAAGTCTTAACAATGTGATTTCAAATGCTATTAACAATATGGGTGCTAATGGAGTCGATTAAAGTTGTCTCATTTGAGCCAAATCATGCAACTTCGATCTTCATGAGGTGCATTTTTTCTTTTTACTTTTTTCTTTTACTTTTCTTACCAAGTTAAATTTACCTTTTTTTCTTATTATTGAGCCCCAACATGTGAAACATAGTATTATTTTCTTATCTATGCTTCAATCTATAAAACCGAGTCACCACAACTCCATATGTTTTTTTTTACGTGCTTAACCACATTAACATCATCGTCGCAACACATGTAACGAAGTTCACAAATGTGTCGTTTTGCCTAGACTTAATCTCTAGTGTTAACTCGTTCTGTGTTCTTTTATAATAAGCACGTATTTTTCTAGGTGACAAGTTTAATAAAATAGTTGTATTAGCTGACTCAAAGCTTAATTATTTTCGTGTCAATCTCGTGTCATTTTTTGAGTGGCGTTAGCAATTTCGGCCGCTAGCTCAACCAATCGAGAATAAAAAAATAATACAAATCCACCATGTTATTTTGAAGACGGTTAGTTTATTTATAATTGATACCTAGAATTATTACTATCAAATATATCTATAGTTTACTTTACCGCGATTAACAAATTTAGTAATTTAATTATTTTTTCGTATATTATGACCGAAAATTATTAATTTGCTGACGTCATCTTAAATGATTCAACTTGATGTACTCCAAAATATTACTTGTAGAAATATTCCAGGCCCTGTCCCCAAACCTTCTACTTCGACGCCACACCATGACTTTTTGTAATGCTTCAGCCATCGGGTCCACTTGATTTCATATTCTGGTACTTTATGTTTCGTGATAACTTCAATGTATTAAATACGATAATAATTACTATGCCAATATAATGATACTATCGTTTTCAAATTCGTATACAAAAGTACTATCTTCTGATAACACGATTTTGGACTTTGTAAGAATCCATTTATAACTTGTGTGAATCATCTACTAATTTGACATATTTAACATGTTTAACTTTTAGATAAGGTTTTAGATAGAGTATTTTAAATTTGTTAAATGTTATATATTTACCATTTAGATGCTCTCACTTCATTGTTGTCTCTAGTAATATTATAACCACTTATATCGCGATGGATGTTATATGATTGTCTTAAAATTAATGATATATAATGTTAACATACCTCGTGTGACAAAGAGTAGTTAGTCAGGTGACATGCCTCCACATGAACCGCTAAAAGCTTCCGAACATCTAAGATTTTGTCCGTCGATATTCCCTATCCCAAACACAACGAAACAGGTCAAACCACTTACGTCGTAACAAAAGTTTTTTAAATCCATCACTCGCACCAATTTATATAACTTCGTAAATCGTTTACCTTTAACGTCACCTGCGATTCTTCCGGAGTCTCAACCCCGATTTCTATAACCGTCGGTAAAACTATAAAAAAACAAATAAATATCAGGAATTTTTTTTTATCAAATCAAGAAAACAATCCAACAACAATGATATGTATAGACAATTGCTTCCAATGACATAACGAAATGTATAAAAAAATATCAACATTGAAACTAAAAACCAGTAATCATGCATATTTCACGTGAATAATCTTCGCTACACGTATATAAAATGTAGGCATAATAACCGAAATCCTGAATTCACAATTTTAGTATGCCTGTTGTAATACATCATCAAAAACAACAATAATAATAACACATAATCTCCATAGATTAAACGAATCAATTAAGCACAAATTCAACTTCAATTCACAAATCATGGATATCAATTCTTCATCAAAGCATTATTCGAATTAACTGTTGCGTATAACAAATCTACACATCCGCCATTGTTTCTCTGCAATTCATGAACTCGAACGAATTCGAACGAATTCGTTTGACTTCAAATCGTTAATCAACTTCAAACAAGTTAAATTTCGAGAAACGAAGCTACGAAACCCTAAATTACACGTTACGTACCTTTTTCCTCCTTCTTCTTCTTCTCTCCCTTCGCCTTATGCGGTTTCCCTTTACTAGCCTTCGGAGCCATGAAACTCACCGATACAGTTACAAACGAACACTCGCAATGCTAATCGAGTAATCAACGAACTCACAAGCGAAATTGAGGTCAATTTCGTCCGATAACCATGAACGAATCTGTAATAACAGACTGAAATTCGATTGAGAAAATGAAATTGAAGCGAATGAATGCGAATATTGGCAGAGGAATTCAGAGGTAGGTGGAGTAAATGCACAAAGGTAGGAGAAAGTGTGTGTGTGTGTGTGTGTGTGTGTGTGTGAAAGTGTGTGTGAGTGTGTTAGAGTGTGTGTTTTGGGGATTTGATGATGAAGATGATGATGAGATATATGAAAACAGAGAATGGGGGAGGGAGGATAGGATAAGGTAACGCAGAAGATGCAGACGCTTGTACTTACTGGCTCATGCTCCTTCTAAAAGATTAGTACACCACTACGTTTTCAAGTGAGGCGATTTTAGGCCTCTAGTTTTACTTTCTTCCTTTTTTTCTTTCTAGATGATAATTACATTAAATCAAACAAATAACTTAATATAATAGCGTTAAGCTGTGACAAAATAACTATTTTGGATAAGTGGTTAAGAGAAGTTTTAATAGATCCTTGAACTTACGCCTTAGGGGGTGTTGATTTGTCAAGTTGACGGGTTAATTAAGCTAGTTAAATTTAACAAATGGAACATTATATGTTTATAAAACAAAATAGAGATGGAAAACTCAAACCTATAGTTTTTGAATCGGGTTGGAAAAAAAAATTGAGTTCACTCGTGAGACCGGTTTGACCAATCCAACTGGATGACATCATAAAGAACAGAAACATTAAACACACACATATAATTTATAACAAAATATGAAAACTGCTATATGTTTTGGTGTGAATTTGTAATTTTGATAAACTATAAAGAATTATTTAGATACAACATGGATCTTGGAATGTCAAAATAATAAAAAGAAAATTGAGATTCTAAAGGGAAAAAAAGGTAAAAAGAAATTAATATGTCCGACCCCCCTGTTCACCGGTGCGACCGGTAACCGGCTAGTTCAAACGGAATCAGGCCAAATAGGTATGACCGAACATGTTATATGATGTGTTCCTTGTTTGATCGGCCAATTCGATCCGGTTTTAAAAACACTGCCAAAAACCTAATTATTTTCTTATAAGTTTGAGTCATGTTATAACCGCCAAAGTGTACTAAGTTTTCATTGGAAAAAAAGACTAAAATTTAATAAATTGTAGTGAATTTAGAAAGATTTTAAGCTCGTAAAAACCATAGTCGTTGTGATGGGTGTGCACGATTAGCGACCGTACAAGAGGCATGTTATAGAGAGACGAAGAAAAAGATTTATTATTCTCTTTTAGGTGTCCCAAGTTGATTAACATATGCTCAAATTATAAGCTTATAAGTAATTAGATGTTCTAGTGAGAGGTTCGCAAAATGAAGGAACCGCATTGCAACTTTAAGGTTCCAAGTAGTCATTACCGAAAACGGAATCACTTTTGTAATGTAAACCGTCGGATCTGTAATCACGTCGCATCTACAAGTTCTGGTTAATTTTTAGTATTGATTTTATTGTTATAATTTGTTCTTTAATTTCACAATATTGATGAATATAAAATGAGTTGACAGTAATATCTATTAAGATCGATATATTTAGGAGTAAATATTATGAAGAGTTGATCAACAAGTTTCCTTTCAAAATGTTACAAGGACAATACGATTTGTTTAACTATGAAATATAAGTCGATCTACCATAGTAATTATGTTTTACTATTTTAACGATTATGATAGACTGATAGTACAAATGAAATTATTATAATGAACTTATTTTAATATAATTATTTTATATATACAAGTTTCTATCTTAAGCGTCTATTTTTTGTTTGTCACACATGTTTTTTTTATTGATATATAAAATGATAATTAAAAAGTAAGTTTAATTATTTATCAATAACCTTTGTATACCCTTTTATTAACAATTACTATTATGATTTTATGTTTAAATAATCACATAATCATGATCTAAATGAACACCCAATCAACCTCTTTATATAAGCTAGTGGGATATATTCGCGTTTTGCAGCTGAATAAAATTTATATTGAAAGATATGTAGTAATAAGCATGCCACAACATTATTTTTATTTTTATAAAGCAATACGCTGCTGTAAAAAATTAAAAATATATTATATTTGATTATGCTCGGTTTTTGATAAAGTTTTTAGCAAAACATAAAAAAATAACCACGTCATGATGGTGTATTATAAATTTATAAAAAAATACTTTTTAAAGGTTAGAAGATAAAAATAACAAAAATTAGTAAAACTAATTGGTAAACATTAAAATTAATAGTAAATTTAAATTAAAAAAGTAATTGGTAAACATGATGGTGCATCTCTGATTTTTTTTTAAAATTAACTAGTTGCATCTTTAAAGTTTAAAAACATTACTATGTCCTCTAACTTTTTATTTTTTCATCTATTTGAATCCTGAATGTTAATGTTGTTAAGTTTTCTGTTAAATATTTTATGAAAAGACAAATTTACCCCTAAAGATTAAATAATAAAAAAACTTATCCACCCATCTCTATAAAGACTCTCTCTCTCATCACACACACATACTTTCTCTCTCTCTCTCTCTCTCCACCCCTCCATAATCGCCATCACCACCACCACAAAGCTCCTGTCACACCGCCACCACAACCTCCCATCACTGCCACCACCACCTCCCATATCACTGCTTCCATAAGCTCCCATACCACCAACACCGTAACCTCTATCACCGCCACCGCAACCCCCCATCACAACCACCACAACCCCTCATCGCAACCACCACAACCCCATTGCAACCACCACAGCCCTTCATCGCTGTTGCCACCACAACCCTATCGCCGCCACCACATCTCTTAATGCCACCACCACAACCCTAATTGTAACCACCACATCCCTAATTGCAACCACCACAACCCTCTCCCTATTGAAACCACCACAGTCTCCCATCGCCGCCACCACAACCCTCAACGCCACCACCACAACCCTCAACGCCACCACAATAACCCTAATTGCAACCATCACAGCCCCCGATCGAAACCACCACAACCCCCCATCAAAACCACCACAACCCCCCCATCGAAACCACCACAGCCCCCACCGCCACCGCCACCGCCACCGCCACCGCCACCACAGCCCCATCGTAACCACCATAGATGTGTGTGTATGAAAGAGAGAGAGAGAAAGAAATAGAGAGAGAAAGAGTGTGTGTGTGTGTATGTATGTGTATGTGTGTGACAGTGAAAGAGAATGTGTGTTTTTGTGGTGGGCATTATGGAGATGACTGTACCTGTGGTGGTGATGGTGGTTCCGAGGGTCGTGGTGGCGGTTCCGGACTTACGATGGTGGTATTGGTGATGGTTGAGTGTGGTAGTGGTGGTGACGGAAAGTTGAGAGAGATAGTGGGTGGGTGTATATTAGTTGGGGTGATGAAGATAAATAATGTGTTTGTGGTCAAAATATACTGGGTGAGTCCCACAAACTTTTTTTTAATTTTGAAGGTTAGTTTTGTCTTTTCATAAAATATTTAGCAAAAAACCCAACGGTGTTAGTCATTTGTACTCAAATAGATGAAAAATAAAAAGTCAAGGGACATAGTGATTTTTTAAACTTTAGGGATGCGATTAGTTATTTGGGGAAATGTCAGGGATGCAAATAATAATTTACTAAAAAATCTAGTATAATGTAGGTCCATGAGAGGTTCTTTGTGACCGAACCCACACCGAGTGAACAAATTATCGACTTGTTTTTAGGATCTTAGAGTTTGGTCATCGATTTGTTTTTTTACAATTAAAGTTTAGGATTTTAGAATTTGGGCACTAAACTATTTATAGTGAAGTTTTATTTTTGAGTTTGGCCACTAAAGTTTATTATGTTTGAATTTTGTCACGAAACGATTTTATGGTTTCTTACAATCTGGATAGATATCAACCAAAGTAACACAACCTTGCATATTAGAAACTCACCGGACTCCTGCTGCTTAGTGTGTGACATGGCCACTAAAGTTTAGGATTTATAGATTGGCCACCTATTTGTTTTTTAAGTTTGGTCACTACTATTTATAATGAAGTTTTATTTCTCAAAGTTTGGCTACTAAATTTTAGTTTGAGTTTCGCCGCCAAACTTTAAATTTATGATTTCTGACAAACCGGATAGATAACAATTGGACTCAGGCGTGTAGCGTGACGAGAAAAAGCTAGTATATATTAAAAAGCAACTTAGGTTGCAGAAACTTTTTTGTATTTTAAAATTTGCCACTTAACTGTCTTAAGTTTAAGTTTTTCACGTAATCATTTTTTAGTATTTATTTATTTACATGATTCAAAATATTATATTAGATTTTATTTATACATGTATTCAAAATCAAATAAATTTTCAGTATCGTAAACTAAAGCGAGTGATGTTATTGTTGAGGTACCGTGACGAACCCAACCGCTTATGAGTAACGTTATTGTTGAGGTACCGCTTATGATGTCATTATCGGAGTTTGCATCGGTGTTTGATTTTATGATTTTTGATGAGTTGAAATGTAACACCCGGGAAATTTCCTTTCTGAAATGTCATGCGACTGGAGGCTCAGGCGCATGGATATCAGGCGACTGGAGCTTCATACACATGGAGTCGCACGACTGGAGCTCCATACGCATGGCAATCGTACGACTGAAGGTCCAATCGCGTGAGGCTCAGGCGACTGAAGTACCCACACGACTGAAGCCACGACTGAAGCTCGGGCGACTGGACGAGGGGTATTTAAGGGAGAGGGCAGCTCTTACCCTCTCCCCACACACTCGCAAATTCAGTCAGAAAGGAGAGAAGAGCGACCGAAGGAGAAAAAGAGAGAAAAGTGTGATCCGGGCTTGAAACTTGTCGAGCAACTACTCCAAACGGAGCTATTCATCTTCTTCTTGCTTGTGTGAGTTTCTAGGACCCCTCATCTACATGTTTTCAAACGATTTTGGGGCTGGATCACATATAAAACCTGATTTTTGTAAAATGTATGTTTGACCCATTTGGGTGTAATGTTTAGTGTGTTTAAAGTACGAATTTGGACTTATATAAGTTTGTATGATGTCCTAGTATGATTCTCTAAGGTTTGGGAGGGTTAATTCGGGTTTGAGATGAGTTTAGAAGGGTTTTAGAGCCGTATGTTGCGGCTGCAGTTCGAGATGAACTCCAATCGCTGCACAGTTAGGGTTAGGTGACTGGAGGGTCAATCGTACGACTGAGGGACGACTGAGGTTCATTCAGACGACTGAGGTTCATACGCACGACTGGGGCTCAATCGTATGGCTGTAGGTTCAGTCGCACGACTAATCATACGACCGAGAGTCCAGTCGCTTATGCGCTCAGTCGCACAGGGTCAATCGTACGACTGAGGAACTAGTGGCATAGTAGCCCAATCGCTAACGTTCAGTCTCATGGAGGCCATGCGACTGAAGCATGCTCAGTCGCCCAATTAGAACCGTTGAGACCTTCGAGGTTATGTTGGCCATGATGATGATGTTGTAGGCTTATGTATAAAGCATGATATGTGTGTATGACGCCTTGCATGATGATGTATGAATGATACGTATGTACGACGCCTTGCATGATATTGTATGATTGTTATGTGTGTGTTCCTTATGATAACGTATGTAAATCTTTCCATGACTTTACGTACTACGATAACGAATGAACGAAGTATTATGTATCGTAAAGTGAAAGATAATGAAAGAGGAACATGACGATGAATGCATGTATTAACGAATGAATGAACAAGAAATATGATGATGAATACATGCATTAACGAACGAACGAAAGAAGTCTTGCAAGCATTGGATAAGGAGAACGGGTCCTTCTTTGTGATTGACCATATGTATGGTGCCTCTACCGCTTACCTCTAGTACCGTGGCAATACGCTTTGCTGTTCATTTAATGACTTCGGCCCGATAGCTAAGACTGATTGAGGTATAGCATATGGTATTGGTACAAAAGATATCCAATGTGCAAGAAAAGATGAAACGGGATCCTTGTCATTCGACCACAGTAATCATGGCTGCGTGCTATGAAGTGGGTAAAGCCTGACAGGATCTAAATGAGAACTGAATGATAAAGATGTAATGATGAATGATGAAGATAATAATAAGCATTATCTGTATATGTGTATGATGTATGTTCATGAACGAAATGTTGTAACGAACGAACATAACGGGATCCTTGTCATTCGACCACAGTAATTAATCATGGTTGCGTGCTATGAAGTGGGTAAAGCCTGACAGGATCTAGATAAGAATTGAAAGATAATGATGTATAATGAAAGAATGAATGACTGAAGGAGAAAATAAAGATATTATCTATGTGTACGTATGATGTATGATCGCGTAAAAGAAAAGAATGGTTTTAAAGGAAAAGAAGTATGTTTATTATAAAAACTAGAACTCACTCAGCAACGCTGACTTTTTATGTGTTTTCAGTTGGCAGGTAGTGTTGCTAGGGATGGCACGAGGTGGCTACTCAGCTCTTTTGAGATGACATTCTCCTTTTGATAATGCTGCACAATATGTTGCATGCAAGTGTTCCTTGAGGATCCCGATAAACGGGATTACTTAAGGAATCTTCCTTAGATGTAGTTTTAATGTTTTGTACTAGAGGTCACTGTTTATGACCTTTTTGATTGTTGAGGATTCAAATAAACGGGATTACTTAAGAAATCCTCGGTTTCATATGCTTCCGCAACAATCATTGTAAAGCTATGTAATGAAAATAAAAATATGTATTTTGTATTTGAATCAATGATGTAATGCATTGTAAAAGCTTTTATGATGAAATGAGAATGTACTTTTATCAATTCCGCTGCATTATTTTGCTTAGTAAATGTAAATTATGCGTTTGATGTGCAATGAATGACCAACTGTGAGGTACCCGGGAACGGGGCCTTACAAGTTAGTATCAGAGCCAAAGTTTAAGTGAAACGGGTAAATTTTCAAAATAAACCTTAACTTAAACTGAAAATGGGACAGAAAGGGGAAGAATGCCATCTGAGTAGCTGCGTGCCATCAGGTATTTTCTTAAAAGTTAACCGGTATTATGTGCGCATGTTATGTGGTGTATGTGTTACTGTTAGAATTAGATACTAATGTAGTCAGGACAGGTAATGCTCGGGGTACGAAGAGTAAAGTAAGTGGCTAATCATAACTGGCCACTGTAATTAGGGACTTACTATACTTGACATAAACTGAGCTTTTTCCTTGAATGACCGTGTTGGTGTTTGAATCTTTCAGTGTGATAGAAGATGGTCGGTGGTAGATCATCTAAAGTTTCATGTGGTGGAAGTGGTGGTGGACGTGGTGCTGAACCGCGGGCCACAAGAGGAAGACCGAGGGTGGAGAAGGAGGTTCCTGAAGAACCCGAAACCACTCATCTAGAGGAGGTAGACGAGAGTGCTGATTTGAGGGCCTCGGTAAAAGAGGCAGTGGTCGAGGAGGTGTATCAGGTCATGCAGACGATCCTACCGTCTGTAGTGACCGAAGTGAAAAAGGCTGTACGTGAAGATGAAAGGCGAGGGAGGAACCGATCCTCAGGGAGACAGCAACAACCAGAGCCGGAAACGGTTCTTTCTGATGATGAAGAGGAAGAGGAGGAGGAGCCTATACGGGAGGCAACACGGGTTGTAACTATGGGCATTTATGAGGTGCAAGCCCCCTACTTTTGACGGTACTGGCACCGCTGCTGCTGCTCACCAATGGGTGAGAGAAATGGAGGCTGTCCTTGATATTAGTGAGTGCCGGGAGGACAAAAATATGAAGTTTGCTACCCACTCGTTCACGGGTTCGGCTTTATGCTGGTGGGACAACATAGTCCAAGCCGAGGGTAGCAGGGCCATTGGAAGAATGAAGTGGGCCGAGCTGAAAAGGATGGTGATCGAGGAGTTCAGTCCTCGATGGGAAATGGATAAAGTTGAGAGAGAGTTCCTGCAGTTGGAAGCGGGGACGATGACCCACCAACAGTACACCACCAAGTTTAATGAGATGGCGAGAATGGTGCCGGATCAGGTGACGCCGGTGTCTCGAAAGATTAATCGATATATTCAGGGGTTGCCAGCTGACATTCGCAGGCATTTGATTTCTGCTCGACCAACCACCTTTAGGTTAGCAGTGGATTTGGTAGGGAGATTATATGATGAACGGGCTGTGGTGGTGAAGGCTAAAGGTAGTAAGAAGGGAGGTGGTGAGAGAAATTGGTAGGGGAAGAGGTTTGGTCAAGGTGATACTTTGATGAGCAATAAGAAGGCACGGGTGGATGACCGCCGTGTGGTCATGTCAAGAGCAGGGTTGAGGAAGTGTGGCCAATATGGGAGAGAGCACTCGGGGAGTGCAAGTGGGGATCAAACATCTGTTTTAAGTGTGGGAAGACAGGGCATATGGCCAAGGATTGCCGGACAGGCAAATGTTTCAACTGTGGGGAAAGTGGTCATATGAGCAGAGACTGTAAAAAGCCGAGGGCTGAGGGTTCGGGGGCGAAGAAGACAGGAAGTGAAGGGTCGAGGGTAAGTGCTAGGGCATTCACGATGACACAAGAAGAGGCTAGAACAGACCCTGATGTTGTGTCCGGTACGTTCTTGGTGAACCAAACTTTAGCCTCTGTATTATTTGATTCAGGTGCCAGTAGGAGTTTTATTTCTGCTATTTTCTGTGCCAAACTGCCTGTTAGAAGTAGACGTGTCGACATACCGTTTGATGTAGAAACCGCGATAGGAAAGTCTACCAGGATTTCCGAGGTGATAGAGGGTTGTGATGTGGAATTAGAGGGCCGCAAATTTCTGGTTAGACCCTTTGCGATGACTTTAGGAGGTTTCGATTTGGTGCTTGGGATGGATTGGTTGGCGGACTTTGAGGCGAACATTGTGTGTCGCAAGAAGATGATTCATTTGACAGCGCCCGACGGTAGTTCAGTGACGGTTTATGGCGATCGGGTTACTACGATTCCGAAAGTGATCTCAATGGCTGTGGCAGGAAAGTGTATGAGGCGTGGGTGCAGCGCCTACTTATGTTATGTAAAAGATGTAGAAACGCCAACACCACAACTACCCGATGTTCTGGTTGTGTGTGATTTTCCAGACGTGTTCCCGGAAGACTTATCGGGATTGTCACCTGACCGAGAGATCGAGTTCCAGATTGACCTGATACCGGGTGCTCAACCTGCCGCCAAGGCACCATATCGATTGGCTCCGACGGAAATGAAAGAGTTGATGGAGCAGTTGCAATAGCTGCTAGATAAGGGGTTCATAAGACCGAGTATCTCACCTTGGGGTGCTCCGTTCCTGTCCGTAAAGAAGAAATATGGTAGTATGAGGATGTGCATCGACTACCGCGAGTTGAATAAGTTGACGGTGAAGAACAGATACCCCTTGCCGAGAATCGATGATTTGTTTGATCAGCTTCAAGGCGCCAGTTGGTTTTCACGAATAGATCTTCGATCGGGCTACCATCAACTAAAAGTGAAGGAACAGGATATCCCTAAAACAGCTTTCCGCACGCGCTACGGTCACTACGAGTTTCTTGTCATGTCTTTTGGTTTGACCAATGCGCCAGCTGCTTTTATGGACCAGATGAACCGGGTGTGTCGGCCAATGCTGGATAAATCAGTGATTGTGTTCATTGATGATATCTTGATTTATTCGAAAAGCGAGGTCGAGCATGCCGGTCACATTCGAGAGGTTCTGGAGACGTTGAGAAGGGAGAAGTTGTATGCTAAATTCTCCAAATGCGCATTCTGGTTGCGTGAAGTTTAGTTCTTGGGTCACGTGGTGAATCCGGAGGGAATTATGGTTGATCCGGCAAAGGTGGAAGCAGTGATGCAATGGAAGTCTCCAAAGACGCCATCTGAAATCCGAAGTTTCTTGGGTTTGGCGGGCTACTACCGAAGGTTTATCTAAGACTTTTCCAAAATCGCTTCTCCACTAACAAAGTTGACCCGAAAAGATGTAAAGTCTGTATGGGGTCAAGCTCAAGAGAAGGCGTTCGAAGAATTAAAGGCGAGGTTGACCCAAGCTCCTGTATTGGCATTACCCGATGGAAGCAAACACTTGGTGGTTTATTCTGATGCTTTCTACTCGGGGTTGGGATGCGTGTTAATGAAAAGATGAAATGTTATAGCCTATGCGTCCCGACAGCTAAAAGTTCATGAGGTTAATTATCCTACTCATGACTTGGAGCTAGCGGCTGTGGTCTTTGCATTAAAAATTTGGAGGCACTATCTCTACGGAACGAAGTGCACCATTTTCACCGACCACAAGAGCTTGAAGTACTTCTTTGAGCAGAAGGATTTAAACATGAGGCAGAGGCGATGGTTGGAGCTGATAAAAGATTATGATTGTGAGATCCATTACCATCCGGGCAAAGACAACGTGGTGGCGGACGCCCTTAGCCGAAAGGAGAGGCCCGAGCCGATACGGGTGAAGGCGTACCAGCTGATTATGACCTCGAATGTGATGAAGCAAGTCAAGGAGTTTCAAGATGAGGCACTGAAGGAAGATCATCTCAACTCAGAAAGAATGAGAGGTTTGGTCGCGGAGTTGGGTGAAAACACGTTTGGTGTTAGAACCCGGTTTGTACGGATGTGGATTCCTCATCTTGGCGATCTACGAGTGAAGATTATGGACGAAGCTGACAAGACTCGGTACTCCATTCATCCCGGTGCTACCAAGATGTACCAAGACATGAAGAAAGATTACTGGTGGCCGAGTATGAAGCGTGATGTGGTGGAGTATGTGAGTAAATGCCTCACTTGTTTGCAAGTAAAGGCGGAGCATCAAAAGCCGTATGGGAAGATTCAACCTTTGGATATACCGGAATGGAAGTGGGAGCACATCACCATGGATTTCATTACGAAGCTGCCGCGTACTCCGAAAGGGTATGATGCCATATGGGTGATTGTTGACCGGTTGACAAAGAGTGCTCACTTCCTACCAATACGCGAGACATTTTCATCCGAGAGGTTGGCCGATCTTTTCATCAAGGAGATCGTGACTCGTCATGGTGTACCGGTGTCAATTATGTCTGATCACGACACCCGGTTTACGTCCAAATTCTGGAAGAGATTCCACGATGCCATGGGGACGAGGTTACATATTAGTACGGCTTATCATCCCCAAACTGATGGTCAGTCGGAAAGGACCATCCAGACGTTAGAGGACATACTCCGAGCATGTGTGATTGATTTTAGGGGAAGTTAGGATGACCACTTACCGTTAGCTGAATTCTCATATAACAACAGCTATCATGCCAGCATTGGTATGCCACCTTATGAGATGCTATACGGTAGGAGATGCAGGGCACCCGTATGTTGGGGTGATATTGGTCAAAAGGAATTAGGGAGCGTCGAGGTGATCGAGGCTACGACTGAAAAGCTTGAAAGGATCAAGGCCTACATGAAGGCAACCAAAGACAGACAGAAGTCGTATGCCGATAAACGACGCAGACCGATCGAGTTCCAGGTGGGTGACCGGGTTATGTTGAAGGTCTCGCCATGGAAAGGAATCATTCGGTTCAGAAAGCGGGGCAAGCTGAGCCCACGGTATATAGGCCCTTTCCGAATCATTGCCCGAGTAGGAGAGGTGGCCTATAGGTTGGAGTTGCCAGATGAGCTAAGTGGAATTCACCCAACCTTCCACATATCTCATCTGAGAAAGTGTTTAGCCGATGAAGATATGATTGTTCCACTGGAGGATACCGAAGTAGATGAACGGCTCAATTATGTGGAGCAACCAGTGGCAATTATCGATAGAAAAGAGAAGCGGCTGAGAAATAAAGTGGTTCCTCTTGTGCGTGTACAGTGGAGGCACAGGAAAGGATCTGAGTCAACGTGGGAAACAGAAGAGGAAATGAGGCAGCATTACCCATGCTTGTTAGACAAATAACAGGTTTCGGGGACGAAACCTAAATAAGGGGGGTGGACTTGTAACACCCGGGAAATTTCCTTTCTGAAATGTCATGCGACTGGAGGCTCAGGCGCATGGATATCAGGCGACTGGAGCTTCATACGCATGGAGTCGCACGACTGGAGCTCCATACGCATGGCAATCGTACGACTGAAGGTCCAATCGCGTGAGGCTCAGGCGACTGAAGTACCCACACGACTGAAGTTCGGGCGACTGGACGAGGGGTATTTAAGGGAGAGGGCAGCTCTTACCCTCTCCCCACACACTCGCAAATTCAGTCAAAAAGGAGAGAAGAGCGACCGAAGGAGAAAAAGAGAGAAAAGTGTGATTCGGGCTTGAAACTTGTCGAGCAACTAGTCCAAACGGAGCTATTCATCTTCTTCTTGCTTGTGTGAGTTTCTAGGACCCCACATCTACATGTTTTCAAACGATTTTAGGGCTGGATCATATATAAAACCTGATTTTTGTAAAATGTATGTTTGACCCATTTGGGTGTAATCATGTTTAGTGTGTTTAAAGTACGAATTTGGACTTATATAAGTTTGTATGATGTCCTAGTATGATTCCCTAAGGTTTGGGAGGGTTAATTCGGGTTTGAGATGAGTTTAGAAGGGTTTTAGAGCCGTATGTCACGGTTGCAGTTCGAGATGAACTCCAGTCGCTGCACAGTTAGGGTTAGGCGACTGGAGGGTCAATCGTACGACTGAGGGACGACTGAGGTTCATTCGGACGACTGAGGTTCATACGCACGACTGGGGCTCAATCGTACGGCTGTAGGTTCAGTCGCACGACTAATCATACGACTGAGAGTCCAGTCGCTTATGCGCTCAGTCGCACAGGGTCAATCGTACGACAGAGGAACTAGTCGCATAGTAGCCCAATCGCTAACGTTCAGTCGCATGGAGGCCATGCGACTGAAGCATGCTCAGTCGCCTAATTAGAACCGTTGAGACCTTCGAGGTTATGTTGACCATGATGATGATGTTGTAGGCTTATGCATAAAGCATGATATGTGTGTATGACGCCTTGCATGATGATGTATGAATGATACGTATGTACGACGCCTTGCATGATATTGTATGATTGTTATGTGTGTGTTCCTTATGATAACGTATGTAAATCTTTCCATGACTTTACGTACTACGATAACGAATGAACAAAGTATTATGTAACGTAAAGTGAAAGATAATGAAAGAGGAACATGACGATGAATGCATGTATTAACGAATGAATGAACAAGAAATATGATGATGAATACATGCATTAACGAACGAACGAAAGAAGTCTTGCAAGCATTGGATAAGGAGAACGGGTCCTTCTTTATGATTGACCATATGTATGGTGCCTCTACCGCTTACCTCTAGTACCGTGGCAATACGCTTTGCTGTTCATTTAATGACTTCGGCCCGGTAGCTAAGACTGATTGAGGAATAGCATATGGTATTGGTACGAAAGATATCCAATGTGCTAGAAAAGATGAAACGGGATCCTTGTCATTCGACCACAGTAATCATGGCTGCGTGCTATGAAGTGGGTAAAGCCTGACATGATCTAAATGAGAACTGAATGATAAAGATGTAACGAATGAATGATGAAGATAATAATAAACATTATCTGTATATGTGTATGATGTATGTTCATGAACAAAATGTTGTAACGAACGAATGTAACGGGATCCTTGTCATTCGACCACAGTAATCATGGCTGCGTGCTATGAAGTGGATAAAGCCTGACAGGATCTAGATAAGAATTGAAAGATAATGATGTATAACGAATGAATGAATGAATGAAGGAGAAAATAAAGATATTATCTATGTGTACGTATGATGTATGATCGCGTAAAAGAAAAGAATGGTTTTAAAGGAAAAGAAGTATGTTTATTATAAAAACTAGAACTCACTCAGCAATGCTGACTTTTTATGTGTTTCCAGTCGGCAGGTAGTGTTGCTAGGGATGGCACGAGGCGGCTACTCAGCTCTTTTGGGATGGCATTCTCCTTTTGATAATGCTGCAACAATATGTTGCATGCAAGTGTTCCTTGAGGATCCCGATAAACGGGATTACTTAAGGAATCTTCTTTAGATGTAGTTTTAATGTTTTGTACTAGAGGTTACTGTTTATGACCTTTTTGATTGTTGAGGATTCAAATAAATGGGATTACTTAAGAAATCCTCGGTTTCATATGCTTCCGCAACAATCATTGTAAAGCTATGTAATGAAAAGAAAAATATGTATTTTGTATTTGAATCAACGATGTAATGCATTGTAAAAGCTTTTATGATGAAATGAGAATGTACTTTTATCAATTCCGCTGCATTATTTTGCTTAGTAAATGTAAATTATGCGTTTGATGTGCAATGAATGACCAACTGTGAGGTGCCCGGGAACGGGGCCTTACATGAAACGAGAACAATCAAACTCCCGCTTTGTTGCATGGGGAAAGCCTGGCCACAATTTACTCGCCGCGAAGCGCGAGAAGAAAAACTAACTTATTCAAATTTAAAGTAAGCAGTACATGTAATGCAAAAGTTTGGATCCTTTTTTCTTCTTCCATTCAACTTTAACTAAAAAGAAACAACCAATCGTGAATGTATACGGTTCATCGTGATGTTAAATGTCATTGTTGCTCTAAATTCCTCACCTAGAGGTGAGTCGAAGAAGATGCAGTGCAAGAGAGTGACTCATTTGGTTCAGGTTCGTCCCATGGGTGATGTAGCTTCATTTTCCTTCATCTTGAGTCCTAGAGGCTGCAACCAAAAGATAACTCGTTAGAGAGTCCTGGAGCCTGAGCTCCGAGGGCACTCCGACACTCAAGTCAGTGTGCGTACAAGATGTATCAAACATAAGTATATATGTGTGAAGGTGAGAATGAAGATTATGAGTATGAGATGTTAAAACTAAAAATAATTAGGTGAACGGTATTCTTTAAGAGAGTAGAAAGTTAGGAATGATTGTGTATCCCTTAAATGTCCAATGAGGATGGTATTTATAGTGTTATTGACCCAAAGGAGCTGAGGTTTGGTTCTATCTTAGGTGACCTATAGTCAACAATCCAAACCTGAACTCTCTTGGGCAGAGGGTTCTATACCATTTTGGTGCAAAGGGTCTCTAAAATAGAATTAATGTTTCTTGTCTCTATAGTTGACTTGGGCTTCTGACATATCTGGCTGCAACGTGCTCTTATGTCATTATCTCGTTCAGAGCTTAACTTATATACTTTGTTGTTTTGTATTATAGTCATATTCCTTGATAGCCAATAAGTGTATTTCTTCTTTGTTAAGATATTTTCTCGTTTATTCTTGCTTTCTCAAAATCATAAGTGTTGAGCCTGGATGTTCCCGATTCCTTATTGAGCCGTAGCTTGAGGGCGTATCCCTATGCCAGCCGCGGCTTGAGGGCATACTCCTATGCCGACTGCGACTAAGGAACATATTTTTATTTTTTGTCTTTGACTTATTCTGATAGACCTTTGCTTTCATTTTCATCGTGCCAATATTATTTGTTCAGATCATAAATTGGACTTGGCTAAGATTTTACTTGTGAGCCGCGGCTGAGGCAACTACCCCTGCGAGCCGCGGCTAGCTCTTGTATAAAGTTATCGTTTGAAGTGCTACCTAGGTGTGTTACTTGTGTTATTACTATTGTTATTAATTCCGACCTTTAGGGTATCATGTTGTATTTAGGGTGGTACCCCATCATGTCCCCTCAGTCCAGCGTTATGATTTTGCCATAATGCTGGAGTAACTTACTCCTTCCCTTATATCGACGTTTCTTTATGATGGTGTGGATTTCTCATATGCCAGCTCTTCATTCCATTGTCTTTCTTCGCCTGTCACCCAACTGACTTGTTAATACCATACGTCCACTTTTGACATTGTTAACCTTGACTGGTCTTGACTAATGGTACTATTCTTGAGAACACCTGAATCTCGCTCCAGCCAAGATTAACTATGGCAAAAGTTTGAGAAATAAACAATTGTTGAACGTTAGGTGCTCAGTAGTTGTGAATAGTTTCTTTTCCTTCATAGAGATTTATGGTTGTTAGATACAAGGCGTTAAAGAAATGAGAGAGCTTATAAAATAGTTGTCTGAGTTGAAAGATAAGAATACATCTCTTTGATCTAGCTATGACTAATCCGAGAAAGAAAAAGAGAAACTCACCTGTGACCTGAGTGAGGTACCAGAAGATCACACGATTGAGTAACATGTTTAGTAGAGACATTATTTGCCTAAATATAAGTAAGTATTTTAATTGATTTCAGTACAGTTTACTCAAACACGGTTGAGCAAATTTTGATCTTGTAGTACTTTCTACCCAAACATGATCGGTTGTTGGACTAACTCCTATATCAAATTAGTTGCCTTCGAAAATTTTAACTCAAGCATGGTTGATTTAAATGATTTTAAGTTATCAATTTGAACACAGTTGAGTGATTCAAATGATTTCTAGCCTTACAAAAATATTTGGGTGATTCAATCATTTTTATGGTCACTGATTTAGGCATGGCGAGCTTTTATATTGCATTATCTACCCAAGCATCGTTGGGTGATTTAACTGATTTCATGATTACAAACTCAAGCATGGTTGATTCATTTGGTTGCTTTTAACACCACATACTCAAGCTTGGTTACTTGCTTGATTTCATGGGTACTAACACAGACATGATTAAGTTACTTTATTTCTCATAATCTCATCTACCCAAGCTTGGTTACTTGCTTGATTTGATGGTTACTAACTCATACATTATTTGATGTTATTTGGTTGCTTGTAACATTATCTACCCAAGCTTGGTTACTTGCTTGATTTCATGGTTACTAGAGTTGAACCTGACTGAGTTACCTGCTTGTATGCAACATTATCTACTCAAGCTTGGTTACTTGCTTGATTTCATGGCTACTAACTCAGACATGATTGACTATTTCTTGGTTGCTTGTAACATCATCTTCTCAAGCTTGGTTACTTGCTTGATTTCATGGTTACTAGCTCGAACATGATTGAGTTACTTGGTTGCTTGTAGCTCAAATCTGCAGGACTTAACCGAAACAACAATAATTCCATGTACTTTTCAGTTGGAAAATCATATGCAATCATGTTAGTGTAAAATTTTTTGTAAGAAATGTAATTCCCAAATCTTGTTATAGTACATAGTAACTTGTAAACTGTTCAGATTCCATAGAAAAGAATGTTGTTTTGTTTGGTCATATATATATATATATATATATATATATATATATATATATATATATAAAGAGATAAATATAGATCACACCAAAAATTAAATTCTTACGTGGACTAACCGGTTTTTAATTCAAATGTAAATTTAATAAGGTAAATCACTTATTGAAATGAACATGCACGTTCATACAAACACTTCATATATGTGTGTAAACTGTATAGAATGACTCAATGACGTACATATAACATTTATTATTTTGTTTTTGTTTAAATATAGCCTTTTAAACGAACTTACTTAGCGAGCTTAAAGTCACCTACATGTACATAGGAAAGAATGGATGATGCTATTAAAACTTTAGTTCGGATAATTTGGTTATATACTCATGCTATGATAGTTGACGAGCCATGTTACTAGAAGCTTACCCAGACGTGGTGTTACTATATCGTATCCAGCCAAGGGTAGATTTTTGGCATATTTGTCGGACACGAGGATTGTAGTCGAGAGTGTATGGCTTTTCAATACTTTATGAGGATTGTAGTCGAGAGTGTATAGCTTTTCAAATAAAAGTATTGCTATATATTATATTGATAAAGGAGTCATGACTTGACGTTGGAGTTCACGTAATGCGTAACTAGTTATGGAGGATTATTTATAACTAATTAAAGAGAAATTCCCTATGATAATTGTTTGTTGTCAAAACTTAAATAATCAAAGTCTGAGTTAGATAGATTGGACAACACTCCCTTTCTAATCACAACACTGATTAACCTTAGATATCAGGTGTTAACCTAAACCCTGCAAGATAAAGACACTTAACAACAACTGCCTCCGATCATGGCTCATGTGGAGAAATCCTCAGCTATGGCACACATGGAATTTTTATGATGTGCTTGCTTTTGTTAATATTAACGCACTCCTAACCACGACTAACACCAAAGTATCCCCTCAAGTCTCGGCTCAGAAATGTGAAGGAGGAGAACATGGGCTTAATGCTTAGGGATTTTAAAGGAAAGAGCAAAGGGAAACATAAACTTGGCAGCGAAGTACAACGCTCACCGGTTACAGAAGCATGTTGTTAGGGCGACAACCAACAACATTAAATAAAGGTCCAGCGGCGGCTAGAGACAAGTTTTTTTTTTGAAAAAGGTGTTTCACGTTTGGATATTCAACTTTATATCCCGTCGATATGCCAATATGTTTATCAAACAACACACACATAAAAGATATTTAGATATTCGTGAGATGTCACTACGTTAGCACGGGTATCTTGGATGAAGAGATATATCTAAAAAATATACAAAAGCTTTTAAATCTCCATGAGTGAGTGCCTGTACAAACTTACGACTTTCATTACAAAGATATAACTTTTTTATCTTTGTTGTGTAAATAATATTTTAATATCCAGGTCTCTAATCTGACCTAATAAAAATGCTTTAACAATACTACCAAAGAAAAGTTTGTTCTTTCCAGCCGCGGCTTCCAAACCGTTCCATCCAACTTCCTTTGTTTTTTGAATCGTAGGTCAATGTCAATGGATGAATAACCCATCTCGGCCACGACTTGTAACCTTCAGCTGCAGCTCGTAACCATCAGCTGTAGCAAATCGCCTCTCAGTCGCGGCTTGTAACCTTCAGCTGCAGCAAATCGCCCCTTCAGCCGCAACAAATCGCCTCACATCTTATTAGATCTGAGTTTGTCTAAAGAACCGGGGTTAGCTTCGGTTGTTTAATTGGTTATGTTCTAGGGTGGACGTGGCTGGCTCAACGGAGCTATGTTTGGAAGCAAGAATACGGGTCTCGGTGTTGGCGCTAGAAGGAGGGCATAGGTTTTCGGTTTTCCTAGGAAGAAGGTGTTTGATTGTGTTAAAGATCCAGATGTGGTTACATTTACGTCTATGGTTTCGTGGTTTGCAAAAGCAAATCGAGAGATTGATGCTGTGAGGTTTTTCTTTGAAATGAGAAGGTTGGGTATTGACCCTAATGAGTATAGTATTGTATCGACATTGACTGCTTGTGGACTGATTCTTGATTTTGAATTGGCTTTTCAAGTTCATTGTTTATGTATCAAATTGGGGTATGTAGATGATACATATGTTTTAAATGCTTTCATGGGGTTTTATAGTAAATATGGTTGTTTAGATTATGCAATGAAATGCCTCAAAGAGAAGGTAGTGGTTACGAACCACCGGATAAGCCAAATCACGGGCACACTGCTCCGACCGATTACGTTTTCTCCGATATTAGGCGAAATGGTTACATAGAATGAAGTCTGATGACTCCCATTTGTTTTCTAAAATTTTGTGATGAGAAAACATAGTTATATTTTGAGGACGTGGGTAAATATACAGGTCCCAAGTCTTCTAGAAGAAGGGTCTACAGTGGTTGTAAAGAAGAGCATAATGAAGCAGAAATCAGAGCATCTGGCTAGAACGTCTCGTGTGTAACATCTTGTAATTTCGAGATAATTTAAAGTTAGCTTTGCTAATAATAATAATAATAATAATAATGACTAATAATAATAATCATAATAGTTTAATTATAAAAATAATAATAATAACTAATAATAATAATAATAATAGTTTAATTATAAAAAATTAATAATAATAACTAATAATAATAATAATAATAATAATAATAATAATAATAATAATAATAATAATAATAATGATGTTGTTATAATAATTTATATAAGTTTATTAAACTTTGAAATATTTAAAAACTTGAATTAAATAAGTCTAGGGGCCTTATTGTCAATTTGGAAACTTAAATGCAAACTATGTGCATAAAATAACAAAATATAAACCGCAGGGACCAAAGGTGAAACTTCAATTTAAAACCCAGCCCCCACCCGATTTCCCGGCCGCCTCTCCGGCCAACTCCGGCCGCATCTCCGGCGACCACAATACCCCAAAAATACTCGGTTTTAACTCAAATCAACCACCCCCACTAATCACCGTAGAGATTCAAACCTATGACCCATAAAAATTCGAAAATTGAACTCAACTACGCGGTTTAAAATCAAACCCAAACACCCCTCTAAAACCGATTCGAATTTGAGTGGAAAACATCGACTAGTGGACTAATCAACCAACCTGGAACGCACATTAGGTTCTAACATAAATACCGAACCTTCAATCCCATCCAAAACACAATCAAACACTTATACTCGATTCACCATCGGTCGCGGCTTGTCATTCATCTGCTCTTATCAATTTGGATTTCTAAACAGGTTATTAAACACTCCTACACACTCGTTTTTACAAGGGGAGCAAAAGCCCCATGATTTAAATCGTTAACAACACCGATTCGAGCTTCAATTTTGGACCTGTTCGATCTAGGGTTCATAGGATTCGGGGTGAATCTTCGTTTGTGTTTAAAAGGTTTGGAAACCGTGAATAACCGCGGCTATATGCCTTGGTTCACCGGTTCCCGACCCACCAGCAGACTTGGAGGTCCCGGGTTCGACCCTGGGCACCCCCAAACTTATTTTTTTGGGCTTTTTAAGCCCTAATTTAAATAGAAAAAATTCTTAAAAATTATAAAAATATTTCTACAAACATTAAATATTTTTAAAAATCATCTAATTATTTTCTGGAAATTATCTTAACATTATTTATTTATTTATTTATTTATTTTATTATTATCTTTTAATACAAATATATAATTAGTTTATTTTCTTATAAAATAGATTTTAAATATTGTTTACTTATTAAATCATTATTTGTTCAAATAACAAGTATAAATTATTATTAAAACGTGCTTATTTTATTTGCTATGAGACTTTATTATTATAAATATTATTTTTATTTCACATCTTTATATAAAATACAAGTATATTGTTACCAAGAAAATTTAATTGATATCCATTTGTTAAATGTAATTTACAAGACCCCAAAAATCCTAAAACCCTAGTTCACGCTAAAACGTTAATTTTATTATTAAACTTAAACCTTATAAAAATATATTTTTAGGTGCCTTGTGACGGTTTACGAGGAACGACGTTTATTATCCTTATTAATCTCCAAATTATATACTTATAGATCGGGTGAGTATTTCTACACCCATTTTATTATGTTCACACTTTTGGGTGAAACATGTTACATTATAAACATTGCACTTGTAAACACGTTTGATTCTTGTAAACTTATGGCAATTTACTTGTATGTTGTGGTTAGTTGGACCTTGTAGCTACCATGTAATATCGAATATATGTACAATCATTAACTATTGCTAGCCTGGTGACGTCATAGATCTATGGGCCTGACAAGCCTGCTTGGTTGATCCAAGTACACTTAGCTAATCGTATATACTTTTAAAGTTTGAGACTTGTAAAACTTTGTCAAAATTTGATTGTGCATTCTGTCTTACATCCCTAGTTACTTTGTTTCTCTAATTTACAACATGAATTGCCATCTTTTATATATACTTATGTATTGAAACTATGGAAATCTCACTAACATTATTGTTGACATTTTATTTTTAACATGTTTCAGGAAATACTCAAGCTTAAATTCTACTCTTCAAAGCTTACACATCTAGGAATGGACCTAGATAAATATATGGAATAAAGGACTTGTTATGTTTATTTTAAATTTCCTTGAGACTTATAATTGTAATATTACTATTGGAATTTATGATTAATATATATATTTGGGATTATTAATAGCGTTATGTGGCTGTGAACGATCTTAACTCTCACTCGTTGACGTTTCCGCCGTCAAGGTTAGGGTGTGACAGATTGGTATCAGAGCCCACAACTATAGGGATTTAGGTTATTAGAAATGATGACCGAGACTATAGCATATGCATGAACCCTATAGAATTATATTTCTATCTTGTAAATTATATGGTTTGCATGCTACATAATGCTATGTCTCCTTATGTGCAATTTGATGCCTTAGCATAGGATTGCCTAAACATTTCTACATGTCTCCTAAAACTTATATTTGACTCTTTGACTCTCCCCGAATATGAAACCTCTTAATCTTATTCTCGACAACGTGTGGAATCTCATGCTTATGCTTATGACTTGAATCTTTAGACGATATATCTAATCTATATAAATCTCATCAAGGTTTTGATTCCATAAACCTAAGAACTGTTGTGTGACACATAAACACCTGTACTCTGGACTTCCTGGCAAAAAGTCTTCGAGCTAAGGTAAGCGTTTCGTATAAATCCTACGGGACTAGTTACGCTTACCTGGGGATTTCTGGGATGAGTGATAAACTATGGTCAACACACACAAGTTTCTAAGGCAAATTGGTCAATTTACCTTGACGTGTCAATGTTTCCAAATGGTGATGCGTTACCGACTGGAAACATTCCGTATAATTCATGATTCTTACTTTAACTGTCTATCCTTATTGTCCTTTTACCCGTTCCTAATCCAAATTCGTATTTTCCAGCATGTCTCGCCATCACGGAAACCGAGGAAGATCCGACCGTAAGCTTGCCGCCATGATTGCCCGACAAATGGCTAAGGTCATCCCGACTATGATGGTTGAACTCAGCAACACTATGATCTCCAACGTCGCGAACAACAGCAACGGCCAAGGGGAAAATAGTGCAAACCAAGGTCGTAACAACCAGTCTTGCACCTTGAAGCACTTTAGTTCATGCAAGCCTTCTAGTTTCAGTGGCAAGGAGGGTGCCACCGGTCTCTTAGAATGGTTTGAAGGGATGGAGAACACCTTCTTCAACTGTGAGTGCCCCGAAGCACTCAAGGTGAGGTATGCCACCAGTATGCTGCAGCAAAGAGCCTTAACGTGGTGGAACAGCGAAAAGAGAAACTGAGGCCCCGACGCAATCTTGGCCTTAAGTTGGGAGGAATTCAAAAACACAGCCATCGCCAAGTTCTGCCCAATAAGTGAAATCCAGAAGCTAGAGGAGGAATTCTAGAACCTGAAACAGGATGGCGGGAATCATCTGGCGTATTCTACCCGCCATCACGAGTTGAGTATACTGCTGTCACACATGGTGGATACTGTTCCACGTAATGTGGAGAAATTCATAAAGGGTGTGCCGCCTCAGATTCAATATGCCGTTATGGGTAGTAGGCCCACAACCTGGGAAGAGGCAATTACTATCACCGCGCAGCTCACCGAGAATCATATTAGAGCTGGCACTATGTTGGCAAAGGGTTCCAAGGCTACTGCGAAGGTGACACCTGAGACAAAAAAAGAGGTACGGGCCGAGTCATCCTCCCAAAACAAGAAGCGTAAGTTCACCCCGACACGCAACTATGCTATGACCGCCCCAAATGCACCTCAAAAACAAATGGTGGTTACAAATCAAGCTCCTATGGCTAGAGCTTATGTGGGACCATACCCTATGTGTAACACGTGCAAGTACCATCATGCGAGCAACATTCCATGCCGAGTCTGCTCGTTGTGTGGAAAGTATGGGCACTTGGTGACTACTTGTCTTCGTGCACCAAACAACACTGCAATGCTTACCAACCAAACCTGCTATAACTGTGGCGAGCCTGGTCACTTTCGTCCGCAATGTCCTCGCAATGCGGGAAATGTGCCACCTGCTCGTGGAAGGGCCTTCAACATCAACGCCAACCAAGCACAAGCCAGCAACGATGTGGTGAATGGTACGACGTTGAATTCCTCTTAAATCATTTCTTGTCTTGTAATGTTCCTATCTTTGTGTTCATCATACCAATAATAGGTTATTACCAAACAGGTATGTATCTTGTAAATAGTCATTATGCATCTGTACTGTTTGATTCGGGTGCGGATAAGAGTTTCGTGTCATTGGAATTCGAACCTATACTTTCTAAACCGCGTGTCAATCTGGAAAGATGCTTCACGGTCGAAGTCGCCGATGGAAAATCTATTGTCATTGACGTCGTAATACGTGATTGCATCTTAAGCCTTAACGAACACGAATTCTCCATAGACCTCATTCCTATGCAACTGGGAAGCTTCGATGTTATTATCAGCATGATTGGTTAGCCAAACATCGTGCGGAAATTTTATGCTTCGAAAAATGCATCCGAATTCCCTTACCGACTGGTGATACCTTAAAGGTCTTTGGGGAGGAATCGTCCCAGGGACTCAAACTTATGTCTTGCATTAAGGCCCGCAAATGCTTAAGTAAAAAATACATGGCTTTCATGGCCTATGTAGTTAATACGAAAGACAAGGGTAAGAAATTGAAAGACATTCCTGTCGTGCGGGACTTTCCCGAGGTTTTTCCCGAGGATCTTAAGGGACTACCTCCTGTGCGAGAAGTTGAGTTCAAGATTGACTTAATCCCTGGTGCAAACCCTGTGGCTAAATCTCCTTATCGTCTTGCATCGTCTAAAATGCAAGAACTAGCTAGTCAACTGCAAGAGTTGACCGATAAGGGTTTCATTCACCCTAGTTCGTCACCGTGGGGTGCACCTGTACTGTTTGTGAAGAAGAAGGATGGTTCATTTCGTATGTGCATCGATTACCGGAAACTCAACAAGCTTACTATCAAAAACTGTTACCCTCTCCCTCGAATCGATGATCTCTTCGACCAACTTCAAGGGGCTACTCAATTCTCAAAGATCGACCTACGTTCTGGGTATCATCAACTACGTGTTCACGATGATGATATTCCAAAGACCGCTTTTCGTACTCGATATGGACACTACGAGTTCATGGTTATGCCTTTTGGCTTGACCAATGCACCTGCCGTATTCATGGATCTCATGAATCGAGTATGTAAACCGTATTTGGATAAGTTTGTAATCGTGTTCATTGATGACATACTTATTTATTCCAAGACGAAAATCGATCACGATACGCACTTGCGACAAGTTCTTAGACTCTTGAAGAAGGAACAATTATACGCCAAGTTTTCTAAGTGTGAATTCTGGTTAGAAGAGGTTCAATTCTTAGGACATGTGGTGAATAGCCAAGGAATCCACGTCGATCCTGCAAAGATTAAAGCCGTAAAGAATTGGTGTGTTCCCACAACCCCAACCGAAGTTCGTTCTTTTCTAGGCTTAGCGGGATACTACCGAAGGTTCATAGCAAATTTTTCAAAGATTGCGAAACCATTAACAGCGTTAACCCAAATGAACCGACTCTTTGAATGGGGATCCGAGCAAGAAGAGGCTTTCGAGACATTAAAACGCAAGTTGTGTAACGCTCCTATTCTCACACTTCCTGATGGAAACGATGATTTTACCGTGTATTGTGATGCTTCAAATCAAGGTCTTGGTTGTGTTCTCATGCAACGAGGCAAAGTCATAGCATACGCATCGAGGCAATTGAAGGTTCATGAAGTGAACTACACAACCCATGATCTCTAACTCGGTGTCGTGGTTTTTTGCTTTGAAAATCTAGCGACACTATCTTTATGGGACGCAATGCATAGTCTACACCGATCATAAGAGTATCCAACATGTGTTCAACCAAATGGATCTCAACATGAGACAAAGACGTTGGATCGAGTTGATCAACAACTACGACTGTGACATTCGCTACCATCCTAGAAAGGCGAATGTTGTAGCCGACGCGCTAAGTCGCAAGGTCCACAACAAGGTTGTCTCACTTCAAGAAATTCGAGATCGAAGGAAATGGTTTGACACATTAAGGGAATTTGACACCGAGATTCATGTGGGTGTTAACGATGCTACTATCATGCTTCAAAATATAAGGATTGATAGTGATCTTGAGTTATGTATTCGCGAGGCTCAACAAGTAGCATTAACCAACGAAGGAAAAGATGAAGATTTGATGCCTAACGTTCGGTCACAACTGGAAACAAAACCGAATGGTTTGTGGTACTTCTTGAATCGACTTTGGATCCCTAATCGTGATAATCTTCGTCACTTCATCATGAACGAAGCTCATCAAACCTGATATTCTATTCATCCTGGCTCCGATAAGATGTACATGGACTTGCGTAGTCAATATTGGTGGCCTGGAATGAAGAAAGATATCGCGACTTACGTTTTCAAATGTCTCACATGTGCAAGAGTCAAAGCCGAGCATCAACGACCAAGTGGTTTACTTGAACAACCCAAAATCCCTATGTGGAAGTGGGAACATATATCCATGGATTTCATAACCAAGTTACCTCGTACTCCTCGTGGTCATGATAGTATTTGGGTGATTGTTGACCGTTTGACGAAGACGGCACATTTCATACCAATACGAGATACATACAAAGTTTCAAGACTGGCCCGCATCTTCATTGACGAAATTGTGAGTCGTCATGGCATGCCGTTGCACATCATATCCGACCGAGACGCTCGTTTCACTTCGCACTTCTGGTCGTCTATGCAGGAACTCCTGGGTACTCAATTGGATTTAAGTACGGCTTACCATCCTCAAACTGATGGTCAAACCGAACGAGCAATCCAAACCCTCAAGGATTTACTACGACTATGTGTTCTTGACTTTGGTGGTAATTGGGATACGCATTTACGCTTGCGGAGTTTTCGTATAACAATGGTTATCACTCGAGTATCAAGATGGCACCGTTCGAAGCGCTTTATAGTCGTAAATGTCGTTCACCGATCTGCTGGACCGACATTGGTAAAAACTTCATCACTGGTCCTGAACTTATACTAGAGACGACCGATAAAGTCTCTATCATCCGAAAGAACCTTGAAGTGGCAAGAAGTCGACAAAAGAGCTATGCCGATAAGCAACGTAAGCCGTTGGAATTCCAAGTTGGGGAGATGGTTCTTCTTAAGGTTTCACCGTGGAAGGGTGTTATTCGCTTTGGAAAGAAGGGTAAACTGGCTCCAAGATTTGTAGGACCTTTCAAGATTCTGAAAAGGATTGGGAAAGTGGCTTACAAACTGGAATTACCTTCCGACCTTAGTGGAATTCATCCTGTGTTCCATGTCTTGAATTTGAGGAAGTGTCTGGCTGACGAAAGTCTGCATGTCCCGTTGGATGACATCTAGATCGACGAGTCATTACACTTTGTTGAGAAACCTGTTGAGATTATGGACCGAACCCTGAAGAGGACTAGAACCACAACTACTCCAATTGTCAAGGTTCGTTGGGAGAATAAGCATGGAGCTGAGTTCACTTAGGAGCGTGAAGAACATATGAAGAAGAAGTATCCGCATTTGTTCATATAGTTTTATTTTTAATTTCGGGACGAAAATCTTTTAAGTTGGGGAGACTGTAACATCTTGTAATTTCGAGATAATTTAAAGTTAGCTTTGCTAATAATAATAATAATAATAATAATAATAATAATAATAATAATGACTAATAATAATAATAATAGTTTAATTATAAAAATAATAATAATAACTAATAATAATAATAATAGTTTAATTATAAAAAATTAATAATAATAACTAATAATAATAATAATAATAATAATAATAATAATGTTGTTATAATAATTTATATAAGTTTATTAGACTTTGAAATATTTAAAACTTGAATTAAATAAGTCTAGGGGCCTTATTGTCAATTTGGAAACTTAAATGAAAACTATGTGCATAAAATAACAAAATATAAACCATAGGGACCAAAGGTGAAACTTCAATTTAAAACCAAGCCCCCACCCGATTTCCCGGCGCCTCTCCGGCCACTCCGGCCGCATCTCCGGCGACCACAATACCCCAAAAATACTCGGTTTTAACTCAAATCAACCACCCCCACTAATCACGCGTAGAGATTCGAACCTATGGCCCATAAAAGTTCGAAAATTGAACTCAACTACGCGGTTTAAAATCAAACCCAAACACCCCGCTAAAACCGATTCGAATTTGAGTGGAAAACATCGACTAGTGGACTAATCAACCAACCTGGAACGCACATTAGGTTCTAACATAAATACCGAACCTTCAATTCCATCCAAAACACAATCAAACACTTATACTCGATTCACCCTCGGTCGCGGCTTGTCATTCATCTGTTCTTGTCAATTTGGATTCAGGTGATTAAACACTCCTACACACTCGTTTTTATAAGGGGAGCAAAAGCCCCTTGATTTAAATCGTTAACAACACCGATTCGAGCTTCAATTTTGGACCTGTTCGATCTAGGGTTCATAGGATTCGAGGTGAATCTTTGTTTGTGTTTAAAAGGTTTGGGAACCGTGAATAACCGCGGTTGTATGCCTTGGTTTACCGGTTCCCGACTCACCAGCAGACTTGGAGGTCCCAGGTTCGAACCCGGGCACCCCCAAACTTATTTTTTGGGCTTTTTAAGCCCTAATTTAAAAAAAAAAAATTCTTAAAAATTATAAAAATATTTCTACAAACATTAAATATTTTTAAAAATCATCTAATTATTTTCTGGAAATTATCTTAACATTATTTTTTATTTATTTATTTATTTTATTATTATCTTTTAATACAAATATATAATTAGTTCATTTTCTTATAAAATAGATTTTAAATATTGTTTAACTTATTAAATCATTATTTGTTCAAATAACAATTATAAATTATTGTTAAAACGTGCTTATTTTATTTAGCTATGAGACTTTATTATTATAAATGTTATTTTTATTTTGCATCTTTATATAAAATACAAGTATATTGTTACCAAGAAAATTTAATTGATATCCATTTGTTAAATATAATTTACAAGACCCCAAAAATCCTAAAACCCTAGTTCACGCTAAAACGTTAATTTTATTATTAAACTTAAACCTTATAAAATATATTTTTAGGTGCCTTGTGACGGTTTACGAGGAACGACGTTTATTATCCTTATTAATCTCCAAATTATATACTTATAGATCGGGTGAGTATTTCTATACCCATTTTATTATGTTCACACTTTTGGGTGAAACATGTTACATTATAAACATTGCACTTGTAAACACGTTTGATTCTTGTAAACTTGTGGCAATTTACTTGTGTGTTGTGGTTAGTTGGACCTTGTAGCTACCATGTAATGTCAAATATATGTACAATCATTAACTATTGCTAGCATGGCGACGTCATAGATCTATGGGTCTGACAAGCCTGCTTGGTTGATCCAAGTACACTTAGCTAATCGTATATACTTTTAACATTTGAGACTTGTAAAACTTTGTCAAGATTTGATTGTGCATTATGTCTTACATCCCTAGTTACTTTGTTTCTCTAATTTACAACATGAATTGCCTTCTTTTATATATACTTATGTATTGAAACTATGAAAATCTCACCAACATTATTGTTGACCTTTTATTTTTAACATGTTTCAGGAAATACTCAAGCTTAAATTCTACTCTTCAAAGCTTACACATCTAGGAATTGACCTTGATAAATATATGGAATAAAGGACTTGTTATGTTTATTTTAAATTTCCTTGAGACTTATAATTGTAATATTACTATTGAAATTTATGATTAATATATATATTTGGGATTATTAATAGCGTTATGTGGCTGTGAACGATCTTAACTCTCACTCCTCGACGATTCCGCCGTCAAGGTTGGGGTGTGATATCGTGGTAGCTGTTGCTCATGAAACATGCTCAAAAACATGTCTCATGGTTCCACCCATCTAACCCGTCTCGTGAGCTTCTTAATAATGCTAGAAAATACATGTAAATTTACAATTTCTTCATGTAATTAGGGTTGTGATTGCGGCATTTCTACGCTGAACAGAAAAAATTTGGCTTCTTGTGTAAAGTTGTGATCATGTTTTGTGATGTTATGTAGTTATGATTTGTATATAACTTGCCACTAACATTGGTGATGTGTTGTGAATCTCCTAATAATAACAAGTGATTATATGTAGTTTATCAATTTTATAAGTCTTATTAATAAAATCATTTGATCATAATATAAACTACGAAAAATAATATCCAATCATACAATCTTTTAATATTAAGATAAGTTACCTCCGATCTCAACAAAAAATAAATCAAAACTTTCATGATATTACTATTTAAAACCAATCATTCATTTCAAGCATTCTGGAGAATCATTGATGCGTGTGGATAGTATATATATATTGATAAAGGTTTTTCGCATAGATTCAGTTTTAAATGGTTATTACTAATACTAACTACACACACAAAAGGCAAGTGTACATATCGTGAGGTAATATAGTGTTGGTAAGAACCGAGTATCAATCCGTGGACACACTAAGCCTACTCAACAACCCTCATAATTGACTATCAGTTTTGATTTAGAAAATGATAAGTTGAATAAAATAACAATAAATAAAGATAGATAAAGATATATTGAGACTTTTGGTGATTGTTTCAGTGAAGTAAGGCTGTTATCCTAATTTAGATAACACTAATGCAACTGTGATGAATTGGTGGTGTGATTAAAGATATTGATTAAAGTAATTATGTTAATGTTTATAAAGACGAGCTGGCGCGATTTCTCGTCTATCCGCTCGGTAGTGACTAGGACCACGTCAGGTTGAGATTTACTGCTTAGGTCAAAGCCCTAGTAATGTAGGTAAATCTTTTGTGTCCTTTTCGGTAAACGATTTCTGAAAACATAACTTAATGTAAGAAGAGAGTTGATCAAGTTCCTTTCCAACATACCATTAATTTTAGAAAACCATAACAATTACTGTAGATTTCTCAGACTAATAAAAGGGAACCCGTAAATGATCAGAAAGTTAAGGTGATATGATTTCTAATAACTATCTCTAGTTAATTAGCCATAGATTTGTTATGAATAAAAGTTGATCATACGTCTTTCAACCGTGTATGACAATCACAATTACAAATCATAAGTTTATAACTCCCCATTCAAATGTAGGTGCTACCCATCGAAAGTTTTCCCAAGACCACCATAACATTAACACAATATATATCACACAATTAGTTCATCACAAGTCATATAAGGTTTCACTAAATTAAGATAACAAATGAAGTTTAGCTCATAATGAGCTTGAACATAACAACAAGGATAGAAGATAGTAATGAAATCATTGATAAAATAGAACAATCAAACCGGTGATTCACTATGGATGATGTTAAACGATCCCGAGCTTCTTCTAAGTGTTGAATGGACCTCTAAAACCTTCTAAGGACGCCCAAAGGCTGGGTTCCCGAGAGGGAACACCAGCACTTCACCTCCCAAAAGGTTCTCTTAAAGTTGCAAATGAAGTCCTATTTATTGGCTTTCTGTAGTGTTTAAGCACGGCCCCGTGCCTAAAAGGTACGGCCCCGTGATAGTACAATGTACGTAAAAGTTGGTCGGCTCGTACGCTCAGATGTTGTCGGGCACGACCTCGTGTTAAATGGGGCACGGCCCCGTGTTTGTAGTGGGGCACGACCCCGTGCCTCCTGGGGCACGCCCCCGTGCCTCGGGTCGGGGACCGTACTTTTTGTCTTGTCGGACCAACAAACACGGGGGTGTGTTGATTTAAGCACGAGGGTGTGTTTCAGGCTGGGCATGGGGGGCGTGCCTCATGAAGCACGGTCCTATGCTTGAATTTCAAAACTTGGTTTTCTTCATTTTCTTCTTATTTATGCTTCTTTTGTTCATCTTGGTCTTTTCCAAGCCTAAAAACACAATATGAACGATTTAGGCATCAAATCATCATTTTAAGCAAGAGTTTATAGAATAATTGATGTGCAATTGATATGTTTTATATGTATAATTTAAAGCACATCAAATATCCCCACACTTAAACTTTGCTTGTCCTCAAGCAAAATCACTCAAAATAGCAACACCACCAAAAACCAAATAACTCAAGATATAAATATGTTTTTCGAGAACTATACAAGCAAACTTGGTTTACCCAAATATACACAGTTAAGCACATGTGGAATGATATCCTTTCAAATAATAGAATGGTTTGTAAATATTTTTAACATGTAAAACTTCACACTTCTCACAAGGTGCACTCACACTCGGCTATATATATGGAATCATACATAAGATAAAGTATGACTAATACGCTCAATTGCCTAGTATGAATACGTGTGAAATCATATGCTTGGTAAGGGATCAAATCTCTACCCATGTTAGGTATTTACTTGCATAAATCATTAGGTCTTTAATAGGTTGTAACTTGGCATAGGTTTAGGGAATGGATTATTTAGGGAAAAAGAGGCTAAATGCTAAAGACGATGATCTTGGCTTATTTGATTGTATAAACTAACAGAAAAGTAATAAAAAGGTTTCCTCATACTCAAGCTGCAAGGGATATACAAACTCGAGGACTCGTTTATAGTCAGATTGTCAAGACCGTATTGCATTTTCAAAAACTGCACCTCCTCCTTAACTCGAAGATATACGTAGCTATCCTTTTTTACGGTCGTTCGGCTTGGAGCCTAAAAGCACCCAACGGATTTGGATGTCGAATTCTTGGATTTGTTTTGTTTTTTGCTGCATTTTCCTTCGTGAAACAAAATTCTCCACAGGTTGGGCATTTTTCATTTCATTTTTTCCTTTCTTGATCACATATTTTGAAATACCACAAAATGACGGAACTAGTTTTCTTCTTCTTCCTTTTTTTTCTTTCTTTCTTTCTTTCTTTTTTTCTTTTTTTTTGAAATAAGCTAAAACATGTCTTTAACGAAAACGGGTGTTGTTGAAGGCTTTTTGGTTAAATGGCTTAGTGGTTTGGGTGATGGAAAATAAAAACGTTTAAGCTCAACGGGGCTAACTAGGGATAATGTTTGGGTAAGGATAATTGAAAATGGTAGAGACTCGAATGTCGAGTTTTCCTAATTGCCTAAATCCTTTTTATGAAAGAAACACTTATAAAGTTTTGAAATGCATACCAAAACAAATTGTAATTCACACGCCATATAAGGCACCCTCAATATATCCATAATGAAAGCAAAAATACATAAATGCAAAAGCTTGTTTAAGGCTCAAAAATAAGCTCACACATAGGATAGAATTGGGTATAAGTATTTTATTTTACATGTTTGAATATTTTTACCAACTCGTTTTGCTTTTCAGGATATCACAAAAAACATTTTTAAGGTTATTTGGGTTTACTTTATTTGCTTATTTATTTCTCAAAAACGTATATTTATATTTTGTTTTATAAAAAATTGTTTCATATTTACTGTGTTGTTGCCACAAACATTAAAACTAGAGTGACTTTTTGTAAAATATTTAATTATAACTTGGACCTGTTTATAAGCAAAGTATCAAGCATAGATACTCTTCCCCACACTTAAACTTCACATTGCCCTCAATGTGATTAACAATAAATATTAATTAGAGAAAGGCAAACGAAAACTTCCCTAAAATGATGAGTTAAATGCGTGCGATCGTTTCTCCACAGCCGCCTTGAATGAGCTCAAAAGAATACATCGGGATTAATCTAAAACATCACCAATTTATTTAAGCAGAAAGTTAAAGTCCTAAGCACATAAAATAAAAATAAACAGACTGAAAGTAACATAGAGCTATGTTTTGGTTACGGGTCTTTGGCTAGACCCTTCCCCACACTTAGTTTTTAATGAGGTGGAGGTTATGACCTCCGAGAAAATCTTAGTTGGTACATCGATTTGGCCATTAACCAATGACCATTAACTTTGAAGCTTAGTCCCTCATTGTTTTCAACCTTATTAGCATTATGTGGATCGACTTCTTTTTTTTATAATTATTAAATTTTTTTGAAGTAAAACAAAATAGCCAAAAATTTGGATTGCCTTTCAAACTACCATGTGTCCCCTGCAACGGTGCCAAAAACTTGATGCGTGCGGATAGTATATATATTTTGATAAAGGTTTTTCGCACAGATTCAGTTTTAAATGGTTATTACTAATACTAACTACACACACAAAAGGCAAGTGTACCTATCGTGAGGTAATATAGTGTTGGTAAGAACTGAGTATCAATCCGTGGATACACTAAGCCTACTCAACAACCCTCATAATTGACTATCAGTTTTGATTTAGAAAATGATAAGTTAAATAAAATAACAATAAATAAAGATAGATAAAGATAGATTGAGACTTTTGGTGATTCTTTCAGTGAAGTAATGCTGTTATCCTAATTTAGATAACACTTATGCAACTGTGATGAATTGGTGGTGTGATTTAAAGATGAGCTGGCGCGATTTCTCGTCTATCCGCTCCGTAGTGACTAGGACCACGTCATGTTGAGATTTACTGCTTAGGTCAAAGCCCTAGTAATGTAGGTAAATCTTTTGTGTCCTTTTCGACAAACGATTTCTGAAAACATTACTTAATGTAAGAAGAGAGTTGATCAAGTTCCTTTCCAACATACCATTAATTTTAGAAAACCATAACAATTACTGTAGATTTCTCAGACTAATAAAAGGGAACCCGTAAATGATCAGAAAGTTAAGGTGATATGATTTCTAATAACTATCTCTAGTTAATTAGCCATAGATTTGTTATGAATAAAAGTTTATCATACATTTTTCAACCGTGTATGACAATCATAATTACAAATCATAAGTTTATAACTCCCCATTCAAATGTAGGTGCTACCCATCGAAAGTTTTCCCAAGACCACCATAACATTAACACAATATATATCACACAATTAGTTCATCACAAGTCATATAAAGTTTCACTAAATTAAGATAACAAATGAAGTTTAGCTCATAATGAGCTTGAACATAACAACGAGGATAGAAGATAGTAATGAAATCATTGATAAAATAGAACAATCAAACGGATGATTTACTATGGATGATGTTAAATGATCCCGAGCTTCTTCTAAGTGTTGAATGGACCTCCAAAACCTTCTAAGGACGCCCAAAGGCTGGGTTCCTGAGAGGGAACACCAGCACTTCACCTCCCAAAAGCTTCTCTCAAAGTTGCAAATGAAGTCCAATTTATAGGCTTTCTGGAGTGTTTAAGCACGGCCCCATGCCTAAAAGGCACGGCCCCGTGATAGTACAATGTACGTAAAAGTTGGTCGGCTTGTACGCTCAGATGTTGTCGGGCACGGCCCCGTGTTAAATGGGGCACAGCCCCGTGTTTGTGGTGGGGCACGGCCCCGTGCCTCCTGGGGCACGCCCCCGTGCCTCGGGTCGGGGAACCGTACTTTTTGTCTTGTCAGACCAACAAACACGGGGGTGTGTTGATTTAAGCACGGGGGTGTGTTTCAGGCTGGGCATGGGGGTGTGCCTCATGAAGCACGGCCCCATGCTTGAATTCCAAAACTTGGTTTTCTTCATTTTCTTCTTATTTATGCTCCTTTTGTTCATCTTGGTCTTTTCCAAGCCTGAAAACACAATATGAACGATTTGGGCATCAAATCATCATTTTAAGCAAGAGTTTATAGAATAATTGATGTGCAATTGATATGTTTTATATGTATAATTTAAAGCACATCAATCATGCAAAGAAATACAACATATCTTCATCCTTAATCTCGACTTAAACTCCATAGCTAAATTAAAAAGACCATGGTCCTCACACTTGTGCAGTGTAGTGTTTTGATTTTTAGTCAAATATCTTATATGCATCTTAAGCCTTAACAGTTAAAGATATACAGTAATCTTATGGATCTACAAGGACTAATAATTAGCAAAGAGGTAATCTTGAATTAAAATGTCACCAAAATTGAGAAAACATAAATAACATACCCAGTATATCCCACTCAAGAGTAGGGTCTGGGAACTAAAATTGAGATATATATATATATATATATATATATATATATATATATATATATTCAGACAACTTGCACATATTTCCACCTAAATTGACTTGGGCAGTTGTCGCCATTGAAAATTAATCTTGATGTTCAAAGTGTGTATACGGGTGAACCAAGAAAGAAGAGGGTGAAATTGGTTCGCATGTAAAAAAAATATTAGTCAAGGTTAAAGCTGATGATTTCTAAGATGATCTATTTAAATGACATGACACAAAGTTCAGTAGGTTTTAGTTTGAGCTAAACGGATATGGGTCATAAGCGGGTTGAAACGATTAATTTCGGGTCAAAGTAATCGAACAATGTTGATCTCTACCCTTCCCAAATCATGTGATTATTGATTGGCAGCAAGAGCATGAACCAAACATCAACACCTAATTTAAGAGTTAAACAACTACAGGATAACATACCATGAGTAATATGAGTGATATGAGTAATATATGACATGTACAACATAACCACGAAATCATTTCGGATATGCATTAATACGTTTGATCTAAAGATTTAGAGTATTCATAATAGAGAAAATATGAAATTTGAGACCCGTTAAACCGAGTCATGTAGTGTATAGGAAAAAATACAATTAAAGTTGTAATGTAGATAGCAAGAGTTTAGAACCTGAAACTTGGAGTCATAGGGATAGGTCACGGTGTCTCATGTAGAATACAAGAACACCAATTTGGCCGTTATAAGAGAGCATGAAACATGTTTTGCTTGGGTCCCACGGATGGCGCCAATTGTTGCTCCAAATTCCTCACCTAGAGGTGAGTCGAAGAAGATGCAGTGTTGGTTCAGGTTCGTTCCATGGGTGATGTAGCTTCATTTTCCTTCATCTTGAGTCCTAGAGGGTGCAACCAAAAGATAATTCGTTAGAGAGCCCTGGAGCCTGAGCTTCGAGGGCACTCCAACGCTCAAGTCAGTGTGCGTACAAGATGTATCAAACATAAGTATATATGTGTGAAGGTGAGAATGAAGATTATGAGTATGAGATGTTAAAGCTAAAAATAATTAGGTGAATGGTATTCTTTAAGAGAGTAGAAAGTTAGGAACGATTGTGTATCCCTTACATGTCCAATGAGGATGGTATTTATAGTGTTATTGACCCAAAGGAGCTGAGGTTTGGTTCTATCTTAGATGACCTGTAGTCAACAATCCAAACCTGAACTCTCTTAGGCAGAGGGTTCTATACCCTTTTGGGGTAAAGGGTCTCTAACATAGAATTAATATTTCTTGTCTCTATAGTTGACTTGGGCTTCTGACATATCTGGCTGCAACTTGCTCTTATGTCATTATCTCGTTCAGAGCTTAACTTATATACTTTGTTGTTTTGTATTATAGTCATATTCCTTGATAGCCAATAAGTGTATTTCTTCTTTGTTAAGATATCTTCTCGTTTATTCTTGCTTTCTCAAAATCATAAGTGTTGAGCCTGGATGTTCCCGATTCCTTATTGAGCCGCAGCTTGAGGGCATATCCCTATGCCAGCCGCGGCTTGAGGGCATACTCCTATGCCGACTGCGACTAATGAACATATTTTCATCTTTTGTCTTTGACTTATTCTGATAGACCTTTGCTTTCATTTTCATCATGCCAATATTATTTGTTCAGATCATAAATTGGACTTGGCTAAGATTTTACTTGTGAGCCGTGGCTGAGGCAACTACCCCTGCGAGCCGCGGCTAGCTCTTGTATAAAGTTATCGTTTGAAGTGCTACCTAGGTGTGTTACTTGTGTTATTACTATTGTTATTAATTCCGACCTTTAGGATATCATGTTGTATTTTGGGTGGTACCCCATCAGTTATTATTTATGTAATTATGTAACTAGACATGTGGTTATAAGTCTCAAAAGAGAAGACAACCATCATCATCCGTGGTAGAGTGGGGGTTAGGCAAACTAAAAAATACATGTGGATGAAGCAAATTAAAAGCCTTAGGTTCCTTTGGTTTGAAAATGAAGCCAAAATGTCAACAAAAACTTGGGAATACTGGTCTTCATTCAATTGTTATTCCGTTGGTGTTTACCATTCTAGTGTTTTGCTTTATTATTAAAACTAGGACTCTTCCTTTGTGCGCGTTGCGCGCGAGGTAACCGAGTTAAGCTTAAATAAAAGCACGTAATCAAATGATTATAAAATCCGACAATTTAACACGTTATCATCACAACTTTCAACTTATAAAAAACAAACGTGGGAGAGTTTATATCACATATTGTTAGGCTCAGGAGCATAAACTGAATGATGGTACAATGGTTGCAGCGGGTTACAGGTAAAAACCCACCGTCCTAGAGATTTGCCGCGTTAGCACTTGACCTTATTCAAAGTCTTCTCTTTCGTTTAAAGTCATCATTGTCACGTAATAAAGCCCAAACAACATAACGTGAGCATAGGATAATCGATTAACAACTGCCTCACAAAGACAATGACACCTCCGATGATCTAATAATTGCCAAACCTCATCGCCCCCAAAACCGGCATAGTCGAAGAACAACCACCACCGTGTCGTTGCCCCCAAAGCGGTACAGTCACCTAGGGTTTCCAAGGCAATGGGGGTTGACAACCCCACATGCAGACACAACGACGATGGTCTCAACGACACTGACCACAAACAGCTCATCACCCTTCCTTTTCTCTTCGTTAATAAAACCGAAACCACCAACAACCCCACCAGAACCTTACTTATAGGAGAAATGGGTAGTACCATGTGCATAATAAGTGGTACACAGACCATAATTGTAGATCTGCGCCTGGACGACCCGTCTGAGCTCTGACGGGCAAACAAATTAAGGCGGGGGCTGGCCGAAAACGGGAGTCGAAAAGGGGTCACCCCGTCCACACGTCCATTTTCATTCTTTGCAACCTAGTGGAATTGAACCCTACTTAAAAGGAGAAGGGGATGGTGCCACACACATAAAAGTTGTACACAAACCATAACCATTGATCTACACATGAACGATCCTAATTTTTAAAATAGTATTCATTCACTTTGAAAATTAACGTTGTATAAGTGTTGTATTTGATGGTTTAGTTTCTTGCTAGACGGTATTTTATTAATTAAAAAACCATGTTTGTTGAATGTTGACCGTTAAAAAAAGATTGGTGATTTGTTCATGTTCCATTTTCAAACTATTCTACTTATGTTTTCGTTACACATGGCCGTTTGTGATTCCTGTAATTATTGTTCACACCTAACTTCAAAATTGGAATTTACTCTCCACTCGTTGCGGCGGCGACGAACGTACGTGTCATGATCAAGTATAAAATATAATCGACTCAATTTGTTTTCGAACTAAACTTACGTAAAACATGGAGTAACATGAATTTGTACCATCAAATGAAAATATATTTTATTTAAATTGACTATATTGCAAACACAATTTACGTTAAAACGTATAACAACTCAAAATGTACATCAAAATAAGCAAGTGCGGGAAAAATGCGACATGATAAAGCATAGATTATATTCGTTTTAACACATTTTCTAGCAAAATTTACATCAAAGCATAAAGTAACTCGAATTTATACCGACGAAATAAAATTATAATATTTGACCCAACTCGTTCAAAACAAAATTTACACAATAAATAAACACGTAATATTATATAATAAAGTTTTTTAAGATAGATATAATTTAAACTACTACTACTATTATATAATAAACTAAAATAGTTGTCGCGTCTATGCGAGTTTTAATTTAACCCTAAACCAAAATCAAAATGAATGTTCAAAATCAAAAAGTCAGCAAAATACACAAAGTAAAACACATCAAAACCCCAAATCCATAATACATCAGAACATACAGAACTAAAAACTAAATCAAAGCCCAACACCATACACAAAACAGACGAAAATCAAAATCGCAAGAATACGGCACAGTCCAAAATAGAAAACCAACAACAACCCGCAAAAAACCCCACCCCTAAATCTCAAACACACATCCAAAACAAACCTATAAAAACACATACAAACAAAAAAAAACCACACACACAAAAAAAACACACTAGAAGCCCCACCGACCAAAAGGATTAAATAGTAACTAGTGAACTAACTCGCCGCGCGTTGCTACGGCGGCAAGAATAAGTGTCATGATCAAGTATAAAATATAATCGACTCTGCTTGTTTTCAAACTAAATTTACGTAAAACATGGAGTAACACGAATTTGTATCATCAAATAAAAACATATTTTATTTAAATCAACTATATTTCAAACACAATTTACGTTAAAACGTAGAACAACTCAAAACGTACATTAAAATAATCAAGTGCGGTAAAACCATAGGCGACATGATAAAGCATAGATTACATTCGCTGTAACATATTTCTTAACAAAATTTACTCAAAACATAGAGTAACTCGAATTTATACCAACGAAATAAAATTATAATATTTGACCCAACTTATTGCAAATAAAATTTACACATAAAAATAAACATGTAGTATTATATAATAAAGTTTTTTAAGATAGATATAATTTGAACTACTATTATTTATACTAGAAACTAAAATATGAGTTAATTAAGAAAGCATGCAAAGTATAGTGAATGTTAAACTCGAATCATCAAATAAAAACATATTTTATTTAAATCGACTATATTTCAAACACAATTTATGTTAAAACGTAGAACAACTCAAAACGTACATCAAAATAATCAAGTGCGGCAAAACCATAGGCGACATGATAAAGCATAGATTACATTCGCTGTAACACATTTCTAACAAAATTTACTCAAAACATAGAGTAACTCGAATTTATACCAACGAAATAAAATTATAATATTTGACCCAACTTATTGCAAATAAAATTTACACATAAAAATAAACACTTAGTATTATATAATAAAGTTTTTTAAGATAGATATAATTTGAACTACTATTATTTATACGAGAAACTAAAATATGAGTTAATTAAGAAAGCATGCAAAGTATAGTGAATGTTAAACTCGAACCCGGGTCTTATGTATGATGAAAAAGCTCACAAGCCAGCAAGATAGATGTCATTCCATTTTTCAAATTTGCTATATATAATATATAATATAAAAAAAATTAAAATAAAAAAATCCCCACCTCTATATATAATATATAATAATAAAATAAAAAATAAAAAAAATCAAAAAAAATCAAAAAAGCCCCACCACCAACATGTTAGATTAATTAATAATAGAATAGAATATGAGAAAGTAGCAGGACACGTAAAAAGAACTGGAAAATATATACGGTAAAATAAAATATGGTCAAACTAATAAAGGAACATGACAAAATAATATAACAGGAATAATTCTAGATGTGAAACTTTAACAGAAAAATATATGTGATGAAAAATCAAATGAGTTGTTTCAACATGGTCCAGAAACTCCGCAAACCGTAATTTTGAAGGCAGAAAACTCGAACACGTTTTTTATTATTGATACTTGGATTTTAATAACTCAAATTACTAACTATTATTTAATTTAATTCCAACTAACAACTAGCTTAATATTAATCCAGACATTTAATTTTGTTATCAATAACAGTTCCAATCTAACTGTTCGTTAATGCCGTTTGTTTTTTGATAGCGTGGCACGTGACATTGCTCGTGACGTGACATGTGTCATGACATATTACATAATTAACAATGTTTTCAGAACCGGATCGGACGACGAGCTGGATGACTTACTGGTTTGATGGTCGGACCGTTCGGACCAGATTTAAGAACCGGATAACGTCATAATTATATATATAATATATTATATATAGTTATATATATAATCAAATATAAGTAATTTATATATGATTTATATATGTATTTTATAGTTATATATAAAACTTAACTACATTTGTATATCTAACACACTAATTTATGGTACAACACCCCGTTTTTACCCATAAAATCAAATTCCGGTCCGAACCGGTTCGGTTTCCCGGTCCGATCACCGGTTCGGGACGAACCAGCCGGTTCGACCAGTTCAAAACGAATCACACTTAACTGGACCGGCCACCTAGCTGATTCCCGGTGGGACCGGCCGGTCCGATCCGGTCCTAACAACACTAATAATTAATATAAAATATATAGTATTTAATAAAGCAAACTTTCTTTTGTCACTTTTTATTGTTTTAACCTACTTTTTTGTCACTTCTTATTTTTCTAGACATTCACACATTAATTTTTTCTATAAAATGATATTATAGTAATTTAAATATTAATATAAATTTCTCTCTCTTATTAAAATTAATTTTATTAATTACTATATTTCTCTCTTTTATCTAGATTTTTTTTAAATCAAACTATCTTTTTCAAAATATATTTTATTAAAGAAATTAGAAATCACGTCTTTTAATTAAAATCTAAATAATAAAAAACTAAAATATGTAATATGAAATTTTCTAAAACACTAAACTATTTTTAAACAAAATATTTTAAATCATTTTGTTTTAAAAAAACTATAAACATGTGAAATTTTTTTATAAACAATATTACTAAAACAAGAAGAAGAATTACAAATTAGAGTTTTAAAAAACAAGATTTTTATAAAAAAATATTTTTAATATCTTAAACGTATGTTTAAAAATGAAACTATTTGGATAAGATAGTTAAAAAATAGTACAATTGTTTTATTTGTTACTATTACTTATATATAATTTTAACTATATTTTATATTAAAATATTATACTTTAATTGTTCATGTTTATTAATAATTATAATCCGTTTAATTAATCGTTTTTTAGCATATATATCTATCTATAAAAAACTAAAATAAGCGTGAAACAATTGTAAGCGTCATTATACTTACTTTTTCATTTCTGTATATTATTAATAAAATTATTGAATACTAAGAGTATTACTCATACCATTTTCAAATTTAAAAATGTATAATTTAATAAATTAAAAACCTATTTTTTATTAAAAAACTTTTTAAAAACAAAATTTTATAAAATACTGAATACAACAAACTTTTGAAAAAAAATATTTTTCTTAAAAAAATATTTAAAAATCACAACTTTTTAATTTAAAAATAATAACTTTTGATAAAATAGAAGTTTAAGAAAAATACATAATAGTTTATTTACTTAAAATAGCTATTTGTAAGTAATTATAATCATATTTTATCTTGAAACATGATTTTATAATGCATAAGTTTTTATTACTAATTATTTAATATTTTATTTATTCAATACGTATAATACACGAGGAATAACCTAGTATATAAATATATCATTCAATTTTTGTGTTCTTTGTCCCTAAGCTACTCAAACAGCGACAAAAGTTTAAGTTAAATAATTTCAAAAAATAATCTTTTACAAAATAATCTAAGTAATGCATTTATATTTTAGTTGTGCATATGTCATACGTCAGAATCGTCAGATCATGAGCCACGTCACATGATACGGCATTCAAAGCTTATGGAGTTAATGAATAGACATACTGAAATGTTATGAGTAACAAAATCAAAGGTTGTCAAATAGTGAAATGTTATGAGTAACAAAATCATAGGTTGTCAAATTATGAGCTGAGATTAATATTGATAAATAGTTACTAGCTTGAGATATAATAAAATTTATTTTTTTATATATATTGAAAGCCATATATAAAACCTGAACATATAGTCATGTTTATACTAAACTACGAATAAGTTCAAATAATTATCTTAAAACCTCCTTCAGATCTCAACCAAACTTTATTTCACTTTGCTTCCATTATATTTATTTAAGGTTAATAACTTTACCTGTAGTCACTTGACAATAACTTTAATTAAACTAACCTTTCACATGTGAACTATTAAGATTAGCCTAACATGAGTGGTCATATAACAACAATTAGTTGGAGTGAGGCAGAGGTGTTCATTATTCGGGCCGTAACTAATTAAACCGAAAACCAAACCAAAACCAAAAAAACCAAACCACATTCTTATTCGTTTAAACAAAGATTAAATGCCAATAAATAGAAGATTTCCTGCTAGGTTACACTTAGCAAACATGAAATGAAAGTGAGAGTCTAAATATATGTTCAAACATGAATGCTATTGAAATGACTGGAATTGAGTTCTTGGAGATTCAAGCTGCAATTCAGTTATATTTGGTTGATTAGGTTTAAAACCAAACCATTGATTATTAAGTTCGCTAAGAATTTCACTGAATTCGGTTCGGTTCAGTACTGTTTACTTTTTACGATCGAATAACATCCCAGACCAAATAAACCGAACAAAATAAACTTTAGCACCCGAAAACCGGACTAATAACACGCCTAGAGTCATGAACCTAATAAGTCAAAGTCAAACTAAAATGTCAAGCAAGTGGAAATAGCACAAACAGACAAACTGTGCAGAAAATATACTAGAAATCTTTTTCTATAGTCATGAGCTTAACTTATCATCAATTGAGTATCCCAGGACCTAACATGTTAATACAAAGAATTGAAGGCGAAAATGAGAGAATTAGATGAGATATTATTACAGAGCTTGATAAAAGAATTGACGGACTCATATTTGGAGCAGAAGGATGAAAGCAAGTGGACTAGAAAATGACCAAACTTACGACGGGCTTTAGTTCTGATGTGTGGAGTTAGGGCCCGTGAAATGTGGACGAAAAGGGGAAAACAGGTCGAACGCTATGACACACGACCATAGGCGGTTTGTCTGACTCTTGGACACATATTCCCTCATATGAGCCCAATTCTAGCTTTAACCAAATAGTATACCTAAATTGAAAGAAACTCATGGACTTGATTGATTTTACCAATCAGATGTATGTATATGTGTTATTTACAAAAGGTAGAATCATTGTTGACATGAATGAAAGAAACAACAATTGATTTATGTCTTAAATAATCAAACAGATACTACAAGAGTACAAAAAATGGACATGTATAGTAATATACAACATAAAACTTACTTGAAGAACAAAACCCTTCTCTTCTTCTTCCCTAGCTTCTTGTCAACGGCTCGTTTCGCAAATAATCTCATTGTTAGGACAATTGTATCCCTTGAGTAACGAATGTCGGTTGAATTATAATCTGCACATAGATATTGCTCAACATCATCAGGACCAAGTATTGCGAACTCTAATGGTGTTTCTGCTGGTATACTAATAATCGTCTTTGGTGTATACTTATTATCAACTACAACACCATTGTTGGGTCCATTGAGCTTAATGCTGTAACTACTCTTCTTGATCTCCAAGACTGCTGGTTCCCAAGTCTCAAGAGACCCTTTCCAAACAAACAACTTGAAACTTGCGTGACCTAAAGTTAACATTTTCTCGATTTCATGAAGCATATCAGGATGACAAGTGATCTTTCTGTTGGCATTTGCAAAGCATCTTACAACTTCACCCTTCCTCTGTCTGTCATCGAGTGGCTGAACCTCAACAGAAAGGTAGTTATCTATATCGTCTGCTGTAACGGTGTACATGGGCTGCTTTGCGCCTTCTATGTAGATGAATGACCCGTCTTGCAAATGGCGAACCCACTCAAACCCACAATGGGTCGTCCCGTTTCTTGAGTACCCACTCGCTTGAATTTCGTTTCCTGGGAAAGGTTCACCCAAAATCTGCAAACCCTCGACCGTCGGAAGTAGATTATTAGTATCCACATCATCATACTCACCATCTTCTTCTGTATCGTCAGCTTCCAGGTGGGATGAAGATTGCTCATGTTCTTGTTCTTCTTCAAGAATTGATGGTAGATAATGAGAGCTGACTGCATCGTCTACATTCGTTTGTCTCTCAACATCCATATGAACTGTTTCTGGTGACGGAGAAAAGCTTTGGTGTGATGAATCTTTTAAAGTCAGCTCGTTTCCATGAGGATGCAAATGTAGAGGCTGATATTGAGAATCCCTTAGTTTTTCTTCGGCTATCGCAAGTCTTTCTTTATTATGCTTGAAGAGAATCCTTAGACTACTAACAACTGAATATGCATCATGAGCTGCAGGATGAAGAGACTGGTCTGAAAGAAGAGGCACTAAAGATGATACAAATATAGACCTTTCTTCTTGAGCTACCTGTAGCGCGTATCCAATGCGTATATTCTCTTCGATTATCTCCTGTCTGTAAGCTATGGCTTTAGAGGTTGCTTCCATAAGGTCTTGTTGTTCTTGTTCAAAAGCGTTACGCATCGAAGCAATGCGCTTTTCAAGAACACTCTTTTCGCTCTGAATCTGTGCTTCCTTGATTGCATATTCAGCCAGATGTCTTCTCAATTGCATAATTTCTTGTTCTTGTTCTTCAATCTGTTGAAGAACACCTTCTTCTTCAAGCAATTTGGTGTTGACTTGATGCCCCCCATTCACAGTTAACGCAGAGAAGGTGTTTGATAAATTGCCTCTGAGACCAAAGTCAATTTCTCCCATATTTTTCTTCATCAACCTAAAACCTACCGATTTTGTGATGATTGACTACAATCAAATACAATATATTATCAAGAATTTAAGATCCCACTGATTTATACCACCAGACAGTATCAATAAACCCTAAACCCTAAATCAAAACTCACCTCTGTTCAGTCAAATTAACTGCAACCACTAAAACACCATGAATGGATGCATCAAAACACACATTCCCTTCGATTAATCAAAACCCCTCGATGGGATTTTCGATTTTCACCAATCCAATTATGATTTCTTTACTAAAACACACTCAAGTGATCATCAATTCGTCTTTTGCAAGATGGGTGTTGATAAACAGAAGCAGAGGTCGTAAATACCTTGTGGTTTGATGAATTCATCAGCTAAAAACCATCGATAGATTCTTGTTTGACCTGTGAGAGAAGTCTTTGATGCAGAATTATGCAGAGAGATTGATTGATTGAGAGAGAGATTGGATTGTTGCAGGTCTTTAATGGCTGGTCATGCATTGATAGAGATGTGTTGTGTTTGAATTCAATAAATATATACACGACTTTGTAAATCACCCGATTATAAGTTGGATATTCGGGTCGGGTTATGGAATAATTGTGCGTCATTGAATAGTTATACCCAAAATACAAGTCAGTCACTAAAAATTATATGAGTTTAAATTCTTAGGTCTCTTATGTTCTTTAAATAGTTATATTTTTTGGTTCAAGAATAAAAAAACACTCAAGTTTACAGACCGAAAAACCCTCTTGTTGCACGTATTGAAAAAGTTTCCCGTTCATGTAATTCAAAAATCTGTCTAAGAAGATCATTTTGAAAAGAATTGATCGTTCAAAGAGCATCTTCATGGTAGCGCATATTTCGATAAATTCAACGATTACTCAACAGAAGAAGATGTTTACTAGAGCACTTAATTTAGTTATTTTAAGAGTAAATCTCGGTTTTGGTCCATGTGTTTTGCAAATTGACTCCACTTGAGTACCAACGTTTATTTTATCTCTATTTGAGTACCAAAGTTTAAAAAAGTTGTCTGTGTCAGTCCTTTTAACTAACGGTGTTAACTTTTTTCTGTTAAGTGATTGTCAATTTACTAAAATACCCCTCATACAAAACATCATCTTCTTCTTCTAAACCTCTCAAACACCACACACCACCACCCCTAACCTTTCAAAAAACCCCACCACCACCGGAGCCATCATCATCGGCGCCGGCCTCTCCGGCCTAGCCGCCGCCGTCCACCTCCACTCCCGCAACATCCCTTACTCCTCCTCGAAGCCTCCGCCGTCCGCACCCAGATCGCCACCACCTCCAATGATCGCATCCACCACCGTCACGCACTGTCACCACCTATAACCCACCAACCACTACCAAATCCGGCCACCACCATCGAGAACTCGCAAACAGATGATCGGTGGCGGAATCTCCGATGTTGCCGGGTCCAGCGCTACCGGAAGAAAGACCCTGCAAACGTTTCAAATAAAGCCTGTATTTTTGCAGATGGCTAGCAACGTTTTCTCGGTCAACCCGTCCACTTTGAGATAAGGGCATAAGGTCCTCCGGCGATTTGGGTTTAGGTTGTTTGAAGGTCGACCGAAGATGATGTTGTCGGTCGGTTGAAGGTGATTTGGTGGTACAAGGGTTCGAATTCGAATTTGGGGGATTAGGTTGTGGTTGGAGATTAGGTGGTTGAGGTCAATTTTGGGGGTTCAGTCGATAGGGGATAAGTTGTGGTCGATGGTGGGTGATCGATCGACAGGGGATGGTGTTGTTTGAAGCTGTTGCGGTCGATTTGTTGTTGACACCGACTATGTGGTGTTTTTGGTTGTCTGCTGTGTATCAAGTCGTCTGTGTCCACTGTCGGTTTGAATTGTTTATCCTCCGTGGAATCAAAAGTGTCCACTGTGAACCAAATTGTTTGTGTCCGCTGTGGATTTGAGGTTCAATTCATCCTCTGTATGATTGGTAAACCGTAAGCTGTGGGTTTGGTTTCTTGTTCGATGTGGTAACAACTTTTTTATTTTTGCAGATTGCGAGATCAGGGGTGATTAGGGTTTGAGATAAGGGCATAAGGTCCTCCGGCGACGACAGCTCATCCTCCCACTTTGAGAACCAATTGGACTGATCATTTTCTTCCCTCATTTCTATAATCGGATTGAAGACCTGATTAATTGTTTGCTGATGGAGATCAGAAGTTGTTGTTGTTTTCGCAGATGTTGGATCAAAGGAAGGCTCTTAATCTAGAAAGATTCGAGTTTTTACTTGTTAGAGAGAGAGAGAGAGAGAGAGAGAGAGGGACGGCGGCGGCTAGGCCGGAGAGGCCGGCGCCGATGATGATGGCTCCGTTTGTTTGAGAGGTTATTTTGGTCTTTTTAATAAAATCTAACAGAAATGTTAACACAGTTAGTCAAAGGACTGAAACAGACAACTTTTTAAACTTTGGTACTCAAATGGAGACAAAATAAACGTTGGTACTCAAGTGGAGTCAATTTGCAAAACACAGGGACCAAAACCGAGATTTACTCTTATTTTAATGTTGAATTTACTTATGTAATTTGTCATCCTTGGTTTATATTTATTTTAACTTTTAGTTTAGTGTTTCTGATAATTATTAAGTTTTTGTAAATAAACTAGCCCTTTACTATAACTAGAATTTAAAGGCCCTGTTATTTTGAAGGCCCAAAGCTCTAGCTTGAGCCTGATGTACTATTGGGCCGACCCTACCATACATTATAGTATATATTAATCCTTGTGCTTCATAAGAGTGTTTGAATCTTACAAATAACCACTAAAGTATTTTATTTTCTCATTATTGAAACTAGAAATATCTCCACACGCGTTGCACGGGTAATTGCACAACGGACTTGAACATGAAGGTCAGAATACAAAAAATATCGTAATGGCTATCACTACAACCTAGAACCGAAAGACATCAAATAAGTTAGCGGACCAAAAAATAATAAATCATTAACGCATACTAATATTTATAAATGATAATTTATGGTTGTTTCCTCCACTTGTCTTTTATGATGCAAATTAAATAAATATGTATTTAAAATAATTTTTAATTACTAAACTCACTTTTTATATAAACATAAATACATGTCATAAGACAATGCAAATAAAAAAAGACCAAATATGAAAATTATAAAACTTATGTGATCAAAATATAAAAGCTAAAAAATTATATGTAGCTAACACTTATAATTATATAGATATATAATTGTCTAAAATGGAGCGACGAAGAGAAGCACACAACAAAAGTTCACCGTGCAAGTGTCGAAGCCGGGTTGTTGAGAGAGGATGCAACGGTGTTGTCGTGCACCTTTCACCTTCACATTAGCATGCCGTGCACCACCTCACATCATGTTCTTAAGTGAGATTTTTTCATTATACTCTTGATTGTTTGCTAACTACAATTCTTTAATGCCTTCGAAGAAAAATAATTATTGGATACATTTATTCAACTATTTACAACTTTCTAAAGTTTCCAACAAACTCTTGAAGTATTTACAAATATAATTGATCGAGTTTTTATTTATTAAATCCGTTATACAAAATCAAGTTGAAAACCTGAGTATTTATTAACAAAGAATATTCTAGTCTTCCAAATATCAACATGCTACATTTGACTCTTTAACTTATCTAGAAGGTAATATAGTTTTGATTACGAAACTATATAAAGATTATTATAATTATTTTTAACTTCATAACGACCATCAGCTTGTCTTTGTAGCAAGTGGTGTTTGTTTAAGGAGCTCAAACCCTTTACTAAACCTCATTTGACCATGTTGTATCACTTTGTGCTTGGTTTGTGTTGTGAAATCGAACAAGAAAGAACCAAAATTGACACAAGATAGAAATAAATACACACCGATCACTACTCAAGAAACTTGATTACAAAAGAAATTTCACTGAATTACTCTATATCAACAATACCCAAATCAGCAGCTATATATCCCACTAATTCTATTAACCGAAAATTAACAACTATTGACTAATTACAAATGACACCCTATACTTTGCACAAATGACATAAACCACCCTGAAACAAAACAAACTAAACGTCCACTTAAACTAACTTGAATTGACTTCACCAAACACTATAACCAACAATCTCCACCTTGAAGTCAATCAAGTACTAGCATCACCGACACCTAGAGCCTCTAGACAAAAGTGAAACTTCGGTCCAGGCAATGGTTTAGTAAACACATCAGCAGGATTTTCCTCAGTACCAATAGGTAACACTTCAGCCTCCTTTGAACCAATCACTTCACGAATAAAATGATATTTCACTCTGATGTGTTTAGTTCTTTCATGAAATACACTGTTCTTTGACAACTGAATGGTACCTTGATTACAATACACTTTGGCATCAATCTCAAAACCCAAATCAGTCACAAACCTCTTCAACCACAATGCCTCTTTCACAGCATCTGTTAAAGCTATATGCTCTGATTCAGTGGTTGATAATGCAACCACAGGCTGCAACCTTGCCTTCCAACTGACTATATTACCCATGAACTTAAATGCATAACCTGTAACTGATCTTCCTTTATCTAAGTCTTTAGCATAATCCGAACAACATAGCCAACAAGGCAATCATGATAAGACTGATCTTTCCCATAAACTAAACCACAACTCCTGGTTCCATTCAAATACCTCAACAACCACTTTACAGCTGCCCAATGCTCTTTATAAGGATTAGAAAGATACCTGCAAACCACACTCACTCCATAACCAATATCAGGTCTGCTACACACCATTAGATACATAAGACTCCCAACAGCACTAGCATATGGCACATTAGCCATATATTCATGCTCTGCATCAATTTGAGGACTATTATGATTTGAGAGCTTAAAATGATGAGCAAATGGAATACTCACAGGCTTACTTTCATCCATCCTAAAATTCTTTAGAACCTTTGAAAGATAAGACTTCTGAGATATCATCAATTGCTTACACTCACGTTTCCTTGAGATCTCCATTCCAATTATCTTTCTAGCTTCACCTAGCTCTTTCATCTCAAAATCCTTCATCAACATCTGTTTAGTTGCATCAATTTCTTCCTTATCCTTACTAGCCACCAGCATATCATCTACATACAACAATAGGTAGACCAAATGGTGTCTCTCTACCTCCTTTACATACACACAACTGTCATATGCACTTCTTCTAAATCCATGACTAGTTATATAATCATCAAATCGCTTATACCACTGTCTTGGTGATTGTTTGAGTCCATAAAGTGACCTTTTCAACAGACACACCTTATGCTCATTTCCCTTTTCCTCAAAACCCTTTGGCTGTTTCATGTAGATTTTCTCATCTAAGAATCCATGCAAGAATGCAGTTTTCACATCAAGTTGTTCCAACTCTAAATCTTCACTTTCAACTATTGACAATATGGCTCTATTGATGAATGCTTAACCACAGGTGAGAAAATCTCCTAGTGTAATCAACACCCTCCTTTTGAGTGTAACCTTTAGCCACTAGCCTGGCCTTAAACCTAGGCTTATCACCCTGACTTGTCCCTTCTTTTATTTTATAGAGCCATTTACAAGAGACCAACCTTTGATTAGCTGGCTTATCAACCAGTTCCCAAGTATCATTCTGATGAAAAGATTTCATTTCATCCTCCACGGCTGCTATCCAATTGGATTTATCATTTGAAGCAAATGCCTCTTCAAAAGATAATGGCTCCAATACAGCATCATTCTCAGCAGTCATGTAAGCCACAACATTCAGATCGTCACCTTCCCTGAACCTTAAAGGTAGTTGAACACTTCTCCTAGGCCTGTCTTTAGCAAGATTATAACCAGGTACTTGTGATTACTTTCACCATTCCCACTTGTCTTTTCAGACTCATGAGCATCAGGAAGTGATGACTCCACCTCAATGTAAACTTCCCTTGAGGGAGATTTAGTGCTTCCACTTTAAGCTATACCACCCACTACATCTTTATACATGACCCCTTCATTGAACACAACATCTCGGCTTACTATGACCTTATGATCAATGATTCTCCACAATCTATACCCTTTAACTCCTTCAAAGAATCCAGAAACACACACTTTTGAGCTCTAGGCTCAAGTTTCCCTTGCCTAGTGTGTGCAAATGCCAGAGAACCAAATACCCTGAGGCTATTATAATTCAGTCTCTCACCAGACCATACTTCCATAGGAGTTTTCTTTTGGAGAGCAGCACTGGGAGATCTGTTAATCAAATATGCTGCAGTTAAGACAGCCTCAGCCCAAAATGACTTAGGTAAACCAGAATGAGCCATCATACACCTTACCCTTTCCAAAAGTGTTCTATTCATTCTTTCAACCAGCCCATTTTGCTGGGGAGTCCCTGGAACTGTGAGATGCCTTGCAATTCCTTGATCTCTACAGTATTTGTTGAATTCCTCATTGCAAAATTCAAGGCCATTGTCTGTCCTTAACTTCTTGACCTTTCTTTCCAAGTGGTTCTCTACCAATACCTTCCATTCCCTGAATTTCCCAAAGGCTTCATACTTTTTTCTTAATGGATACACCCATACTCTTCTGGAACAATCATCAATTATAGATATGAAATAACATGCTCCTGCTAATGAAACATTTTTGGCTGGTCCCCAAAGATCAATATGAACATAATCCAGCAACCCTCTTGTGACATGTGATCTCCTTGTAAATTTCACTCTATGAGCCTTGCCAAGAATGCAATGCTCACAGAACCCAAAGTTACAATCAGTCAACCCAGTTAAAACACCCTGGTTTCTTAACTCAATCAATCCCTGCTGACTTATATGGCCTAGTCTTTTATGCCAGAGAACTGCCCCCTCACTTGGCTCATCAGTTAAAGATAACATAGACACATCTCCCACTGTGACATTTCCATCAAGTGTGTAAATGTTGTTCTCTCTCCTGGTACCAGTTAATACCACTAAAGAACCATTTATTACTTTGGCTTTGCCATTCTTGAGACTTACTTGGTAGCCTGATTTCTCAAAGGTTCCCATTGACAATAGGCTCCTTTTCAAATTAGGAACATATCTGACTTGTTCTAACTTCAGTTTAGTCCCATTTAGTAGCTTGAACACCACTGATCCTCTCCCATGTATCTCACATGTTCTATCATCACCTAGCTTGACTGTGCCTTCTCTCTTCAATGTCAATGCAGCAACACCCCTTTATCAGGTGTCATATGGAAAGAGCATCCTAAATCCAAGACCCAACCTTCACCCCATCAGCAGAAATCGCCATCATCACATCTGCACTCTCATACCCATCTGATTGATGATCAGATTGAGTGCAATTGTTTGAACTTTTAGAACTGCTACCTTTGTCTTGTCTCCTTTTCTTCCATTTAGGACAATCCCTCTTTAAATGCTTCTCCGACTGACACACAAAGCACTTTCTTCTGAACTTTGACCTCAATCTCATTTGGGACCTTTGCTTCTGATTTCTTGAGTCCCTCACTTCAGGGCTTCCTCTGACAAACAACCCTTCTCCACCTTATTCTTTCACTTCTGATCTCCTTTTCAGTTCTCTAGAGTTTACTGATGCTAACACTTCCTCCATTGTTAATGTGTCCCTTCCATATAACAATGTATCCACAAAGTGATCATAATGGGTGGGTAAAGAGGCCAAGAAGATGATCGTTTGATCTTCATCTTTGATCACCACTTCAATGTTCTCCAAGTCTAGAATCAACTTATTGAATTCATCAGTGTGATCCTCTATCGACTTTCCACTGGTCATCTGAAAGGTGTAGAGTCTTTTCTTTAGATACAATCGGTTTGCCAGGCTCTTAGTCATGTACAGCGATTCGAGTTTGGTCCACACACCTGCTGCTGTGGTTTCTTTGGTGACCTCCCTCAGGACTCGATCACCCAGGCTCAAGATAATCGCACTGTGGGCTTTAACTCCCATTTCCTTCCATTTGTTTGTGATTTCCTTGCATTCTTTATCGGTGACTCCCTCCGGGACTTTTGCCTCTCCTCCGGCTAGAGCATCGGCTAACCCTTGATGGACTAGTAACGCCTTCATCTTCACCCTCCACAGGCTGAAGTCGTTTTTCCCATCAAACTTTTCAATCTCGAACTTGGTTGATACCATCGTCTTCTTTTGTCGTTCCTTCGATTCCTCGATTCACCCCTTCTGATCCAAACGTGGCTCTGATACCACTTGTTGTGAAATCGAACAAGAAAGAACCAAAATTAACACAAGATAGAAATGAATACGCACCAATCACTACTCAAGAAACTTGATTACAAAAGGAATTTGACTGAATTACTCTATATCAACAATTCTGTTAACCGAAAATTAACAACCATCGACTAATTACAAATGACACCCTATACTTTGCACAAATGACATAAACCACCCTGAAACAAAACAAACTAAACGTCCACTTAAACTAACTTGAATTGACTTCACCAAACACTATAACCAACAGTTTCTTTGTATCTAATTTAGTGGAATTGAATGTAATTAAAATCTAAATTTCATCTATTAATATGTTTGGTTAGGTTGGAATTAGAATTTGAATTCCATTGGTTGTTTGTTGTGTGTTTGGTTGAGAAAAAAATTAAATTAAAATTTGAATTAATTTCATTAAATTCCTTTGAGTAAATTATTTCATATTTCATCCAAATTGTGAAAGATTTCACATTCCAACACCCGCCGCTATCACCGAGACCACTGCCATAGCCACCCACCACAAATCGAAGTTGTTGCACCGACATCACATCCATCGCCTGGCACCAACCCCCCACCCCGACTCGCTACTGACAGTCCCGCCACCACCCTTCCACTATCGCCACCGCCTGGGGCCCACTTATGATATGTCGTTGTGGTCATGCAAAAAATCTAATTAACTTAAGTAGCTACAGTAAGTTAGGTATCGTATTCACGAGAAACATATGATTAGTATTACAAGTTTTATTTGATTAACTATATGAGACCTAATTAATTAACTACTTAACTAATTAAATTCGAGAATTGACAAGTTTGGAATAGACTAATATTAATCTAAAAGACAATAAGCTAAGAAAACCAATAAGCATGAAAATATGCGAGACACGAAACAAGCAACCACATCCAGGTTAGGATTTGACAACATTACGTACAACCAAATTTATTTACCTAGTTGAAATAGTCACATAGACATAACTTAATTAAATTTTTTGAAACTACAAACATAACTTTATTACCAATTTGCAAAGAAGGATAATCACAAGCCAAAGTAATCCGGCCATATTGACCTAACGATATGAAAAATCGAATAAGAATACGTGCTAGGATGTCGTCTAAATGAGAAATCAATTGGTACAATATGAGATAAACAACCACTGGTGACTAATTACAAAAAAATTAAAGAGAGACGGTTGTCAATAAATTCAACAAAAACAAATCTTTTTATCAAAATAAGTATTAACACAAACTCTAATCACATGAACACATTCAAAATCAACCATTAGTAAAAATTATACAAACATGCTCATGTTCTTCGCAAAGTTCATAAATTAAATAGAATATAATAAAATTACATAACCAAAACCTACATCCTACTGTGATCACAGTAAACTTAACTAATCATGATAGCAAAACAATATTTAGTACTGTCACTAACAAACATTCATTAAAATTACATAGAAAAAGTTCTCTACTTATGTCTCTATCAACTGTTATGTAGCCGCTCGATAATCGTAGTGTTAGTCCTTAAAATTGTTGTGCAATTGTTGTAATCAACCAAAGTAGCCAAAAGTTGCTTGCCTGTGAAACTTGTGGTCATCAACTCTCTTGTGCGAACCCCTCAAACTTTTGTGGTAATCTTTTTCAAAATTGAATCTCTTTACATGACCATATGTGATGCGTGTTGATCTCACTTCAAGTGTATTGGGCCGATTTGTTTTTTTCTTATCGTGAGATTTAATTTCTTGCTTGAATTTCATATACACCATTACAAACTTTTAAAATATCATTTATAGTCAGACAAAATTTAATATATCATATATATCCCTAGAAAATTTACAAAATATCATATATGCACTATAAAACTTTTCAAATATCATATATACCCAAACAAACATAAAATATCATATGTACCCATAGATAAGTTTTAAATATCATATTAAACCATAAAAAACTTTTGTAATATCATACTGTTAGGGATCTTGCTAATATCACATTGTTAGGGATCTTGCTAATATCATATAGACCTATACTAACATTAAAATATCAAATATAATCTTTTATGTTATTATTAAAAAATTCAGAATATAATTAATAAATAAATAATCAATTTACTGCTTTTTGTGTTATTATTAATTGCTATTATTGTTTGTACTATATTTATTATATTTTTTTATTCATATGATAATTTTAGTTCTTAATGAAAATTATTGTTTTTAGAATTTTGAAAAATAATAGCTCACATCAATAACCTAGTTAAAAATCATTATAAACATATTTGCTATAAAACACTTATTATAATATATCTCGTTTTTTACCTTGAAATTCTTTTAGATTATCAAAATTTAATATAATTTAAACTAAATTGGAAAAAATTAAGAATTTTTAGATGTAAAGTCTCATATACCTACTTAAGTATAATTAATAGTAATTAATTAGTTGAGATATTAAAAATAACTTAGATTCCAGCCCAACCTTATAAACATGTAACTTTTTGAGGAAAAAATATGAAAAAGTGCTAAATATTAAATTTTAAAGTTAAAAAAATATTTTGAGAGGACATATTCGAATTTCTTTTTAACAAAATAAATTAATATGAGAAAATATGACATTTGAATTATAGAGAAGTGTATATATGATATTAAAAGTTAATTTAGATATATATGAAATTTGTAAATTTTTATAAAGGTACATATACGATATTTTGAAAGTTTTTAGGGACATATATGATATTTTCAATATGATTTGGGCATGTATGATATTTGAACATTTCAATAAGGGTCTTTACTTAAAAAAACATTTCAATAAGGGTATATATGATATTCTAAAAATTTATCAGAGTATATATGATATTTTAAATTTTATATGGATATATATGATATTTTAAAATTCTGTAAAGGAATATATACAATTCTCCGTAATCTCTTTTAATCCAGTCTTCACTTGTCATGTGAGCCTGCACATAAGTTCACAAACATATTATTTAAACAAGATCTGATCATTATCCTCAAGTTTAAGAAATCCATATTTTAATTTTAATACAAAACATCTAGATAAAATCATGTTGTAAGTGACCAGCACAAAGTTTCCAAACACTCAAATATGATTTCAAATAATATTTACATTCATTATTTCATACTCAGCAATATTTAATATTTGTTTAATATTATATATATATCAAATTATAAACCTAATTTATATAAATAATGCTAACTACTTGTCGGTTTCTTGAAAATCTTAAACTTTATATATGAATCTAACGAGCGTGATTTTAAAGCTTAAAACATTTACTTAACTACAATTAGCGTATCTAATTAAATCGCCCGATCATCACCCACAACCACCCTGATAAAAAACCGCAACCTTGCTAGCCCCAACTCTATAAGCTATCCAAGCAAACACGGCGGCGAGAGACTAATCAATATGTTATCAAGACGTGTTACGACCAACACCACGATAGGTGCACAATCACGTGAATAAAGAAAGTACTTGTTCCTAAACTAATCTTTGATTTGTCGATTCCCTCACGATTCGAAGAAGAAACAATTGTATCTCATGCAGTTCATTGTCTTGGAGAGTTGTGTCGTTGATGGTTGTGAAGATGGATAAGCAACCAAACAACATTGTAGTGGATGCGTTGGAGGTGAGAAGGAGAAAAGAAGAGAATGGAAAAATAAAAAATAAAAAATAAAAAAATAAAAAATAAAAAATTTATTTATATTTTCCTAAGTAAACTTAAAAATACAACATAAGTGTCATGCAAGTAATTGTTTATTATCATTTATTGATATGATAATATATATACATGTTATAATATATATTTCTTTACATTTTTAAGTCATTATTGATACAACATTCATAATTTAGACACTTATTTATGTTTTATTTGAAGTTTGTAATTTTCGGATGAAGCTCAGTGATTTTTATGAAGAAAGCCCAAGATTTGAAGAGGTTCAACAGGAAAAATATTCCTGATATGACCATATTAAGCTGAATATGACCATATAAGCTGTCAAATTTCAAATAGCTCATTTTTATGCTGAATATGATCATATCATTTCATATATGGCCATATTCGGGCAGAAAACTGATTTATAACCATAGTACACCTCATTTCCAACATAACTTTTATTTCTTTCAAAACCCTAGTCTCCCTGAAACCCTTAGGTGTTTTTGAGCATTTCTCAAGAGTTTTTGGGATATTTAAAGTCCAGGATTAAAGATTTCACACTTTCAAGAATGATCTAACATCATCCACCCTACTTCCACTCAAAAATGGTTTGAATTCCTCTAGCTTTATTATGAGTTCTTTTATGTTCTTGAGTTGGGTGTGTCTTTTGTAAGCCTAATGGGCTAAGCTCTTATTATCACTTAGATTAGATGAAACTTAGCATGATCTAACAACTTGTACATGATTCTTGGTGTTGTTTATGTTAATATCATGATAAAATATAACACCCGGCCTCTCACACCAACAATATTGTCGCTTCTGTAACATCTTGTAATTTTCGTTAACTTAAAAAAATAATAATAATAATAATACTAATAATAAAATTTATTACTAAAAACTTAACCCTATTAACTTTAGGGTTGAAAATGTAATATATGAAACTTGTTTTAAAAACTTCTAGCATAAAATAACAAATTATAAACCACAGGGACCAAATGAGAAATTTTTTTAAACACAGCCCCATCCCCCGTCGACACCCTGCTTCACCGCCGGCCACTATTCCTGTGACAACCCGAAAATTTTTCGTGATTTAATATAATTTTTATGTGAATTTACAATTTATTTTTATATTTTTATTATTATTAAATAATAGTATTAATAATAATAAAAATAATGATAATAATAATAATAATAATAATATAATGATATCATTAAAAAATAATAATGTTAATAATGATAATAATTATAATAATGAAAATATTATTATTATTAATAACAATTTACAAAATTAATTTAATTGATTAATAAAATCCAGGGGGTAGTTTTGCAATTCTTGAAACTGATTTTAAAACTTTGCACATGAAATAGTAAACATTATAAACTACAGGGGCTAAATGTGTAAATTGTTTTTAAAACCCAACCCGCCACCCGTATTTCCGATCATCCCCTCCGGCCGGTCTCCGGCGACTCTCCGGCAGCCCCAAAAGCCAACCATATCACGATTATAATGCAATCCAACTATACCGACACCTTCTAGAGGATGGACCGAACTCGGGGACCATTTCAATTTGATAATTCAAGTCGGTGTGGTGTGTTTACCACTAAACCGAATTTTTCGGCCGACCCACTCACCATAAACGCATTATCACTGTATTTTATTCCAATTAATCGAACAGGAAGTACTATATAAGCATCCCTAAACTAATGGTACATTCACACACCTCTCAAACACTTGAAATCGATCAATTTGATTCTCTCATTGCCGCGGACTTGCAACCGATCGTATACCCACTGTAGAACCTCGAAACAGGTACTTAAACACACCATTGTGTTCGTTTTTACAAGGGGAACAATAACCCCATGAGTTCTGATGCAATCGAAATCGATTTGGCTTTCGATTTGGTTGAGGATCGAACCGGGGGTTTTCTTGGTGATTTGGGATTACTGAGTTAAGTTTAAATAAATTAAAAGTGGGGTTTTAACCGCGGCCGAGGCCTTGGTTTACTGGTTTGGTGTGTGTGGGATGGAACCGGGGGTCGCGGGTTCGAACCCGGCCCCCAACATTTTTTTAAAAATAGCTTTTTAAGACTTTTAAAAATACAGAAAAATTCTGAAAAATTATAAAAATAATTTTTATAAACTTTTGTTATTTTAGAAAGTATATAATCATTTTCTGTAAATTTATTCTACCAAAAACATCTTAATAATATTTATAAAATATTATTTATAAATGTTATAAATAATCATTTTTATAAAAATGAACTCTAAATAATAATTTAAATTATAAATTCATTGTTGGATATTGTATTATGATAATTATGGAAATTATAAAGATATTTTATAATTTCATAAATTATTACGATCATTATATTCAAGTTATATTTTTTTATAAAATATATAAAGGTAGAGATTAATTAAAACTTGTAAACATTACATATTTGATAAGACAAATACACATTAGATTTTATAAATTTAATTATAAAATCTTACTAAATTAAATACAAACCTACATATTTAAATAATGTCTAAAATTCATTTTAACATAATGATATGTTAAATTATTATTAAATTAATGAAATGCAAATCTTTAATTATTAAAGAATTAACAAAAATAATTAAATGATTTAATGTTTATAACAAATTCCCGAGAACCAAATCCTAGATCAATTGAACACCAGGTTCAAAGATCTAACTTATTTAGGTTATGAATTTGTATTTATTTACTTATGTGAATTATAATTCCTTAGGAGGAATTTACTAGCTTATCAACATCACACGAGAATTGAGGTGAGTTCAAGCCCCACTATTTTACTAAAACTGTTTTTGGGGGAGATAGCATACTGGTAATGTTACAAACGCTTTTTATATATTTAAGATGTGTATGGATATTAATATAGTGCTGTTATCATTGTACAAGTCCTCACACTTTCGAATTGTTAATATTGGATAGCGGGGAAAGTTGGGTAGTACTACTGGGTGTGACGAGCCCCACTTGTGTGTGACTTGAGGTCAATCGGGTGCAATTTGTCCTATGATTATTCGTCACGATATGGTGAAGTCGTGACGGGAGGCAAACATAACATAGTCAGCTTCAATGTCGAAATCACTATTTAATATCATTTGTGAATGGACTAGCTAGCCATTACAATGCACATGCTTATATATACGCTGTTGTTGAACTGGGATGTTTAACTGTGAACTCTTGAACTGATTAACCATGGGATTGATACACGTTATTGTTAAACTGTGATGTTTAACTGTAAACTCTTGAACTGATCAACCATAGGGTTGATACACGCTATTGTTAAACTGTTATGATTAAACGCAAACTCGGTATACACTTTTGCTAAACTGTTATGTTTAAACACAAACTCTTGAACTCACCAACCATGTGTTGACTTTTAGTATGCTATTCTCAGGTCACTAATCTGGAACTGCTGATAGGAGCACCACACGGGTCAGCATGCATTTTAGAGACTTGAACTTAAACTATATTTACTTGTTTTATTTATGGTTTCAATTACTTGGTTGGCACTTGTCTTGCCAAATGTTACTTTCACATATTTTGGGATGATTTGTTTACTTTATGCTTCCGCATGAATTTCAAAAGTTTGGTTTGCTATGTTAAACGTTGCATATAGAGTCGTTCCGAGTAACTAATGACTGTGATCCTGGTTTGTTCACACCCCTCCGTGATAGATTCCAGACCCGGAATTTGAGGGTGTGACAGATTGGTATCAGAGCCATTGGTTATAGAGAACTAGGTTGCATACACACTAGACTATAACCGCACACAGTTAGTTAGTTACTTGTTTCTAGACTTCCTAAACTTAACTGATTATCTTAGGTTCAAATCCTTAGACTTTATGTCTAAACTATGAAAATCATATCGAGGTTTTAAAATTTCATGAACCAAATGAACTTGTGTGACACATAGACACCTGTATTCTGGATTTCCTGGCAAAAAGCCTTCGGGCTAAGGCTAGCATATCGCATATATCTCATTACGAGACCTGGTATGCTTACCTGGGGATTTCTGGGATGAGTGATAAACTATGGTCAATACACAAGTCCATAAAGTAAATGGGATACCTTTTTACTGAACATGGAACAATACCGAGTCCGGCGACTCACAAGCAATGTCTATACACTACAGCACGACATAGCTGAACGATTCTATTCTATTTCCTTTAAACGATTCGGACTACGTAGCCTTTCTTTATTTTGGAACCTATATGGAAAGAGTTGTTTCCCCACCCAAACAACAAACTCAATTTGTTATAAACATTGTGGTGGTGATGAATTCATTATCTCCTTATTGTTTACTATAATGGGATAAAAGGGATTGATTCATTACTCATTATTGTATTTGTGAATATAAAGTGAATAATGGACGCCCAAAGACGTGGACGTGGTCGTGGACGAGGACGCGTGCGTGGACGTGGTGCCGGTAACCAAGGTGCCGGTAACCAAGGCGCTGGTTCTATTAATATGACCCCTGCGGAATTGGCTGCTCTAATCAACGTACAAGTTCAGGCAGCGGTAGCTGCTACCCAAACAAGACAGCCAGCAGAACCATCAACGTGTACCTACAAGTCCTTCATGGACTGCAAGCCTCACACCTACAGTGGAACCGAGGGAGCTGTAGGGTTAGTGAGATGGTTTGAGAAGACGGAGTCCGTATTCTCAAAATGTAAATGTCCACCTGCTGACCAGGTGAAATATGCTACGGGAACGTTGGATGGTGCTGCATTGTCTTGGTGGAATGCGCAAGTGCAAATGCTAGGGCAAGCCATGGCAGATCAACTCCCGTGGAACGAGTTCAAAGATATGATGATTGAGGAATACTGCCCACGAAGTGAAGTACAAAAACTTGAAGTGGAATTCTGGCAACTGAAGATGCAAGGATCAGAAATTGAGGCTTATACCACGAGAACTCATGAGCTGGCCACTCTATGTCCAGGAATGGTAAACGAGATGCACAAGAGAGTGGAACACTACATCCGAGGATTGGTGCCAGAGATTAGGAGTATGGTTACTTCCTCAAACCCGGCGACTATCCAGCAAGCTATCCGCCTAGCCCACAAACTGACTGATGAAGCTGTGGAGGAAGGACGGTTACCAAAACGGGGTGCTGCGGCGAGCGTGTCCGACAACAAGAGGAAGTGGGATACCTCTAACAACACCAACAACAACAATAGAACATCATCGTCCGGTGGTCAACATCAGTAACAAACACCACAACAACAACACAGGAGGTTCGACAACAACCGTAACTTCAACCAGTCAGCCTCGAACAATCAAGGATCGAGCGGTTATGGTGGTAAACAGCCGATATGCCCGCGGTGCAACTATCATCACGTCGGAAGATGTGAAAATTACAAGTGTCAGCGGTGTGGTAAAAGGGGACACTTAGCTAAGGATTGCCGTGTTGAGTTGGTTAGGAAGCCACATCAACCTCAAGAAACCTCAAAGGGTTGCTTTGAGTGTGGGAAAGAAGGGCACTACAAGCGAAACTGTCCGCAGCTGAGGAAGAACGGTAATGGCAATGGCCAAAACAACAACAATCAAGGCAACAACAACAACAATGATGGAAGAGGCAATGGAAATGGTGGTAATAATAATGGAGCCAAGGGAGAGCCTTCGTCATTGGCTCTGGTGAGGCTCTAAATGATCCTACAACTATTACTGGTAGATTTTCTGTCAATGGATGTTTTGCTACGATACTGTTTGATACTGGAGCCGATAGGAGTTTCATATCCTTAAAATTCTGTAGTCTTCTAAGTGATATTCCTTCTGCCTTAGAATCCAAATATACCGTAGAATTGGCTGACGGTAAACAAATCCATGTAACACACATTCTTAGAGATTGTAAGATAGAACTCGCTGGTCATACTTTCTCTATAGATCTTATGCCTGTTACACTAGGAAGTTTCGACGTTGTGGTAGGCATGGATTGGCTATCTAACAAGCAAGCAGAAGTCATATGTCACGAAAAGATCATACGAATCCCTATTGGTGACGAAATTCTTACAGTCCAAGGCGATAAGAGTGGTGCAGTAATGGGTATTATCTCTTACATGAAGGCGCAAAAGTTGTTACGAAAAGGGCGTGTGGCTATTCTGGCACTCGTCACCGACAAGCAGTCCGAAGAAAAGAAAATAGAAGACATTCCCGTGGTAAGAGATTTTCCAGAGGTATTTCCAGAGGATCTTCCTGGACTACCACCTCATCGCCAAGTGGAATTTCAAATCGAACTGACTCCCGGTGCAGCCCCGATTGCTAGAGCACCTTATCGATTAGCACCAAACGAACTACAGGAGTTGTCATCACAACTTCAGGAGCTTTTAGATAAGGGCTTTATCCGACCTAGCTCATCACCTTGGGGAGCCCCTGTTCTCTTTGTTAAGAAGAAGGACGGCACTTTCCGAATGTGCATCGATTATAGAGAATTAAACAAAGTCACAGTCAAGAACCGATATCCTCTACCTCGTATCGACGACTTGTTTGATCAGCTTCAGGGATCGAGCTATTATTCGAAGATCGATTTGAGGTCTGGTTATCATCAACTCCGAGTCCGTGAGGAGGACATCTCCAAAACCGCATTCCGTACTCGTTATGGTCATTACGAATTCTTGGTCATGCCTTTTGGGTTGACTAATGCACCTGCGGTATTCATGGACCTCATGAATCGCGTGTGCAAACCCTATCTCGATCAGTTTGTTATCGTGTTTATCGATGACATACTGGTATACTCTAGGACCAAGGAGGACCACGAAGAACATCTACGATTGATCTTGGAATTATTGAAGAAGGAGCAACTGTACGCCAAATTCTCTAAGTGTGACTTCTGGAAACGTGAAGTGCAATTCCTAGGTCATATCGTTAATGAGATGGGAATACATGTTGATCCTGCAAAGATTGTGGCAATAAAGAATTGGGCTACACCTAAGACACCGACTGAGATAAGACAATTCCTGGGGTTAGCAGGATATTACCGACGATTCATAGAAGGATTCTCTAAAATCGCACAACCTCTCACAGCCTTGACCCACAAAGGAACGACATACAAATGGGGTGAAAGTCAAGAGGCGGCTTTTCAGCTATTGAAACAGAAACTCTGTAGTGCACCGATATTGGCACTACCAGAGGGGACAGATGATTTCGTGGTGTATTGTGACGCATCCATTCAAGGATTGGGTTGTGTCCTAATGCAGCGAGACAATGTGATAGCTTACGCCTCGAGACAACTGAAGATTCACGAGAAAAACTATACCACCCATGACCTGGAATTGGGTGCAGTGGTTTTTGCCTTGAAGATTTGGAGACACTACTTGTACGGTACCAAATGCACTATCTATACCGATCACAAGAGTCTTCAGCACATCTTTGAGCAAAAGGAATTAAATATGCGGCAACGACGGTGGTTAGAGTTACTCAATGATTATGACTGTGCAATCAAGTATCATCCGGGTAAGGCTAATGTGGTAGCCGATGCCCTTAGTCGTAAGGAAACCCTAAAGCCTCGTCGAGTGCGCGCATTACAAATGACTATCCACTCTGACCTACCAGCACAAATCAAAGCTGCTCAATCTGAGGCCTTGAAGACGGAGAATCTCAAAGTGGAATACATGCGAGGCATGGAGAAGCAGTTGGAGGTTAAAGCTGATGGAATCCGTTATTTTATGAAACGGATCTGGGTACCACAGTACGGGAATTTGCGAGAGCTGATAATGGATGAAGCTCATAAGTCACGTTACTCTATTCATCCAGGTTCAGACAAGATGTATCAGGACCTGAAAGAATTTTACTGGTGGCCGAAAATAAAAGCGGAGATAGCCATGTATGTAAGTAGATGCTTAACTTGTTCCAAGGTTAAGGTGGAATACCAGAGACCATCCAGTTTACTTCAACAACCGGAAATTCCAGTGTGGAAATGGGAGCAGATCTCCATGGACTTTATCACAAAGTTACCTAGGACTCCCAGCGGATGCGATACCATTTGGGTTATAGTAGATCGCTTAACGAAATCCGCACACTTTCTGGCAATCCGAGAGACTGATCGAATGGAGAAGCTAACACGTATCTATTTAAGGGAAATAGTCTCTCGACATGGCGTGCCGATATCTATCATTTCTGATCGTGACGCTCGGTTCACTTCTCATTTCTGGCAATCATTACAACGATCATTGGGAACACGGCTGGATATGAGTACCGCGTATCACCCGCAAACCGATGGTCAAAGTGAGCGTACGATCCAGACACTGGAAGACATGTTGCGTGCCTGTGTAATTGATTTTGGCAGCAGCTGGGAAACACATTTACCATTGGTTGAGTTCTCCTATAATAACAGTTATCATACCTCAATCAAGGCAGCTCCATTTGAGGCACTGTATGGGCGTAAGTGCCGGTCACCTATTTGTTGGGCAGAAGTTGGGGAAAGTCAACTTACCGGTCCTGAACTCGTGCACGAGACGACTGAGAAGATCGTACAGATCCGTAATCGTATGGCAGCAGCGCGAGATAGACAGAAAAGTTATGCTGACAAGAGACGGAAACCTCTAGAGTTCCAAATTGGTGACAAAGTGTTATTGAAGGTCTCACCGTGGAAAGGCGTAGTTAGGTTTGGCAAACGAGGAAAGCTGAATCCGAGGTATGTTGGACCATTTGAGATATTAGAAAGAATAGGTCCAGTGGCCTATCGACTAGCCTTACCTGAATCACTGAGTGGAGTTCATAATGTGTTCCATGTTTCAAACCTGAGGAAATGCCTTGCTGACGAAACTCTCATCGTTCCGTTAGACGAGGTACATGTTGACGAACAACTACGCTTCATCGAGGAACCAGTGGAAATTATGGACCGAGAGGTCAAGACACTCAAACACAGTCGTATCCCTATTGTCAAAGTCCGGTGGAACTCCCGGCGTGGTCCTGAGTTCACTTGGGAGAGAGAGGATGAGATGATGCGCAAGTATCCTAACCTGTTCAAGGATGTTGCCAGTACATCTTAATTTTCGGGACGAAAATTCCTCTAACAGGAGGATGATGTGACAACCCGAAAATTTTTCGTGATTTAATATAATTTTTATGTGAATTTACAATTTATTTTTATATTTTATTATTATTAAATAATAGTATTAATAATAATAAAAATAATGATAATAATAATAATAATAATAATAATGATATCATTAAAAAATAATAATGTTAATAATGATAATAATTATAATAATGAAAATATTATTATTATTAATAACAATTTACAAAATTAATTTAATTGATTAATAAAATCCAGGGGGTAGTTTTGCAATTCTTGAAACTGATTTTAAAACTTTGCACATGAAATAGTAAACATTATAAACTACAGGGGCTAAATGTGTAAATTGTTTTTAAAACCCAACCCGCCGCCCGTATTTCCGATCATCCCCTCCGGCCGGTCTCCGGCGACTCTCCGGCAGCCCCAAAAGCCAACCATATCACGATTATAATGCAATCCAACTATACCGACACCTTCTAGAGGATGGACCGAACTCGGGGACCATTTCAATTTGATAATTCAAGTCGGTGTGGTGTGTTTACCACTAAACCGAATTTTTCGGCCGACCCACTCACCATAAACGCATTATCACTGTATTTTATTCCAATTAATCGAACGGGAAGTACTATATAAGCATCCCTAAACTAATGGTACATTCACACACCTCTCAAACACTTGAAATCGATCAATTTGATTCTCTCATTGCCGCGGACTTGCAACCGATCGTATACCCACTGTAGAACCTCGAAACAGGTACTTAAACACACCATTGTGTTCGTTTTTACAAGGGGAACAATAACCCCATGAGTTCTGATGCAATCGAAATCGATTTGGCTTTCGATTTGGTTGAGGATCGAACCGGGGGTTTTCTTGGTGATTGGGATTACTGAGTTAAAGTTTAAATAAATTAAAAGTGGGGTTTTAACCGCGGCCGAGGCCTTGGTTTACTGGTTTGGTGTGTGTGGGATGGAACCGGGGGTCGCGGGTTCGAACCCGGCCCCCAACATTTTTTTAAAAATAGCTTTTTAAGACTTTTAAAAATACAGAAAAATTCTGAAAAATTATAAAAATAATTTTTATAAACTTTTGTTATTTTAGAAAGTATATAATCATTTTCTGTAAATTTATTCTACCAAAAACATCTTAATAATATTTATAAAATATTATTTATAAATGTTATAAATAATCATTTTTATAAAAATGAACTCTAAATAATAATTTAAATTATAAATTCATTGTTGGATATTGTATTATGATAATTATGGAAATTATAAAGATATTTTTATAATTTCATAAATTATTACGATCATTATATTCAAGTTATATTTTTTTATAAAATATATAAAGGTAGAGATTAATTAAAACTTGTAAACATTACATATTTGATAAGACAAATACACATTAGATTTTATAAATTTAATTATAAAATCTTACTAAATTAAATACAAACCTACATATTTAAATAATGTCTAAAATTCATTTTAACATAATGATATGTTAAATTATTATTAAATTAATGAAATGCAAATCTTTAATTATTAAAGAATTAACAAAAATAATTAAATGATTTAATGTTTATAACAAATTCCCGAGAACCAAATCCTAGATCAATTGAACATCAGGTTCAAAGATCTAACTTATTTAGGTTATGAATTTGTATTTATTTACTTATGTGAATTATAATTCCTTAGGAGGAATTTACTAGCTTATCAACATCACACGAGAATTGAGGTGAGTTCAAGCCCCACTATTTTACTAAAACTGTTTTTGGGGGAGATAGCATACTGGTAATGTTACAAATGCTTTTTATATATTTAAGATGTGTATGGATATTAATATAGTGCTGTTATCATTGTACAAGTCCTCACACTTTCGAATTGTTAATATTGGATAGGAAAGTTGGGTAGTACTACTGGGTGTGACGAGCCCCACTTGTGTGTGACTTGAGGTCAATCGGGTGCAATTTGTCCTATGATTATTCGTCACGATATGGTGAAGTCGTGACGGGAGGCAAACATAACATAGTCAGCTTCAATGTCGAAATCACTATTTAATATCATTTGTGAATGGACTAGCTAGCCATTACAATGCACATGCTTATATATACGCTGTTGTTAAACTGGGATGTTAACTGTGAACTCTTGAACTGATTAACCATGGGATTGATACACGTTATTGTTAAACTGTGATGTTTAACTGTAAACTCTTGAACTGATCAACCATAGGGTTGATACACGCTATTGTTAAACTGTTATGATTAAACGCAAACTCGGTATACACTTTTGCTAAACTGTTATGTTTAAACACAAACTCTTGAACTCACCAACCATGTGTTGACTTTTAGTATGCTATTCTCAGGTCACTAATCTGGAACTGCTGATAGGAGCACCACACGGGTCAGCATGCATTTTAGAGACTTGAACTTAAACTATATTTACTTGTTTTTATTTATGGTTTCAATTACTTGGTTGGCACTTGTCTTGCCAAATGTTACTTTCACATATTTTGGGATGATTTGTTTACTTTATGCTTCCGCATGAATTTCAAAAGTTTGGTTTGTTATGTTAAACGTTGCATATAGAGTCGTTCCGAGTAACTAATGACTGTGATCCTGGTTTGTTCACACCCCTCCGTGATAGATTCCAGACCCGGAATTTGAGGGTGTGACAATTCCGGCGAGTCTCCGGCGAAGTCAAACGCCCAAATTTAACCGGTTTCAACCTAATTAACCACTATCGACATTAACACATGGAAGATTCGAATCTATGACCCACTTCTATTTGAAAAATCTGAGTGCGATTGGAACCAACCCCACCACCTCACTTTCGGCCCGATTCCACTCCTTTATCACGCACTACACATTATAATAATTCAAACTAATCACACATACACGGTCATATAAGCATTTCTAATCTGTTGTCATACTTAATTGCACTCGAAAAACAACAAACTACCTTCATCGATCATCATCTTCATCATCGACCTGTTCTTGGTACCTTCTGCTTCAATTCGAACGAATTCAGGTAATCAAACACATGTATACGTTCGTTTAATCATGGGGAGGAAAAGCCCTATGGTTACAATCGTTAACAACATCGAATCGAGGGTCAATTTGACCCAAATCGAAATTAGGGTTCATATGATTCGGGGGAAATAAGTTAAAAAGGGTTAAAACCAATTGGAAACCAAAACTACCGTGGCTATATGCCTTTGGTTCACCGGTTACACACTGTTTCCCATCCTTGAGGTCACGGGTTCAAACCCGTGCACCCTCTTTTATTTTTTTAAAGCCTTTTTAAGCTTTTAAAAATTACAGAAAATTTCTAAAAATTATAAAAATAATTTTTATAAACTTTGTTTATATTTTTGGGCACCAAATAATTTTCTGGATTTTTCTATTAATTTTAAAAATTAAATAGTTGTTTTAAAAACATTTTAACAAATATCATTCTTGGTTAAATCCTATTAAAAATGGGTTTCAATTAATAAAATAATTTCGGTTCAGACGTTATTCTTTTAAAATCATGGTTGTCTTAAAATATTTGTTTAAATTTTATATTTAACACTTTTATTATAAATTGTTTCCTTTTAAGATAATAATTGGACTTGAAACAATAAATCTTTATAATAGTAATGGACATTATATTAATTAAGGTTTTATCATAATAATTGTAGAAATTATATAATTTATAATCTCGCAAAGTTATTTATAAATATTATTTCTTATAACAATATACCATAACAAATGGTTAGATTAATATTATTGATATTAATAATTATAGCGATATTTATACTCAAAGGCATTCCTAAAATATTTACATATATAATTCTTCTAATGGATTAAGAACGTAAATAATTACTTTGTAAAGTATTATTTATCAAAAACCTCATAATTCCATTGAAACTCTAGTTCTCATTAGAACTTTAACATTATTATTAACGTAAAATTTGTAAATATATACATGTTTAGGTACCTTGTGAAGGAGTTCGTTGGAACATCGATTATTATCCTATTTAATCATCTTACATACATACTCATTTGCCAAGTAAGTTTCACGGCCCCTTTTTATGCTTATACAATTGTTTCAATCTTTTACAAACATAGGGGAAAAGTATGCTCACCTTTTCAATGCTGTACAAAATACATACAATTTTCATACTTGGATCAACGTATTACTGTTTGCAAGCTATATCTTATGCATGAGTTTCTTTGTGGTTCTTTCTTAGTGGTTCTTTAATCACAACTATTTAACTCCAGTGTTGGAGCCGACGGACAGATATTGATAGTACTATTGGGTTGACACCCCCACCCTTGATGAATGGTTACTTGTGAGTACCATCATACTGCCAGGAACGGGCCTTGGGTGAATATGTTCCGACAATTGTTGTATGGTTCGTTATAGGTTTAGTTGTGATGCTCATGTGATATTACTTGTGCTAAACTGTATACACTTATGATCCATAAACTCATGTACAGCAACAAGTTTTCAATTTATGTTTAAACCTGTGAACTCACCAACAATATGTTGACCTTTTGAGCATATCTTTTCAGGTAACAATCATTGAGGATAGCTAGGGATGCTGCCTTAGCGACGACCTTAGGATTGCACTATTTAGACTCATTGGATGTTTGTGACAGTTGCTTGATTTTCATTATTCACTTATGTTCATTTGTTTCCCGGGTTGTGGGACATATACATATTTGGTTTGTATGACTATGTTTGTCATGGAATTGACTAACTGCGACACAAGTCTCCATTTGTGTCGGGTGACGTCATGACACGTTGACTTTCTTCATTTAATGCATCTCTATTAACTTAACAATGTGTTATGACGATTGCGTCCGTTACATCCTCGTGTTTCCGCTATAAGCGGGGGTGTGACAGATTGGTATCAGAGCCATTGGTTATAGAGAATTAGCCAATTCACTTGACCTAGACTATAACCTAGGAACCTTCATGTAGAATGCATACTAGGACTGGCTTGCATTTAATATTACATGTGTGTTCCTCTATACTTGCTACTTGACTCTATACATGATTCTATGGATATGTGCTTGTTATCTGATCATCCTGAGGAAGACAATATTACTCCTAGTCTTTCTCTATGGGATACCATTATACTAGAATCTTCCATTGTATGCGCACTACATTATATCATTAGGTCGGAACACTCACGTGAAGGGAAACTTCACAGATCACGCGTAGCGTTGATCTCAAATACTAAATCCGACCCTAAGATGGTATGTCTGAGATCCTGAAAGTATGACGGACAGACAACTATTGTTAGCAATTCGTGTTTATATGCTTGGAGTTTATATGCTATTACATACTACTATTGGAATACTAATGGCTCATGGATATGAGGACATTACACAAACCATGCTTGATGTGTGTTGATAATACTATGATGTTAACTTGGGGTAAGGGAAGCTAAGGGTGACCATGCAAGGTAAATTACCATTACGGGTGCACACATAATTGCAATTCGCTGTGCATGAGAAGTCTGGCAAATCTTACCATGAGGTAACGATCAGGAGTATCACAACTTCTCTATTCTATACCCTAGGGTGTGCTAGGATCATAATTCTAGTAAGACCTTGTTAAGGGTAACAAAACATTACTAACACTTACTATTACATAAGTCCTGTCCTACTTAGAGCCTTCATGGTATTTCCAATCATGACATTGATTCTATCTTTCGCGAAACATTCCTCCGCTTAGCATTTCAGTAACTAAGGAACTGATTGAATGCTTAGAATGAAAGTGGACTTCAAGAAATGTAGAGGAGTTATGATACTCTCTACACATACATTATGTTATTCAGTGGGATTATGCTAAGGAAAATTAGGATGTCATGTAACCGGTTTAAGCATCATTCTATGTATATCGAGGGTGTGGTGGGAACGCTACGGGGAACCCTATATATAAGCATCACCGGTATACTAAGAATATGTTTGAACTGGGCTACGTGATGATTCTGATGGACTGAAGCATGGATTGTAAGGCATTGTATGTCTAAATCAAATGGTTTTCAAAATGAGCTTTGAATTGTTATTCGTGGTTTTCAAATTCGTCAAAGTCTGTGTCTTACAACTTGAAACATGTAATGCTGGAAGAGCGTGATGCCTGTATCTTGGGGTGTTCTGTCTAGGCAAGGTATTCGTATAAATCCAAATCAGCCGATGGATCTGTCTACCTTACCTGGGAACCCTCGGGATGAGTATCTGCTTATAGGTACGCATGTCTTCAACAAAGTTGTGGTTGACCTAATACTTTGATTAGTCAACGTACTCGCTTTGATTTACGAATCAAACGATTACACTCGGAACATCTCATTGTTATTATGCCAAATTCCCAATTGTCGTTTTCATGTTGCATAGCTCATATTACCCAATTCTCATAAAATATCTTAATGATATTTTAAAATGTCTACTCGTCAAAACCGATCCCGATCTGGAAACTCTGGCCGTAAGATTGCTGCTATTGTAGCACGTGAGATTGCTGCGGTCATACCAACCCTCCTAACTCATCTGAATCAAGGCGCGAACCCTGCTCAAATCTCTGTTTGTCCTAACCCTCCACGTGCTTGCACCTACAAGCATTTCAGTTCTTGCAACCCCACTAAGTTCAGTGGAACCGAAGGAGCTACCGGATTACTACAGTGGTTCGAAGCATCGAGAACACTTTCCTAAACACCGAATGGCCTTTAAAACTTTAAACCGTTACTTATGGTTCTCAAGTTCTCTTAAGGAGGTGTCCCATAACTAAGAACCGGCAATGTTGTAGGTGGAATTCCTAAATCTCGGGATACTTTGCTAATTGAATATTTTATAAGTGGTCACTCACCTCAATGATCGAATAAACTAATTATAACTTTGTTATCACTTATGAGTACGCGTACCTTCAATAAGGCTATGGTTGACCTCATATCCTGAGAAGTCCATGTATTCCCTTCGATTGTGAATCGAATGTTCACACCTCATTGTGATGTCGAATCATTTTTGTCCTTGATTTCATCTTCCTGGTTTAAATTATTTAAGATTTGAACACCATCATAACAAATTCTGCTATCTCGAACTTTGATCTTAAGCTTATAAGCATGATTTTTCCTTTGTTACACTGATGTAACTTGAAATTTTCCGAATTTCTAATTGATATTATTTTCCTTTCGTCGTTAAGTCAAACTTCGTACCGCTTGCACCGTGGGAGATGTAAGAGTTTGCAAGTCAACCTATGACTAAGAACACCCGTATCTCCTAAATGATTCTATCTCATCAAAACTGGGGTGAATTCCATACCTTGATGACTATTCTCATTTCTTGATCTTCAACTTACCATGGTCATAATCGAGTGACGAGAAGCATGTAGTAACTTGACGGGTGAAACAATGTTAGTGTTTCGATCTATCAAGCCAAAGCATGATTTCTGAACTTGAAAGGAGACCCGATCTCTCTAGATTAATTTTGGTTCCGAGCTTGGAGCATGTAAATTCTTAAATCGATTTCTTTCCCTTTATCTTCATGTTTTGACTCGATCTAGCTACATCGAACCATTTATTCCTTATTCATCGACTTTCATTTTGCGATATCATCAACACCTGATTACGTGATGGTAGTCTTCCTAAATAATCTTTTGTCAAATAAAGATATTATCAACTTGTGATTATGTCTTTCTAGTCATACAAATGTTCTCAACTATACTTATGAGTTTGATGAATTACGTATGCAATCTACCCTTGGAAATTTGTTATCTTGCAAAACATGTTTACAAATACCTATCTTATTGTTACGTCATTCCTTGAATCGTTTTTGGAATCTTTAACCTTGAAAATCATTGAAATTCTATCTTGGATTTGAACAACAAGACTCGTTATTATCCTCATTGCGATGTGGATATAAAGGTTTAGAAAATTTCGTAACTTGTAGTCATGGGTTTGGCATAAAGGAAAAAAAACGTAACTTGGTATGTGTCCAAGTGTCTTACCTTCACATATGACAAAACCTAACCTCCGAGTTCCCGTGAATCTTCTGTTTAACTTTTCATTCACTAAGTGCCTCTTATCTTAGCTGTCATGATGACAATTGGTGTATTATAGACCGATTGACCAAAATCTCATATTGACTCATGTGAGATAGTGAGTCGAGAAATTGACCTGTATCTGTTTCAAATATTCATATACCGTGGTATGACGTTAAAACATCGATCGTCATTTTGAACGATTGATTCATTTTCTGATTTTAATAATATTCTTAACCATCATCGTGAACTCATTCCAAGATCTTCGCATAGCGTATTATTCTTAGACCGATGGTTGGTCAAAGGAGAAATACATATTCACAAGATATGCGTTAAGGTCGTTTCATATGGTGACGTTTGGGATTCTTAAATTCCGACGGTTAACCTTTCTTATCATTGTTGGTCTTTTATTGGTTTCTAGACATCACCTTACCACGAAATTATATCCTGGAAGTTGTGATACCTTGGTAACTCGTCATCATTTCCAATGTTTCCTCTCATAACGTCTCGTATTTCACTGGAAGAGTTCAAGTTGGCATGTATTATGTCAAAAGACTTGAAGGATCCCCTAAAGTGAAACATCTCATCTATAATTAAACGTCTATCACTGTCCGTTCGTACGCTTATCTTTCATTTTAACCCTCTTGTTCGTTTATAAGTGTACCTTTAGACATTACCTCTGATCGCGATGGTCGCTTCATCTCTCGTTTCTGGAAAAGTCTCCAACCAGCTCTCGGAACTTAACTGAATCTTAGCACAGTTTATCATCCGCAAACCGACGATCAGACTGAAAGAACGATACAAAACCTCGAAGATATGCTCCGGGCTTGTGTCATTGATTTCAGTGGATCGTGGGATTCTCATCTTCCGTTGATCGAATTCTCTTACAATAACATTTACCATACCAGCATCCAGATCGCACCATTTGAGGCCTTGTATGGCCAAAAGTGTCGATCTCCCATCTGTTGGTCTGAAGTTGGTGAATCACAAATTACTGGTCCGGAATTAATACAAGAAACAACCGAAAAAATTCATAAGATCCGTGATAACTTGATCACTGCTAGAAATCATCAAAAGCATTATGCTGACAAAAGATGTAAGCCCATGGAATACAATGTCGGTGATCTCGTACTTCTTAAGGTATCACCTTGGAAGGGAGTGATTCGTTTTGGAAAGAAAGGGAAGCTAGAACCTCGTTACGTAGGTCCATTCAAAGTGCTCGAGCGAATTGGGAAAGTAGCCTACAAGCTTGAACTTCCCCAAGAACTTAGCAATATGCGTCCGACGTTTCATGTGTCCAACCCAAGAAATGTCTCGCCGATGAAAATCTCCACATTCCACTCGACGAAGTCCAGATTGATGAATCTATGCACTTTATTGAGAAACCTGTGGAAATTATGGATCAGGAATTCAAACAACTCAAACGTAGCCGGATACCTATTGTCAAAGTCCGCTGGGAATCTAACCGTGGTCCAGAGTTCACCTGGGAACGTGAGGACCAAATGAAAACCCAGTATCCTCATCTTTTCATTTCAGCCTTGATGTGCTCTAAATTAGACATAAAAATACTATCAAAAGCACATCAATTATTCTTCTATATCTCCCGAAATTTGATGATTATGTACTTAAAATCATTTAATTGTGTTTTTAGGTGTTGTGAAGGGCAAGATGGACAAAAGGAGCGTATTGGACAAGAAATTGAAGAAATCCAAGCTTAAATTCCAAGCATAGGGTCGTGCCTCATTAAGCACGCCTCCATGCCTTGCCTGAAACACACCCCCGTGCTAATTTGGCACACCCCCGTGATTGGACATCTGACAGAACAAAAAGTACTGTTCCCCAAAAGCAGTCACGGGCCGTGCCCCATTTGTCACAGGGCCGTGTTTGCCCCTTTCACGGGGCCGTGCCCAATTTGTCACGGGGCCGTGCCCCGACAACTCCTGTGCGTACGATCCGACCAACTTCCGTAAGCATTGTACTAACACGGGGCCGTGCCTTTTTGTCACGGGGCCGTGCTTAAGCACTCCGGGAAGCCTATAAATATAGGGCTAAGTTCATCATTTTGGCAAGCTTTTGGTGGGTGATACTCTACAGAATTGTCTCGGGAATCAAGTCTTAGAGATCATTTGGAGGCTCGGGAGGTGCATAAAACACTTGAAAGAGGCTCGGGATTGTCTAAACATCATCCATTGTGGATCATCGGTTTGATTGTTCTATTTTACCGATGAATTCATACTTATCTTCTATGTTGTTTGTTATATTACAGCTCATTATGAGCTAAACTCTTATTATCATCCTACTTGGATGAAACTTATGTAATTTGTGATGAACTAATGGTGTGATAAATATTGTGTTAATGTTATGGTGGTCTTGGGAAAATATTCGATGGGTAGCACCTACATTTGAACGGGGGGTTATAAGTTTATGGTTTGTAATTGTGATTGTCATACACGGTTGAAAAACGTATGATCAACTTTTATTCATAACAAACTATGGCTAATTAACTAGAGATGGTTATTAGAAATCATAAGACCTTAACTTTCTGATCATTTACGGGTTCCCTTTTATTAGTCTGAGAAATCTACAGTAATTATTATGGTTTTCTAAAATTAATGGTATGTTAGAAAAGAACTTGATCAACTCTCTTCTAATATTAAGTTATGTTTTCAGAAATCGTATGTCGAAAAGGACACAAAAGATTTACCTACATTACTAGGGCCTTGACCTAAGCAGTAAATCTCAACCTGACGTGGTCCTGGTCACTACGGAGCGAATAGACGAGAAATCGCGCCAGCTCATCTTTATAAACGTTAACACAATTACTTTATTCAATATCTTTAATCACACCACCACTTCATCACAGTTACATAAGTGTAATCCAAGTTAGGATGATAGCCTTTATCCCTTGATTTCAAATCTAAAAGTTTCAACTTATTTTATTTTAATTATATTTCTATTTTAAAAACCCTAAAACCCTAATCTACATCAATGCAACTTATCATTTTCCTAAACAAAAATCAAATCTGATAGTCAATCATAAAGGTTGTTGAGTAGTCTTAGTGTGTCCACGGATTGATACTCGGTTCTTACCATCACTATATTACCTCACGATAGGTGCACTTGCCTTTTGTGTGTGTAGATAGTAGTAGTAATAACCATTTAAAACTGAATCTGTATGAAAATCATTTATCAAAATACATATACTTTCACACCGCATCAAGTTTTTGGCGTCGTTACCGGGGACACACAACAAGTTTGAAAGACAATCTAAATTTTTGACTATCCTGTTTATATCTTGTTAATATTTTTTGTTCAAATTCATTTTGACTTTGTAGTTAGTTTGCCTTAATAGTTTAGTTACATTTGCCTGATTCATTTTAAGCCTTAGATTAGTTTATGCTTCCCTAAGTTAGTGTATGTCCGACTCGTCTAGTCCTAAACTTGTTTCACCTCTTTCGGAACTTGAACGACTTTTCCGACAAAGATTACGTGAAAGACCACAACAAGCAGCAACAATCATCGAAGAAGACATCTCGGAAGATACACCATCCGAAGGAGACATGGCTAATCAAGACGAAGAAATGAAGATGACGCACTATGCCACACCATCAATTGACGGTTATGAGTCTAGTGTTGTCCAACCAGCAATAGCGGCCAATAATTTCGAGATTAAGTCTAGTATTATCCAACTCGTATAGAACTCTGTTCAGTTTCACGGATTGCAAGACAAAGACCCTAACGCTCACATCTCACGATTCCTTCGTATCTGTGCAACCTTCAAAATCAATAACTGTTCAGACGATGCTATTAGACTAAGACTTTTTCCATTTTTACTTCGCGGTCAAGCCATTGACTGGCTTGATTCACTTCCTCCTGGTTTCATCACCACATGGGTGGAAATGGCTGAACAATTCCTGTTGAAATACTTTCCGCCCGATCGAACTGCCAAATTAAGAAGCAACATCACAAGCTTTCGCCAGGATGATGATGAATCATTACATGCAGCATGGGAGAGATATAAAGGTCTCCTCCAGAGATGCCCACATCACGGACTTGATCTGTGGCTGCAGTGTCAAACTTTTTATGATGCAATCAGCGGAGCACACAAACAAGCTGTAGACCAAAGTGCGGGAGGAGATTTCGGAAGTGTCATACCAACAGAAGCATACCAAGCCCTAGAGAAAGCAGCTAAGAAGAGCTTTGCTTACAATCCTTTGAGAAACAAAATCAACTCTAGAGGAATTCATCAAGTAGACTCTGAAACGCTGATCACAGCCCAGTTAGAAGCCTTAACCAAACGATTCGAACAATTACAAGCTGAACTTAAAAAGACTCTAACACGATGCAACACATGTGGAAATTCATACAAGACCAATGAATGCCCACAAGGCATTATGATGGTTGAAGATGTTGACTACGTAGGAGGCCCAAACAACTCATATAACAACAACTCAAATTGGAGGAGCAAACCGAGTTACAGAGAAGCTGGTAACAACCCATCATCATCTGGATTCAACCGTAGGCCACCTTACCAACAACAGAAACCACCATATCAAGGTCCAAGCAGTAGTAATCAAGACCGAGGAGCATCATCAATGGAAGACTTATTGCAGCAATTGTTGTTAACCACACAAGCCACAGATGAGTACATCCAGAAATCTGATCGAAGAAATGAGGAAAGGTTCCAAAGAATGGAGACTGACATCAAAAGCAACAAAGCATCATTGCAAACCATTGAAAAGCAAGTAGGTCAGATAGCACAACAACTATCTGCAAGACCCCAAGGTGCTTTGCCTAGCAACACAGTAACAAACCCTCATGCTCAAGTCAAAGCCATCACCACAAGGAGTGGCAAAACCACTCAAGGTGATGTACCTGCATTACAGCCCATCCTTGAAGAAATAGAACTCGAGACTCCAAGTAATGCAAGTGACAAGCAGAAGCAACCTGCTGTTGTTGAAGAACCAGCCAAGAAATACGTACCACCGCCACCTTATGTTCCACCACCTCCATATCCCGGTCGTCTGAGACAACAACGAATGGAGGCATAATATGGCAAATTTCTGGGATTGTTCAAGCAACTCCACATTAATCTGCCATTGGTGGAAGCCTTAGCCCAAATGCCAAATTATGCTAAGTTTTTAAAGGGTGTATTGTCAAACAAGAAGAAACTGGAAGAGTTATCATATGTAGTTTTGAATGAGGAATGCTCAGCAGTTCTTCAAAACAAACTACCTCAAAAGATGACTGATCCGGGGAGTTTTACCATACCTTGCTTAATAGGAAATCTTTCTGTCAGCAACGCGTTAGCCGATTTAGGAGCTAGCATTAACCTTATGCCTTATGCGGTTTTCGAAAAGTTAAACTTAGGTGAGCCTAGACCTACTCGTATGAGCATCCAATTAGCTGACCGTTCTGTCAAATATCCGAGGGGCATTGTTGAAAATCTCTTAGTTAAAATCGACAAGTTCGTATTTCCCGTTGATTTTGTGATCCTCGACATGGATGAGGATAAGAATGTTTCTCTCATCCTAGGTCGACCTTTCTTAGCAACCGCTCGAGCCCTCATTGATGTTTGCACCGGCAAACTCACACTCCGAGTGGATGAGGAGGAAGTGAAATTCTACATAGGACAATCCATGAAACACCCTCAACATCATGACGATTCACTCTATTATATTGATGTTTGTGACTCAATCATAAGCTGTCATCTGAAGAACACTTGTCAAATTGAAGCTTGCAATACTCAATTAATAGAAATCCAAACCACCGAGCCCATCTGTGAGTACCAAATCATTCCAGAACTTGAAGTTGATGAAACATCATCTTATCATGAAGCATTTGAGATCATCGATCAAGAATTAAAACCTAAAGCCAAACCTTCTATCGAAGACCCTCCGACTTTAGAACTCAAAGAACTACCGTCTCATCTCGAATACGCTTTTCTTTAAAATACATCTCAACTTCCTGTCATAATCTCATCCGTATTATCAAATGATGAGAAGAACAAGTTGCTCAATGTGTTGAAGGCACATAAACGAGCAATTGCATGGAAAATCATGGACATCAAGGGAATCAATCCATCCTTTTGCACTCATAAGATATTGATGGAGGAAAACTTTAAATCCGTTATTCAACCTCAAAGACGTTTAAATCCGAGCATGCAAGAGGTGGTGAAGAAAGAAGTAATCAAACTGCTGGATGCCGGTTTGATTTACCCTATTTCTGATTCGCCTTGGGTCAGTCCCGTCCAAGTTGTTCCAAAGAAAGGAGGAATGACTATGGTAACTAACGAGAAGAATGAGCTTATTCCAACTCGTACGGTTACAGGATGGAGAGTTTGCATCGACTATCGTAAACTCAATGACGCCACAAGGAAGGATCACTTCCCTCTACCTTTCATTGATCAATGCTCGAGAGACTTTCTGGAAAAATGTTCTATTGTTTCCTCGATGGTTTCTCAGGGTATTTCCAAATTCCCATTGCTCCTGAAGTGTGACACCCCCCGCAGGAAGGTGTACAAGAGCCGCAACGTGATATTGTCTGCTTTGGCCGCAGCCTCACGGATTTAAAACGTGTCACGATGGGGAAAAAGATGGGTTCTAAATCGCACTAAAACGAACTGTGACACCCCCCGCAAGAAGGTGGCGAGAGCCGCAACATGATATTGTCCGCTTTGGCCGTAGCCTCACGGTTTTAAAACGCGTCACATTGGGGAAGGTATCCAGCCCCTTATAAAGAGACTTTCGTTCACCTGCCCAACCGATGTGGGATGAGTCATAGCCATATTTTCAGGCATGTGTCCATCCACCCACCGAAGTGAGACCAGCGTCCTCGCTGGCACAACGGCCCGACCCTGGCTCTGATACCAACTGTGACACCCCCGTAGGAAGGTGTACGAGAGCCGCAACGTGATATTGTCTGCTTTGGCCGTAGCCTGACGCGTTTTAAAACCGTGAGGCTGCGGCCAAAGCGGACAATATCACGTTGCGGCTCTCGTACACCTTCCTGCGGGGGGGTGTCACGGTTGGTAACTTTTTATATAATTTTTTTTATTAATTATTATAATTGATCTTTTCATAACTTTGAATAATATATAAATATATATTTTAAGAAAATATAAATTTATTTCATTTGTGTAAATATAATTAGTTGACAAGCCCTAAATTCGACTTAGAACCCTAGTCCTCATTGGTTTAAACTCATTACGATAAAACTTAAAACTTGTAATTATGACTATTTAGGTGCCTTGTGACGGTTTACGTTGGAACGACGATTATTATACTTCTTATTAATCATCAATAATATACTTATCTGATCAAGTGAGTATTTCTATACCCATTTTATTATTTCACACTTTTGGGTGAAACATGTACATTATTAACATTGCACTTGTAAACACGTTTGATTCTTGTAAACTTATAGCAATTTACTTGTGTGTTGTGGTTAGTTGGACCTTGTAGCTACCATGTAATGTCGAATATATGTACAATCATTAACTATTGCTAGCCTGGCGACGTCATAGATCTATGGGCCTGACAAGCCTGCTTGGTTGATCCAAGTACACTTAGCTAATCGTATATACTTTTAACGTTTGAGACTTGTAAAACTTTATCAAGGTTTGATTGTGCATTCTGTCTTACATCTCTAGTTACTATGTTCTCCAATTTACAATATGAATTGTCATCTTTTATATATACTTATGTATTGAAACTATGGAAATCTCACCAATATTATTGTTGACCTTTTATTTTTAACATGTTTCAGGAAATACTCAAGCTTAATCCCTACTCTTCGAAGCTTACACATCTAGGAATGGACCTAGATAAATAAATGGAACAAATGACTTGTTATGTTTATTTTAATTTCTTTGAGACTTATGATTGTAATGGCACTATTGGAATTTATGATTAATATATATATAGGGGGATTATTAATAGCGTTATGTGGCTGTGAACGATCTTAACTCTCACTCCTCGACGTTTTCGCCGTCAAGGTTGGGGTGTGACAGATTGGTATCAGATTTAGGGTCGGGCCGTTGTTCCAGCGAGGACGCTGGTCTCACTTCGGTGGGTGGATGGACACATGCCTGAAAATATGGCTATGACTCATCCCACATCGGTTGGGGAGGCAAACAAAAGTCTCTTTATAAGGGGCTGGATACCTTCCCCAATGTGACGCGTTTTAAAACCGTGAGGCTGTGGCCAAAGCGGACAATATCACGTTGCGGCTCTCGTACACCTTCCTGCGGGGGGTGTCACAGTTAGTATCAGAGCTAGGGCCGGGCCGTTGTGCCAGCGAGGACGCTGGTCTCACTTCGGTGGGTGGATGGACACATGCCTGAAAATATGGCTATGACTCATCCCACATCGGTTGGGGAGGCGAACGAAAGTCTCTTTATAAGGGGCTGGATACCTTCCCCAATGTGACGTGTTTTAAATCCGTGAGGCTGCGGCCAAAGCGGACAATATCATGTTGCGGCTCTCGTACACCTTCCTGCGGGGGGTGTCATAGTTGGTATCAGAGCCAGGGCCGGGCCGTTGTGCCAGCGAGGACGCTGGTCTCACTTCGGTGGGTGGATGGACACATGCCTGAAAATATGGCTATGACTCATCCCACATCGGTTGGGGAGGAGAACGAAAGTCACTTTATAAGGGGCTGGATACCTTCCCCAATGTGACGCGTTTTAAAACCGTGAGGCTGCGGCCAAAGCGGACAATATCACGTTGCGACTCTCATACACCTTCCTGCGGGGGGTGTCACAGTTCGGGGGGTGTCACAGTTCGGGGGGTGTCACAGTTCGGGGGGTGTCACAGTTGGTATCAGAGCCAGGGTCGGGCCGGTGTGACAGCGAGGACGCTGGTCTCACTTCGGTGGGTGGATGGACACATGCCTGAAAATATGGCTATGACTCATCCCACATCGGTTGGGGAGGCAAACGAAAGCTTCTTTATAAGGGGCTGGATACCTTCCCCAACGTGACGCATTTTAATTCCATGAGGCTGCGGCCAAAGCGGACAATATCACGTTGCGGCTCTCGTACACCTTCCTGCGGGGGGTGTCACATGAAGATCAAGAGAAAACGACATTCACTTGTCCATATGACACTTTTGCTTATCTCCGAATGCCTTTTGGATTGTGTAATGCCCCTGATACATTTCAAAGATGCATGGTAGCAATTTTTCATGACATGATTGAACACTCAATGGAAGTTTTCATGGATGACTTCTCCGTCTTTGGAAACTCATTTGAACAATGTTTTGAAAACCTGGAAAAGATGCTGGTTAGATGTGAAGATTCTAACCTTGTTTTCAATTGGGAAAAGTGCCACTTCATGGTTACTGAAGGACTAGTGTTAGGACATAAGATTTCTCGAGCAGGCCTCGAAGTTGATCAAGCTAAAGTTGACACTATTTCCAAACTGCCATATCCCACAACCGTGAAAGAAATTAGAAGCTTCCTAGGTTATGCAGGATTCTATCATTGTTTCATTAAAGACTTCTCAAAAATCGCACGACCAATGACTCAACTTCTTGAGAAAGATGCAAAATTCGTGTTTTCCAACGAATGCATTAGTGCATTTGATCTGTTAAAAGAAAGATTGGTCACCGCTCCAATTATGGTTTCCCCAGATTGGACGTTACCGTTTGAACTCATGTGCGATGCAAGCGATTTTACGGTAGGATCCGTTTTAGGACAAAGGAAAGACAAGCAATTTCACCCAATTCACTATGCGAGTAAAACCCTAAATGATGCGCAAGAAAATTACACAACCACCGAGAAAGAACTTCTCGTAGTAGTTTTCGCATTTGTCAAATTCCGCTCGTATCTAATCCTGTCAAAAACAACCGTCTATACCGATCATTCAGCCCTACTTTATCTGTTCAACAAACAAGATGCAAAGCCGATATTGATACGATGGATACTTCTGCTTCAAGAATTCGACGTTGAGATTCGTGACAAGAAAGGAGCAGAAAATCTAGCGGCTGATCATCTTTCGCGTCTCGAAGATTCAAACCCTTCACAAACCGAGGAATTCAAAATAAACGATAATTTTCCTCATGAATTCCTTTTAAACATCCAATTTTCAATCGATGAGCATCCTTGGTTTGCCGATTTCGCGAACTATTTAGCAAGCAGAGTCCTTCTCACAGGAATGACTTATCAGCAAAAGAAGAAATTTTTTACTGACATTAAGCATTACTATTGGGAAGACTCGTACCTATTCAGAATCAGTGCGGACCAACTCATTCGAAGATGCGTTTACGGAAGTGAAGCGGAACAGATCCTAAGGCACTGTCATGAAGGACCCACAGGAGGCCACCATGAAGCAACCCTAACAGCCAAAAAGGTCTTCGATTCTGGATTCTATTAGCCCACAATATTCAAGGATGCTCATAACATGGTACGCACCTGTAATGCATGTCAAAGAGCAACCAACATCTCGACACGGGATGAGATGCCTCAGAAACCCGTTCAAGTATGCGAGGTATTTGACGTATGGGGTATTGATTTCATGGGGCCATTCCCGGTGTCATTTGGGAATCGTTACATCTTGGTAGCAGTTGATTATGTCTCAAAATGGGCCGAAGCTCAAGCCCTGCCTACCAACGATGCAAGAAATGTTTTCAGGTTCCTTAAGAAATTATTCTCTCGTTTTGGTACCCCAAGGCTTTGATTAGTGATCGAGGAATCCATTTCTGCAACAACCAGCTCGAAAGAGCAATGGCTCGTTATGGAGTGAACCATCGCTTTACAACCGCTTATCATCCACAAGCAAATGGGCAAGCTGAAGTCACTAATAGAGGTATCAAATGAATCCTAGAAAAAACCATAGGACAAAATCACAAGGATTGGTCTACCAAGCTAGATAATGCATTATGGGCTTTTCGAACAACCTTTAAGACTCCCATTGGCACAACACCGTTCAAACTCGTTTATGGGAAGTTGTGTCATCTACCTGTGGAACTAGAACATAAAGCCTATTGGGCACTCAAAGCAGCAAACCTAGACCAAGGCCTTGCAGGAAAGAATCGATTTCTATAAATCCATGAACCGGAGGAACTGAGAGAACAAGCATACGAAAACGCTAGGGTTTACAAGGAAAAGACAAGGAAATTCCACGACTCTCGTTTAAGGAGCACTGAACGATTTCATGTGGGGGAACGTGTCTTACTGCATAACTCTCGTTTACGTTTGTTTCCCGGAAAGCTAAAATCGCGTTGGTCTAGACCTTTCACGATTAAAAATGTGTTTCCAAATGGTGTCATCGAAATTGACAACCAAGACGGTTTAAGTTTCAAAGTGAATGGTCATCGTTTAAAGCCATATAATGATGGGCCAACGAAGATTTTCTCAGAGGAATTACACCTCCGCCCCGACGAAGACTAAGTGTGGGGAAGGGTCGCGCCGAAGACCCGAAACGAAAACACGGCACCTGTACATAGAGCTTATTTGAAATGTTTAACTTTTTGTAGGACTCGCAAGCACAAGCACGGGGCCGTGCCTACCCAAGCACGCCCCCGTGACTCTGAAAAAATTTTTTCCATGATCTCCGCTGACGACTCTGGAACGTTACAGGTCGAATTTAAGGCGACTTCTGACAAGCACGGGGCCGTGCCTACCCAAGCATGCCCCCGTGATCAACTTTGTAGACCTGTGTATAAATACCACTCTTGTTCCAAGCTTTCATCACACCCATTTCTGCTCAAAATCTCATAAAGAAAAGATGAAAGAATCAAGTCAAGGAAGTTTCAATTGGAATCCTGCGACTAAACCACGATCTGAAACTCGGGAACCAACAACTCAAGAATATTTCTTCAAGCTTCATGAGCTAATCAAGAAATTGATTGAGATGAATCTCACCGCAACTCAACGCTTAGCTGAACTTACCCAGAAAGTTCAGGAAATGAGCAAGGAACTTGTTTCCATCAATCGCCGGCTTGCGGAACTTAGCAACCGCACTTCGCATTACCCTATCCCGACCCTTCCACACGAAATGTGTGGAGGCTTCTTCTAGAGGCATTTCATGATGGGTCATGTGCGCTAGTGCGCGTTAAGGAGTCTAGTTTTGCAGTTTCAGATTCCCCGTTTTTAACGTATTATGTAATCGTAGGAGTTAGGAAAATGTGCTTGTCGCTTGGCTTATTTATTTGATTTCTAGAACTAATTTCGTAGCTTTTATGATGAATTGGATGTGACAAAACTTAGCCGGGTAAATTACGCAACCCGCGAAATTGAAAAACGAAACAACAAAAGGCTGAACCGAAACTGTACAAGAGGAACACGCCCCCGTGCCCATATAGGCACGCCCCCGTGATGACAAAAAATGACACAACCTGACTTGTTTTAGCCTTTTGTCTCGTTCCCCATCAATGTTGCATGATAAATCTCGAACTCTTTGCCTGCAAACTCGTATCATCTCCACCTTGTGCAAATTTTTCAATTTTCTTTCATATTTTCAAGTCATCTTTCAAGAGTTTTAATCAAGAGGTTAGTATACTAATTCCCATGATTATGATAGCCATTTGCATGTATTTAGGTGATTAGGTCTCTAAACTACCGAAATCCTAATGATTATATGTAAGAGCTTGTGCTTAAACATGTTATGGAATTATGAATGCTTTATCCCTTCTTGTTTATATTTCTCTTGAAGTTGATTAGTGTCAATTAGTATGATTAGTTAGTTATTAGTATTAGTATGCTTCCCTTTAGTGTTAATAAGACTATCTTCATAATGTGTGGTGATTTCATTGTTAATCATATTCAAGTTGCAAGAATTGGCAAGTAGTGTTGAAACATTATATATTTTTGTCTTGAATTATTAACAAGTACTAAAAAGGTTTAACGTATAGTATTTGGTTTTTCAAGCAAGAAAATGACAAATTTATGCTTAATCATAGATTTACAAACAAAACCACGCGTGCTCGAGTTGAAATTTCATGCCTCAAAATGTTAACCGCACCCTCACGTTTCAAGAGACACACCCCCATGCTTAACAATTTTTTCATAAAAAGCAAACGTGTCAACTGTTTTTCAAACAAAAGTTCACAAAAAGGGTGACGTGGCTTTTGAAAATCAATTTTTGTCCCTAAAATAGATAGCCTATTCCAAAAACTTGTTTTGTTTATTTTAACTGATTTGTCAAAATTTCAGGATCATGAACCATCCATACTTACAATTTGGAGGAAACCGTGAAACATGGTGTCATGATCGGTTGCAAAGGCTCTTACAAAGGGCTGAAAAGTCACATTTGCAAGCCGATGAGGAAACCTTGGCGGCTGTCGGACAGCTCGAAAGATATAACAATTTATTGAGTGTTCAGTGGAAGCGATTGTTTTCACAAAACAGACCTTCTATTTATGAACTAACTCTTGAATTTTTAGCATCTTTCAGATTTAGCATGAAAGACTCTGACCCTTGGGATGATGAAGCGGTTACATTCAGGCTAGGTGGACAGTGGCGAAAAACGTCCATCGCTTTATTTGGCGTCTATCTGGGAATATATACAGAATAGGAAATGGAGGAGAAAGCAATATCAGGAATGCCAGCTTACCGTACATTTCCAGATGAGGAAAGTAGGGACGCAGAAAGCGGTGCCACGAGAAAAGCATTTTGGGAAAAGATTGGAGCAGGGGTCTTCAACTCAAGTAAAACCAAGAGCAGTCAGATTCGGGACCCGTTACTACGATACATACATCGGTTGCTTAGTCATTCGATAACAGCTCGTGGCTAAAGCGAGGGAGTTGTTAGTTTGAGAGACTTGTTTATTTTATATTGTATGACTAATCATTTTCCATGCAATATTGGGTATTTGTTTTGTAACTTGTTTGCCAGGAATACAACTGCAGGTGCTCCGACACCCATGTTTGGAGGAAGCTGGATCCTGAACTTGTACGAGAGTTATGGGTGTAACACGGAGGGAACCGAAGGAGTAATGCCAGGACTGCTGGACTTAAGCATTTGCACAAGCATGTACATGATCATAACCTTACCAAATGGACAACCGAGATTTATGGATAGGAAGGGACAAATCTGGGATCCGACAGATCCCGAGGAGATTATTATGGACCTTGATATGCCAGCACATCATGAAGAAGCCGGAGCCTCCAGCTCACACGCTGGAGAATTCCCAACCATGTTAGACCTTTATGAAGCAATCCAGACCACCAGTGACCATGCAAGGAGATCATTTGAATACGCACAAACCGAATGTAATGATGTCACCTACATCAGAAACCGAATGTATCATGAGTGGGGGGATATCCCACCACAAAGCCCTTGAAAAATCAGTATCAGTTTCAGGGCCCGGGCACAGTTGTTTTGTGCCATTCTATCCTTTGCTTTATGTCTTTTTATTTTTTTTTATTTTATGTGTTTAGGATTTTAATGTTCTCAATAAATGGATGATATTTCAGGTGATCCCGATGATTCTCACAAACAAAGGCACAAGTCGACTTCATCATTTCTAAGGGAGTATCTCGTTACCATTCCTTATTTTATATTTTTAATCACATTGGGGACAATGTGAATTTTAAGTGTGGGGATGGGATTAATTAGGATATACATTTGATATTTTGCTAAAAAATGGTCCGAATTTAAAAATCTTAAATTCACTTAACCATTAGTTTTTGTGACACGAAACCAAAAATTTAAACAATTTTTGATAAACCAAATTATAAATATACGTTTTCGGGAAATAAATAAGTAAATAAGAAAATTGAAAATGTATTTTTGTGATATCTTTAAAAGCAATAATCCAGTAAAAATATTCAATCATGTAAAATGAAACACTTTTACCCAATTCCATCCGTTTGTGAGTTTATTTTTGAGCCTTCAAACAGCTTTTGTAAATCTTTGCAATTTTATTTTCATTCTGGATTCAATTGAGGGTGCCTTATGATACGTGTGATTAGAACTTGCTTTGGGTATACATTTCGAGACCTTAATTAGTATTTTCTGCATAAAAATGAGTTAGGCACTAGGAAACCTTAACCATTCAAACCCCAACCAATTTCTTTTAATTTTCCTTACCCGAACGTCAACCCTAGTTAGCCCCGTTAAGCTTAAACGTTTTTATTTTGATCACCCGAATCACCAAGTCACTTAACCAAAAAGCCTTCAACAAAACACGTTTTTCGTTAAAGACACGATTTTGGCTTATATAAAAAAAAGAGAGAGAGAAAATAAAAAAAAGAAAGAGAAAAAGAAAAATTTGGTCTTTTACCGGCAGACCTAAAAGAACTGGAATACATTCTTTTGATTTTAATTTGCTTTGTTGCCTTCATCACGTAAAACCGGGACTTCCCCCGGAAATCCGCGAACAAATCTTCAACCTCACGTACGACGCAAGAAAGAAATGGCGAAAAAAGGAACAAGTTCCGCCATTTTGTGAAATTTCAAAAAGCTCTATAAAGAGACGGGCAAAAAGATACAAAAGGTGCCCGAGTTGTGGAAATTGGTCACATGATGGAAAATGCAAGAAGAACCAAACTGAATCTCAATACGAATACACAGAACTGATCCGATTGGGTGCTATTAGGCTTCAAGCCGAACGATCCTTACGAAAGGATAGTTTTGTGTATCTTCGGGTGAAGGATGAAGTAAGGTTTCTGAAAGCAAAATACGGTCTTGACAATCTGACTTTAAACAAGTCCTCAAGTTAGCATATCCCTTCTAGCTTGAAGTATTGTATAGGGAACTTTTTACTGCTTTCCTTGTAGTTTATGTTAGAAAAATAAGCCAAGACCGTCGTCTTTAGCATTTAGCCATTTTTTCCAAACATTCCACACCCGAGCCCGAGCCAAGTTACAACCCATCAAAGACCTAATGATTTATGCAAGTACATATCTAAGTAGGTGGAGAATTGATCCCTTAACAAGCTTATGATTTCACACGTATTCATACTAGGCAATTGAGCGTATTAGTCATACTTCATCTTATGTATGATTCCATATATTCAGCCAAGTGTGAGTGCATCTTGTGAGAAGTGTGGATTTTTACATGATTATATCTTTACTAACAATCCCATTGCTCACTAGGATCTTGTTCTATACATGCCTAAAATGTTTGCATTTGGATGAAATAATTTTTACTTGCGTATTTTCCGAAAGACATATTTATCTTTTGCTTTATTTGGTTTTTGGTGGAGTTGTCATTTTAAGTGATTTTGCTTGAGGACATGCAAAGTTTAAGTGTGGGGATATTTGATGTGCTCCAAATTATACATAAAAACACTATCAAAAGCACATCAATTATTCTTCGATATCTCCCGAAATTTGATGATTATGTACTTAAAATCATTTAATTGTGTTTTCAGGTGTTGTGAAGGGCAAGATGGACAAAAGGAGCATATTGGACAAGAAATTGAAGAAATCCAAGCTTAAAATTCCAAGCATGGGGCCGTGCCTCATTAAGCACGCCCCCATGCCTTGCCTGAAACACACCCCCGTGCTAATTTGGCACACCCCCGTGCTAATTTGGCACACCCCCGTGATTGGACATCTAACAGAACAAAAGGTACTGGTCCCCAAAAACAGTCACGGGGCCGTGCCCCATTTGTCACAGGGTCGTGTTTGCCCCTTTCACGGGGTCGTGCCCAATTTGTCATGGGGCCGTGCCCCGACAACTCCTGTGCGTACTATCCGACCAACTTTCGTAAGCATCGTACTAACACGGGGCCGTGCCTTTTTGTCACGGGGCCGTGCTTAAGCACTCCGGGAAGCCTATAAATAGAGGGCTAAGTTCATCATTTTGGCAAGCTTTTGGTGGGGTGATACTCTACAGAATTGTCTCGGGAATCAAGTCTTAGAGATCATTTGGAGGCTCGGGAGGTGCATACAACACTTGAAAGAGGCTCGGGATTGTCTAAACATCATCCATTGTGGATCATCGGTTTGATTGTTCTATTTTACCGATGAATTCATACTTATCTTCTATGTTGTTTGTTATATTACAGCTCATTATGAGCTAAACTCTTATTATCATCCTACTTGGATGAAACTTATGTAATTTGTGATGAACTAATGGTGTGATAAATATTGTGTTAATGTTATGGTGGTCTTGGGAAAATATTCGATGGGTAGCACCTACATTTGAACCGGGGGTTATAAGTTTATGGTTTGTAATTGTGATTGTCATACACGGTTGAAAAACATATGATCAACTTTTATTCATAACAAACTATGGCTAATTAACTAGAGATGGTTATTAGAAATCATAAGACCTTAACTTTCTGATCATTTACGGGTTCCCTTTTATTAGTCTGAGAAATCTACAGTAATTATTATGGTTTTCTAAAATTAATGGTATGTTGGAAAGGAACTTGATCAACTCTCTTCTAATATTAAGTTATGTTTTCAGAAATCGTATGTCGAAAAGGACACAAAAGATTTACCTACATTACTAGGGCCTTGACCTAAGTAGTAAATCTCAACCTGACGTGGTCCTGGTCACTACGGAGCGAATAGACGAGAAATCGCGCCAGCTCATCTTTATAAACGTTAACACAATTACTTTATTCAATATCTTTAATCACACCACCACTTCATCACAGTTACATAAGTGTAATCCAAGTTAGGATGATAGCCTTTATCCGTTGATTTCAAATCCAAAAGTTTCAACTTATTTTATTTTAATTATATTTCTATTTTAAAAACCCTAAAACCCTAATCTACATCAATGCAACTTATCATTTTCCTAAACAAAAATCAAATCTGATAGTCAATCATAAAGGTTGTTGAGTAGTCTTAGTGTGTCCACGGATTGATACTTGGTTCTTACCATCACTATATTACCTCACGATAGGTGCACTTGCCTTTTATGTGTGTAGATAGTAGTAGTAATAACCATTTAAAACTGAATCTGTACGAAAATCATTTATCAAAATACATATACTTTCACACCGCATCAAGCCTCCTCGTGAACAAATTTCGGGACGAAATTTCCTAAAGCAGGGGAGAGTGTAACATCTCGTAATTTTCGTTAACTTAAAAAAAATAATAATAATAATACTAATAATAAAATTTATTACTAAAAACATAACCCTATTAACTTTAGGGTTGAAAATGTAATATATGAAACTTGTTTTAAAAACTTCTAGCATAAAATAACAAATTATAAACCACAGGGACCAAATGTGAAATTTTTTTTAAGCACAGCCCCATCCCCCGTCGACACCCTGCTCCACCGCCGGCCACTATTCCGGCGAGTCTCCGGCGAAGCCAATCTGTCACACCCCGACCGACGGCGGAATCATCGGAGCGGACGAGGGAATGATTGATTGTTCATAACACATGGTTGTCTAATAGTGGAAATAATATTAAAATCAGATTACAAGATAGAATAAGTTCAACATACACAAATACAACAATCGAAACCACAAATAATAATTGTCTTTTATTTAACTAAGTCCGTGTCTTAAATGAGCACGTAGAAGTCCACTATCTTGTTTAACCTGAAATCATGTGAGAAAATAAAGTCAGCTAACAAGTTAGCTGGTGAGTAATCACAGTTTTGAATATACGTATAGATTGATTGATTGATTGAGAATAATTCAATTCACAAGGTAATATTAAGACTTATATGGCAATAGCGAAACATATAGATAAACCAACTCAATATAAACCCCTTGACTTGACACTTGCATATAATAGACTCCACACAAACACCATAGATTGACTAATTGTCTCTGGCATAATCACCACTCGTAAGCCATGTGGGGTGGGTTATCCAAACCAGTAGATCTACCATTGATACCAGGATTGATTGATTGAATTAGGGTTTTACTGTCGTCCAGTTTATCATAGTATGTTCACATAATTGCAAGTAATAACATAACCTGTCTTGAATTGAATTTAGAATGAAACAACAACAGAATATCATGATTGAATATATTGTATCACATGATTTCCCCCAAATAAGAAATGATATAAAAGAGGGATATGAATACTCACCTGATTGATGAGATTTGAATTTGGACGTGATAGATTAGACACCAGCGATTTCCTTATGATTAACCTAAGGAACGGTGTCTCAAATTAGAATAATAATGATTTGGGAATTTGGGACTGTATTAGGATTTCCATGGTAGTTTAAATTGATTAATTTTATTTGGTTTGAAATGTATTGTAATACACGAATTTGTTGAAGGTGATTATGTCCAGGATTTTAATAAAAATTTATGCATATAAGTTATACATATATACAATTTATTAATAAATTGTATATGTATATTTATATACATATTTGTATATATTCATGTAATTATATCTAATTTCATGTATGATTACATACATAATTATATGTATATAATAATTTATACATAAGTAAGCGTAACTATATATTGTACGTTAATTATATACATATGTTATAAATTGTATACGATGGTGTAAAATTATATACCTGTAATTTATTTAGATAAAAGTTGTTTTGATAATTGAATAATATATATATATATATGTATATATATTGAATTCAATTTATTTATTGTATAATTATGTATTATACACTAATTATAAATTTGTGGATAATACAATTAGTTATTTTATTTATTTAAAACAAATAAAAATAAATGAATAAAATATAAAAATAATTTCAGAAAATAATTAAAGGGTTTTAGAAAATTTTAAGGTTTGTAAAAATGTTTTTATGATTTTTAGAATTTTTTCTGAATTTTTAAAGCCTAAAAAGAAGGTTAAAAAATATGTGTAGGTGGCGGGTCTCGAACCCGGGACCTCTCGGTTTAGATGGGACATGGGAACCGGTGAACCAAGGCCTAAGCCGCGGTTATGATCCTGTTTTTATTTCTTTTAAACCCTTAAACTTGTTTCCCCCAACCATGATGAACCCTAGATCGAATCCGAACCAAATTGAACATCGGATCGATTATGTAAATGAAATTAACCTTGGGGCTTTTAATCCCCAAGTAAAAACGAGTTCATAGAGGTATTAATTACCTGTTGAGATAGTGTATTCGATGAGTTTGAGTTCGAGATAGGTCCGCGGCTTTAGGAGAATCAAAATCGATGTTTGTGTGTGTTTCAGATGAATTCGAGAGTGTAGATAGGTTCGGGACTGAGAAATGGTTAATTATATGACATCAATTTGATTATTGAAAGTGTTTAAGTGGGTTTATTAGCTGGATTAGAATCCGAAGTTAAAGTGACAATTATAGCCGTTTATTTGACTAATTCAACACGTTTTGTGTTGGAATTCAATCCAAATTGGATCCAAGGAAACTTTCGGTGTGATTGTGGGGTTCAAATTGGGTAAATTGACCGATTTCTTGTCGGGAATTTTGTGATTTCGATGTGGTAGCTTTGGATCCGAATTTCTCGAAGTTTAAACGTGTTTAATGGTTGCATTGGGTTCGAAACTAGTCCACGAGTGCATTGGAACCGGTTTTGCGAGTTGAAATGGTGAAATTTTATCGTTTTCGGCTTCGCCGGAGTTCGGCTGGAGTCTCGCCGGAGACTCGCCGGAAAAACGGGGGAGAAGCCGGGTTTTTTAAAAATTTTCACAATCAGTCCCTGCGGTTTCAAGCTTATTATTTTATGTTTGAAACTTCTTATTAAGTTTCTAAATTGGCAGAAATAACCCCTGGACTTTATTATTAATATTATTATCATCATTAATGTTATTATTATTATTATAATCATTATAATTATTATTATTATTATTATTATTATTATTATTATTATTATTATTATTATTTAATATCGCAAGCTTTATAATTGGAATCCCCACAATTGTATTATTAACAACTGTTAACATAAGTGAATAAAAATACGGGTGGTTACAGTCTCCCCTGCTTTAGGAAATTTCGTCCCGAAATTTGTTCACGAGGGGGCTGAAACGAAAAGATGAGGGTACTTGGTTTCATTTGATCCTCACGTTCCCAGGTGTATTCTGGCCCACGTTTAGACTCCCAACGAACTTTGACAATGGGTATCCGACTGCGTTTGAGTTGTTTAACTTCCCGATCCATAATTTCCACAGGTTTCTCAATAAAGTGCATAGATTCATCAATCTGGACTTCGTCGAGTGGAATGTGGAGATTTTCATCGGCAAGACATTTCTTGAGGTTGGACACATGAAACGTCGGATGTATATTGCTAAGTTCCTGGGGTAATTCAAGCTTGTAGGCCACTTTCCCAATTTGCTCGAGCACTTTGAATGGACCCACGTAACGAGGTGCTAGCTTCCCTTTCTTTCCAAAGCGAATCACTCCCTTCCAAGGTGACACCTTAAGAAGTACGAGATCACCGACATTGTATTCCATGGGCTTACGTCTTTTATCAGCATAATGCTTTTGACGATTTCTAGCAGCGACCAAGTTATCATGGATCTTATGAATTTTGTCGGTTGTTTCTTGTATCAATTCCGGACCAGTAATCTGTGATTCACCAACTTTAGACCAGCAGATGGGAGATCGACACTTTCGACCATACAAGGCCTCAAATGGTGCCATCTGGATGCTGGTATGGTAACTGTTATTGTAAGAGAATTCGATCAACGGAAGATGAGAATCCCACGATCCACTGAAATCAATGACACAAGCCCGGAGCATATCCTCGAGTGTCTGTATCGTTCTTTCAGTTTGACCATTGGTTTGAGGATGATAGGCTGTGCTAAGATTTAGTTGAGTCCCGAGAGCTGATTGGAGACTGTTCCAAAACGAGAGATGAAACGACCATCGCGATCGGAGATAATATCTAAAGGTACACCATGACGACTGACTATTTCATTAATGTAAATACGAGCCAATTTCTCGACTCGATAATCTTCCCGAATTGGAATGAAATGAGCCGACTTAGTCAATCGATCAATGATAACCCAGATACTATCGTGACCACTAGCGGTACGAGGCAGCTTGGTAATGAAATCCATGGATATACTTTCCCATTTCCATAGTGGAACCTCGGGTTGTACGAGTAATCCAGAGGGACGTTGATGCTCAGCTTTGACTTTGGAGCACGTGAGGCATTTAGATACATACAAGGCTATATCCTTCTTCATGCCGGGCCACCAATATTGGTTCCGAAGATTCATGAACATCTTATCTGCTCCCGGATGAATAGAATAACGAGCCTTATGAGCCTCATCCATGATGGTTGTTCGAAGATTATTGCGATTCGGAATCCAAAGTCGATTTAGAAAATACAGTAGTCCGTCCGACTGGGTTTCCAATTGGAGTTCAGCACCGCATGACATTTCCTCATACATGTTGCCCTTGGTGACTGATTCGTGTTGAGCTTTGAGTATACGGGTCACAAGGTCGGTTTGAATGGTAACACTTTGAAGCATAACTTGGCCCTTACGACTTAATGCATCGGCTACGACATTAGCTTTACCGGGGTGGTAACGAATCTCACAGTCGTAGTCATTGAGTAGTTCGACCCATTGTCGTTGCCTCGTGTTAAGCTCCTTTTGGTTGAAGATGTACTGGAGACTCTTATGATCGTTGAATACAACACATTTAGTGCCATAGAGATAGTGTCTCCAGATTTCGAGTGCGAATACTACAGCACCCAATTCAAGATCGTGCGTCGTATAATTTTTCTCATGAACCTTCAATTGTCTTGAAGCATAAGCGATAACTTTGCCTCGCTGCATGAGAACGCAACCTAGACCTTGTTTTGAAGCGTCACAATAGACAACGAAATCGTCGTTTCCATCAGGAAGTGTTAAAATCGGCGCTTCACACAACTTTTGCTTGAGGGTTTGAAACGCTTTTTCTTGATCAGGCCCCCAAGAAAAAGACTTATCCTTGTGGGTCAAAGCAGTGAGTGGCACAGCAATCTTCGAGAAGTTAGGAATAAAACGTCGATAATATCCGGCTAGACCAAGGAATGAACGAATCTCTGTAGGAGTTTTAGGTTCTCCCCATTTCTTTATTGCCTCGATCTTTGCGGGATCAACGTGAATTCCCTTGTTGTTTACTATGTGACCAAGAAATTGAACCTCATTAAGCCATAATTCACATTTTGAGAATTTGGCGTAGAGTTTCTCTTTCCTCAGAAGTTCGAGTATTAGACGAAGGTGATTCTCGTGATCGGATTTTGATTTGGAGTATATCAAGATGTCGTCGATAAATACGATCACGAATTTGTCTAGGTATGGCCGGCACACACGATTCATTAAATCCATGAATACTGCCGGTGCGTTAGTTAACCCGAATGGCATCACTGTAAACTCATAATGGCCATATCTCGTTCGAAAAGCTGTTTTTGGAATATCATCATCATGCACACGAAGTTGGTGATAACCAGAACAAAGATCGATCTTTGAGAAATGAGTGGCTCCTTGAAGCTGATCGAACAGATCGTCGATTCTGGGTAATGGGTAACGGTTCTTGATTGTGAGTTTGTTGAGCTCTCGATAGTCAATGCACATACGGAATGAGCCATCCTTTTTCTTCACGAATAATACCGGAGCTCCCCATGGTGACGAGCTCGGGCGAATGAATCCTTTGTCTGACAGTTCTTGCAATTGGCTAGCAAGTTCTTGCATCTCAGATGGTGCAAGTCGATAAGGAGATTTTTCCACGGGGGTTGCACCAGGTACAAGGTCGATTCGGAATTCAACTTGACGAACGAGAGGAAGACCGGTTAAATCTTCGGGAAAGACTTCAGGAAACTCTCGAACAACCGGAATGTCTTCAATCTTCTTAGGTTTCTCATCTGCCTTCACGATATGAGCTAAGAAAGCCACGTAATACTTGCGGAGGTACTTTTGAGCATTGGTACAAGACATGAGTTTAAGCCCCTTGTAAGGTTTTTCCCCGTAGATTTGTAGTATGCTTCCAGTCGGGAGAGGGATACGAATGGTCTTTTCATGACAAATCACTTCGGCATGATTCTTTGATAACCAGTCCATGCCTACTATAACATCGAAACTACCCAGTTGCATGGGTATAAGATTGATAGGGAAATCATGCTCGCTTAGATTCAAAGTACAGTCGGGAATGACAGAATTAATTGTAATGGGTTTTCCGTCAGCTATCTCTACCGTAAAGGGGTTGTCTAGCTTGGTTCGGGCACTAGCAAGTAAGGGCTCAAAGTCTAAGGATACAAAACTTTTATCTGCACCGGTGTCAAAAAGAATCGAAGCGTATTGATTATTAATTTGGAACATACCGTTCACCACGTCGTTGCTAACTTGGGCTTGTTGGGCATTGATGTTGAATGCTCGACCTTATGCTGCAGGGACGGCCTTGAGAAGCTTCGGACATTGGTTGCGGAAATGGTTAGGATCTCCGCATTGGTAGCAAGCTCTTGCGTGTGTGATTGTCGGGGTATGCTGAACAGTCGGTGTGGTAACTGGAACCCTTGCAGTATTATTGCACATGTTGAATGTATGGCCGAAACGACCACAGTTGGTGCATTGACGACATTGAAAGTTAGTGGGATGGTGATACTTGCAGTGGTTACATTGAGGAAAGGGTCCAGCGTATGGCTTTTTCATCGGTGGTTGGTCGTTTACTGTTGGTTGACGAGTTGGAGGGACTTGATTAATTGGCACAGCAGGGGTAATCACAGCAAAGTTTTGGGATTTAGCCTTCCTCTTCCTGTTTTGAGAAGGTTCAGGTTTTTCCTCCTTAGGGGTTCAAGCTGAGGGTTTCTCGAGCACCTTCTTAGCACCCTTCCTAGTCAGGGTTCCAGCCTTGACATGATTGTCAGTTAGCTGAGCAGCTAACCGGATGGTATCTTCCAAGGTTACAGGATTCCTACCCCACACCGTGTCTTGAATTTGCATGGGTAGACCACCGATGTATTTCTCGATAGCCCGAGTTAAAGGAGTAACCAGATGAGGAACAAGTAGACTCAGTTCATGAAATCGGTTGGTATAAGCTAGATTTTCTCCACTTTCTTGAGTTAAGTCCCAGAACTCAGCTTCCAATTTCTTAATTTCATTTCTCGGATAGAATTCCCGAGTCATGAGCTCCTTAACTTCATCCCACGTCAATGCTAATACGACCTCAGTTCCACGGGTTCGTTTCTCACCGTTCCACCAGGTGAGTGCTCTCTTTTGAAGAACACTTGTAGCGTAGCGAACCTTGAGATTCTCGGGGCACTCACTATTGAGGAAAGTGTTCTCGATACTCTTAAACCACTGTAAAAGACCGGTGGCACCTTCGGTCCCGCTAAACTTAGTGGGATTGCAAGAATTGAAATGCTTGTAAGTACAAACTCGTGGAGGGTTTGGTGCAGTTGGGTTTTGTACGGCTTGATTTTGAACGATGTTGTTGCCTTGGTTCAAATGGGTAAGCAGTGTTGGGATAACCGCAGCAACTTCACGTGCCACTATAGCAGCAATCTTGCGGCCAGAGCTTCTAGATCGGGAGCGGTTTTGACGAGAAGACATGCTGTATAATATGGAAAGAAGAAACCTCTATGAGAAACGGGTAATTGGTTCTTAAAACTTTTCAAAATAATAAAATCGTTAATGAGATTGTTTAGAATAACAATGAGAGGTTAGGAGTGTAAACGTTGGGTTCGCAAACCAAAGCGAATACGTTGACTTATCAAAATATTTGTGTCCACCACAACCTTAATGAGGACATGCGTACCTATAAGCGAATACTCATCTCGAGGGTTCCCAGGTAAGGTAATCAAGTTATATGAATACCTTGCCTAGACAGAACACCTTAAGATACAGGTATCCCACTCTTCCAGCATTGCATGTTCTCAGTCATGTGACACGGACTTTGACGAGATTTGAAAACCATGAATAACAAATCAAAATTTAAAATTTGAGAACAATTTGATTTAGGCATACAATGCCATCTAATATGATTAGAATTTGTATGTGAAAGGTAAGAATCAAAGTATAAGGAATTGTCATAATCACATAATAAGCATAAACATGTAAGACACATAAAATCCTATCTAAGCATATAAAATACATGAGAGGACTCATGTGTAAAGGTACTTAGTTATAGTCCAGGTCATTCCATTTCTAATAACCTAATTCCCTATAACCATGGCTCTGATACCAATCTGTCACACCCCGACCGACGGCGGAATCATCGGAGCGGACGAGGGAATGATTGATTGTTCATAACACATGGTTGTCTAATAGTGGAAATAATATTAAAATCAGATTACAAGATAGAATAAGTTCAACATACATAAATACAACAATCGAAACCACAAATAATAATTGTCTTTTATTTAACTAAGTCTGTGTCTTAAATGAGCACGTAGAAGTCCACTATCTTGCTTAACCTGAAATCATGTGAGAAAATAAAGTCAGCTAACAAGTTAGCTGGTGAGTAATCACAGTTTTGAATATACGTATAGATTGATTGATTGATTGAGAATAATTCAATTCACAAGGTAATATTAAGACTTATATGGCAATAGCGAAACATATAGATAAACCAACTCAATATAAACCCCTTGACTTGACACTTGCATATAATAGACTCCACACAAACGCCATAGATTGACTAATTGTCTCTGGCATAATCACCACTCGTAAGCCATGTGGGGTGGGTTATCCAAACCAGTAGATCTACCATTGATACCAGGATTGATTGATTGAATTAGGGTTTTACTGTCGTCCAGTTTATCATAGTATGTTCACATAATTGCAACTAATAACATAACCTATCTTGAATTGAATTTAGAATGAAACAACAACAGAATATCATGATTGAATATATTGTATCACATGATTTCCCCCAAATAAGAAATGATATAAAAAGGGGATATGAATACTCACCTGATTGATGAGATTTGAATTTGGACGGGATAGATTAGACACCAGCGATTTCCTTATGATTAACCTAAGGAACGGTGTCTCAAATTAGAATAATAATGATTTGGGAATTTGGGACTGTATTAGGATTTCTATGGTAGTTTAAATTGATTAATTTTATTTGGTTTGAAATGTCTTGTAATAAACGAATTTGTTGAAGGTGATTATGTCCAGGATTTTAATAAAAATTTATGCATATAAGTTATACATATATACAATTTATTAATAAATTGTATATGTATATTTATATACATATTTGTATATATTCATGTAATTATATCTAATTTCATGTATGATTACATACATAATTATATGTATATAATAATTTATACATAAGTAAGCGTAACTATATATTGTACGTTAATTATATACATATGTTATAAATTGTATACGATGGTGTAAAATTATATACCTGTAATTTATTTAGATAAAAGTTGTTTCGATAATTGAATAATATATATATATATGTATATATATTGAATTCAATTTATTTATTGTATAATTATGTATTATACACTAATTATAAATTTGTGGATAATACAATTAGTTATTTTATTTATTTAAAACAAATAAAAATAAATGAATAAAATATAAAAATAATTTCAGAAAATAATTAAAGGGTTTTAGAAAATTTTAAGGTTTGTAAAAATGTTTTTATAATTTTTAGAATTTTTTTCTGAATTTTTAAAGCCTAAAAAGAAGGTTATGTGTAGGTGGCGGGTCTCGAACCCGGGACCTCTCGGTTTAGATGGGACATGGGAACCGGTGAACCAAGGCCTAAGCCGCGGTTATGATCCTGTTTTTATTTCTTTTAAACCCTTAAACTTGTTTCCCCCAACCATGATGAACCCTAGATCGAATCCGAACCAAATTGAACATCGGATCGATTATGTAAATGAAATTAACCTTGGGGCTTTTAATCCCCAAGTAAAAACGAGTTCATAGAGGTATTAATTACCTGTTGAGATAGTGTATTCGATGAGTTTGAGTTCGAGATAGGTCCGCGGCTTTAGGAGAATCAAAATCGATGTTTGTGTGTGTTTCAGATGAATTCGAGAGTGTAGATAGGTTCGGGACTGAGAAATGGTTAATTATATGACATCAATTTGATTATTGAAAGTGTTTAAGTGGGTTTATTAGCTGGATTAGAATCCGAAGTTAAAGTGACAATTATAGCCGTTTATTTGACTAATTCAACACGTTTTGTGTTGGAATTCAATCCAAATTGGATCCAAGGAAACTTTCGGTGTGATTGTGGGGTTCAAATTGGGTAAATTGACCGATTTCTTGTCGGGAATTTTGTGATTTCGATGTGGTAGCTTTGGATCCGAATTTCTCGAAGTTTAAACGTGTTTAATGGTTGCATTAGGTTCGAAACTAGTCCACGAGTGCATTGGAACCGGTTTTGCGAGTTGAAATGGTGAAATTTTATCGTTTTCGGCTTCGCCGGAGTTCGGCCGGAGTCTCGCCGGAGACTCGCCGGAAAAACGGGGGAGAAGCCGGGTTTTTTAAAAATTTACACAATCAGTCCCTGCGGTTTCAAGTTTATTATTTTATGTTTGAAACTTCTTATTAAGTTTCTAAATTGGCAGAAATAACCCTGGACTTTATTATTAATATTATTATCATCATTAATGTTATTATTATTATTATTATAATCATTATAATTATTATTATTATTATTATTATTATTATTATTATTATTATTATTATTTAATATCGCAAGCTTTATAATTGGAATCCCCACAATTGTATTATTAACAACTGTTAACATAAGTGAATAAAAATACGGGTGGTTACACAAACGCCCAAATTTAACCGGTTTCAACCTAATTAACCACTACCGACATTAACACATAGAAGATTCGAATCTATGACCCACTTCCATTTGGAAAATCTGAGTGCAATTGGAACCAAACCCACCACCTCACTTTCGGCCCGATTCCACTCCTTTATCACGCACTACACATTATAGTAATTCAAACTAATCACACATACACGGTCATATAAGCGTTTCTAATCTGTTGTCATACTCAATTGCACTCGAAAAACAACAAACTACCTCCATCGATCATCATCTTCATCATCGACCTGTTCTTGGTACCTTCTGCTTCAATTCGAACGAATGCAGGTAATCAAACACATGTATACATTCGTTTAATCATGGGGAGGAAAATCCAATTGGAAACCAAAACTATCGCGGCTGTATGCCTTTGGTTCACCGGTTACACACTGCTTCCCCATCCTTGAGGTCACGGGTTCAAACTCGTGCACCCTCTTTTATTTTTTTAAAGCCTTTTTAAGCTTTTAAAAATTACAGAAAATTTCTAAAAATTATAAAAATAAATTTTATAAACTTTATTTATATTTTTGGACACCAAATAATTTTCTGGATTTTTCTATTAATTTTAAAAATTAAATAATTGTTTTAAAAACATTTTAACAAATATTATTCTTGGTTAAATCCTATTAAAAATGGGTTTCAACTAATAAAATAATTTCGGTTCAGACGTTATTCTTTTAAAATCATGGTTGTCTTAAAATATTTGTTTAAATTTTATATTTAACACTTTTATTATAAATTGTTTTCTTTTAAGATAATAATTGGACTTGAAACAATAAATCTTTATAATAGTAATGGACATTATATTAATTAAAGTTTTGTCATAATAATTGTAGAAATTATATAATTTATAATCTCGCAAAGTTATTTATAAATATTATTTCTTATAACAATATACCATAACAAATGGTTAGATTAATATTATTGATATTAATCTATATATTATTCTAATTATTTGTAAATAATTATAAAGATTTAGTTATACATTAAATCATAGCGATATTTATACTCAAAGGCATTCCTAAAATATTTACATATATAATTCTTCTAATGGATTAAGAACGTAAATAATTACTTTGTAAAGTATTATTTATCAAAAACCCCATAATTCCATTGAAACTCTAGTTCTCATTAGAACTTTAATATTATTATTAACGTAAAATTTGTAAATATATACATGTTTAGGTACCTTGTGAAGGAGTTCGTTGGAACATCGATTATTATCCTATTTAATCATCTTACATGCATACTCATTCGTAAAGTGAGTTTCACGGCCCCTTTTTATGCTTATACAATTGTTTCAATCTTTTACAAACATAGGGGAAAAGTATGCTCACCGTTTTTAATGTTGTACAACATACATACAATTTTCATACTTGGATCAACGTGTTACTGTTTGCAAGCTATATCTTATGCATGAGTTTCTTTGTGGTTCTTTCTTATTGGTTCTTTAATCACAACTATTTAACTCCGGTGTTGGAGCCGACGGACAGATATTGATAGTACTATTGGGTTGACACCCCCACCCTTGACGAATGGTTACTTGTGAGTAGCATCATACTGCCAGGAACGGGCCTTGGGTGAATATGTTCCGACAATTGCTGTGTGGTTCGTCATAGGTTTAGTTGTGATGCTCATGTGATATTACTTGTGCTAAACTATATACACTTATGATCCATAAACTCATGTACAGCAACAAGTTTTCAATTTATGTTTAAACCTGTGAACTCACCAACAATATGTTGACCTTTTGAGCATACCTTTTCAGGTAACAATCATGGAGGATAGCTAGGGATGTTGCCTTAGCGACGACCTTAGGATTGCACTATTTAGACTCATTGGATGTCTATGACAGTTGTTGATTTTCATTATTCACTTATGTTCATTTGTTTCCCGGGTTGTGGGACATATACTTATTTGGTTTGTATGACTATGTTTATCGTGGAATTGACTAACTGCGACACAAGTCTCCATTTGTGTCGGGTGACGTCATGACACGTTGACTTTCTTCATTTAATGCATCTCTATTAACTTAACAATGTGTTATGATGATCCCGTCCATTACATCCTCGTGTTTCCGCTATAAGCGGGGGTGTGACAGCTTCGCCCACGAGGAGCTCATGGATTTGCTTTTGGTTGCCCTGGTGAAAACTTCCCAGGGAGGTCACCCATCCCTGGATTGCTCCCACCTGAGCACGCTTAATTGTGGAGTTCTCCTCTCATCCACAGCCAATACGCCCAAAACGCGTTGTTGATATTAGAGGACAGACATTCCTTATGAACCAGGAATCTCTCCTGTCCACGACCGATATGGGATATGTGTAGGGTGTCACAAGCACCCCCTGTTTGGACTCATCGTCCTCGATGAGCCCGAGAAGTCACCATCCTTGGTGAGGTATGTCCCACACCCCGAACGGCACAGGAGTGGCTCTGATACCATTCTGTAACACCCGGCCTCTCACACCAACAATATTGTCCGCTTCGTCCACGAGGAGCTCACGGATTTGCTTTTGGTTGCCCGGGTGAAAACTTCCCAGAGAGGTCACCCATCCCTGGATTGCTCCCACCTGAGCACGCTTAACCGTGGAGTTCTCCTCTCATCCACAGCCAATACGCCCAAACACGTTGTTGATATTAGAGGTCAGACATTCCTTATGAACCAGAAATCTCTCCTGTCCACGGCCGATGTGGGATATGTGTAGGGTGTCACATAAAACTTGATTATTCTTCAATGATTATGTGTATTTGTTCTAGTTTGATGAAATGTTCAACCTTGTGGTTGTTGTAAGCATGATATATTAAAAAACCTCATGTTCTTACAAGATTTATGCATATGATTGCATCTTTTGTATGTAATTTTATGATATTTGACTAAGAATAGTGAATGAAGGTTGGAGGTTTAGTAAAATTGGGTAAATATACATCCTTATGCTTATGTTTGAGAAAACCATGGTGTGTGACAACTCATATTTTCAGGTTTACGCCGTTTCTATTCCCTTAACTGCTTGTCGTTACTCACGAATATAATGCTCATTACTATTATTATTATTGTTGTTGTTATTATTATTATTATTAGTGGTATTATTATTATTATTATTATTATTATTATTATTATTATTATTATTATTATTATTATTATTATTATTATTGGTATTATTAATATTGTTACAATTATTATTTAACTCCAATTTAACTAAAACAAATTAAAACCCTAAAGTTGTAAATTATACAAACCTAGGGACTAATGTGCAAAAGCCATTAAATATATTATATGCATACCTGGCCATAACCGAATCCCCCCATCCTAATCCCTCCATCGACTTCTTCTCTGTCAACCCTAATCCCCACCAAGCCACCTATCGCCGCCCACTCTCCACCACCGGCAGCCCCTCGGCAACCCTCTCCCCACCACCAGCAACCCCTCGACATCTCTCTCCACCACCGGCAGCCCCTTACGGTCTTCCCTCCAACCTTCTTGGCAGCCTTCTCCACGACAACCGCTCACCTTTGCTTGGCAACCAAGATCGTCAACTGCAGCCCTTCGGCATCGCTTTACATGGTATGTTCTCTTGCTTTGTTGCGCGTATGAGTTCTTGAGTTACGAATTCGGGATTGCCGGTCTATGATTTGTGCACGTTCTTGTTACGGGTGTGTGACCGGGTTTTCTGTGTGGGTGTGTGATCGCGAGGGTCAGGGTTGGGTGGTTCATGGGTTCGAGTACCTGGGTCTCGGTCATGACTCGATGGCTTAGGTGGAATGGTCCGATAGAAATAAATGGTGGTGATTCTGCGATATACGTGGATATGGTTGTAAACATGGTTATATATACGGTTGTATATGTGGTTCACATGGGTGTGTGTTTGGATTTGTAAGTAAAAGTGTGTGTGTGGCTTGCATTATATATGTATCCTGTGTGTGTATATATATATATATATATATATATGGTGTGTGTCTATGCTTATGCTTGTGTGTGTTTCAATCGGGTGCATGTATGCATGTATATATGATCGTGCGGGTGTATGGCTTGTGTGTGTGATAGAAGTGTGTGTGTTCTTGGTTTAAATTACATAGGTTTGACCGTGGATTCTTATGGTGGTACTTGTGTGATATGTGATGCATGTATGTGGAATATATATATATATATATATTCCAATTCTAATAAAAAGGTATCTGGGATGACACGTGTCAACACCACAATCATTCTTACCAAAATTTTCCCGCCTCTCTCTCCTATTAAATAATTACCTTAATTAGTAATAATACTATTTAACACTTTTTTAGATTTAATAAATTAATAAAGAGATCTATTTATTAATTTTATTTCTAAATAAACAATTTTTTATAAAATAATAAATTTATTTAAAGCATAAGACTTTTTTTAAAATATGAAATATTTAAAATTGGTATTTTTAAAAAGTTATTTTTTTAAAACCAAAAATAATTAAATTTAAGAGTTATAATAAGAAAATTTTTAAAAATGACATTTTTATACAGTTTGTTTTAGAACAAAACATTTATTTATTTTTTTTGAAAAAAATAAAGTTTTAAAAAGTTGATATCACTATTTTATAACTTACAGTCGTTTCTAATACATAATTTCGCTGATATTATATCTTAAAATATTATTTTATAATTAATAAATTTTGTTATATTAATTTTTTATTTATTCAACCCGTGTAACACACGGGTTACTATAGCTAGTATATATATATAGGTAGAGGTTCGACTAAGAATAATTAGTTGCCTAAGTTGCCTAAGAATAAATATCATGGTGACATGTGGCATTTTTAATTTTTAGTAATGGATGGTATTTTTGGAAGTAAGATATTCTTCAAATTCTTCAAACTCTCTGTTCTTCAACAGAATTCATGATTTCAGCGGGGATCGACCTCAACTTCACACTCGAATCCATGATCAGTTCATGTACTATAGAATTCAAATTGATTTCAATATCTAATCAGCATTGCAGCGCTCGGGATGAAATCATATTCTGATTCGAGGCGATTTTGATCGAATCAAGTTGTCATCGTCATCAATTTCACAAATCAAATCCTGAGATCGTGAGTTTTTATTATAATTTGCAATTCCAACCAATTTTAATACCACTATTGCAGCGTTCGATCGTTGAAACAATCATAAGGATCTTCAATTTCACGAAATCAAAGCCGCAGCTTGTGATTTTTATCAATCTTGGAGCGAGAATCAAGTTATTCTTTTAATTTGTACTTACAATGTCTTCCATGCAGTCGATGAAGGTTCCGATTACGATTTTAATATACTCAGTTTTGTTTAATTGTGTACGCTGTTTTTATAAATTGTGTTGTTTTTCTTTCTGTGTTGTTTTCGTTATATGTGCTGTTTTGAGTTTAAATACCTTTCGACATGTATTAACAATTCATATGTGTTGTTAATTGTTTTCTTTATTGATCTATCAATTCATATGGTTTTTTATATTGTGATGTGTGTTGTTTTCATTATGTGTGCGGTTTTCATTATATCTGCTTTTTTCATTAACTGTGTTTGTTTTCATTAAGTGTGTTGTTTTCATTATGTGTACTGTTTTTCTTATATGTGATGTTTTAAATTAAAAATACCTTATATGAATCGGTGTTTTTTTCTATTGTGATATATCTATATATGTGTGTGTTGTATTTGTTTCGCTGTTATATATGTTTGTGCTGTATTTGCTTCTATGTATTATCATTATATATGCTTTTTTCATTAAGTGTGTTGTTTTCATTAAGCGTGCTGTTTTTATTATGTGTGCTGTTTTCCTTATATGTGCTGTTTTAAATTAAAAATACCTTCTGTAGATGTGTGGTTTTTTCTATTGTGCTGTATTTAATATATGTGTGTGCTGTTTTTGTTTATATGTATTAATCATTAAATCATTATTTGTAATTCAATGTTCTCTATTTTGTGTTTTAGGTGTTCGTATACCCCCTACTTCTAGAAAAAAGAATTATATTCCTAATGTTCCAGATTCATCCAAACCAATAGTTGGTATGAAGTTTTTGTCAATTGATGAAACATTTGAGTTTTACAAAAATTATGCCAAGTTAGGAGGTTTTGAGGCACGGAAGCATAATCAATGCACATCAAACGGTGTTATTAAAATTAAATATATAGTTTGTGCAAAAGAGGGTCATAAGACATGTCATGACATTGACACGGTTAATGATAGTGATGGTTCTAATAAGAAATCAAAAGATCGAAGAAAGCGTCCATCTAATTAAACGCACCGGTTGTAAGGCTCACATTCGTTTAAGGTTAAGTAAATGTAAGAAATACTTTACCATTTATGGTTTTTATGAGGAGCATAACCATAGCTTTGTTGATCCTGAGGACTACCATCTATTATGTGCAGCAAGAGATTTGTCATTCACACAGAAACAACTAATTACTGATTTTTCTATAATGAATATTGGTCCAGTGAAGGCGTTTAATATTATGAGAGTAATGTGTGGTGGGTTTGAGAATGTTGGTATGACTGCTGTTGATTGCAAGAACTTTAAAAGAGACCCTAATTTGTTTCTTGGTGAATTTGATGTTGATATGGCCGTAAATCGTCTTCTAAAGAAAAATAAGTATTTATCCGATTTTTCTTGTGAATATTTAACTGGAGAGAAGGGTGCTCTTGCATGTGCAACACAGAAATCTAACCTATAACATTAAAACCTAGAATTATACTACATATCTATTGAAATACAGCACAACATGTGCATATAGTGTTTAAAATCCATATTCATACTTTGTACTATCTGGAAACATATTAACACAACCTCAATAAATATCAATGTTATAATGCATATAGTACATATAACATGATATATGGATGAGATGTTTAGAATATAGTACATATTTGTTGAAATACAGCACAAAATGTGATGTACAAGTACATAATGGTGTACAGCTATAACCAATTTTAAAATACCAAGAATACAGCACATTTATGATAACTCTATGTTCATACTTATAAAATTATAAATCAAGTTTAGAATACATTACATATATTAAAATCCATTTGAAATTTATAATGCAGTACATTAATGATAGATGCATCGACTTGGAAACATAATAACCCAATTTCAATATATATTAATGTTATAATGAAGGGTAAAATGCAGTACATATATGAATATCACAACACATCCATTTGATTTTGTTTTTAAACACTACCTTAAATCAAGTTTTGGAATACAATACATATATGAAAATCGACTTTGTAACTAAACTAATCATCTTATATAAACAAACAATGCAACAAATCAAGTTTAGAATGCAGTACATATATGAATCTCAGTTTGAAATTTAGTATTCACTATACATATTAATCAAATTTGTAACTAAATTCAAGGAACTTACCGTCGCTATGAATTGTCGATTTCTTCTTCATTTTAGGTCGTTTTGATTCTGTTTTTTAGCAAAAAAACATAAAATCAGTGCTATAACTTTAACAATTGAATGGATTTCACAAATAATTTGAACAACTTACTTGATTTAGATTGTTGAATCACGGTGAAGGAAAGTAATAGACAGAAGACGATGTGTTTTGAAACAGTAATTTTGTGTTTTTCTATTTTATATTATCAAATTACCATAATGCCCTTTTGTTCCTTTATTTGATATAATTACTAGAAATGCCCTTAAACATGTAATTAGTGGCTATAAATGCTTCTTAGATTTATTAAGGAAAAAATATTCTTAAGGGAAAAAATTATTCTTTCCTCTATCTTTCAAGATAGAGGAAAGACTTGCCACCATACACCCCTCCCAGACCCTGCTCTTCAGCGGGATACACTGGGTATGTTTGTTTGTTTGTTTGTTTATATATATATATATATATATATATATATGTAAATATAAATATAAATATATATAAATATAAATATATATTTATATATATATATATGAATAAAAGTGGCAGTGGAAAAAAAATAAACCATAGTAATAAATGGAAACAAAAGATTTTTCTAAGTGTGCTGTGTGCGTGCTATGATCCATGTGTTTTGAGTGTAAGTTTCATAAAGTGGGTTAGGTAGGTTATGCAAGTATAGTCAAGTATAAGAATGATGATCATGGATGATGTGTTTTGATAGTGTGTTTATTTTGTATGTTAGATATAGCATGAAATCTTATTTGAATGTTAAACAATCATACATGTAAGTTTAAATAATAATAATATTCAGAATCAAAACAAATTAATACTTGTTGCAAAAACACTATAAACTCTTGGTTTTATAAAGGAATTTACAAGTAATAAATACAACTAAGAGTGACGTATTAGACATATCATACATGAGACTTTGGGGCTACGTATCAGATGTCCAAGAGCGCGTAATTTGTTACTTATTATAAAGACTTAGTTGGTAGCATAAAGTTTATAGAATAACTCAGGTTCTCTGGAACTTTAACCATTCGCTTTTGCTGTTAACTACTATTTGCTTCACAATGTGAGTTTTCACGACCCCTTTTTATATTCTTTCCTTTTTTAGGGAGAAACCATGCAAACACTATTTTTGTTATGGCTGCCAGTATTATTGATAATGCATGTTACGTTAGTGTAGACACATTTGAAAGTTCTTACAGTATCAAACCGTTAGTAATGGGATTAGCAATATAATTCTGAGTAGTACTACTGGGTTTGACAAACCACCGCTCGGGCTAGTCAAGCTAGCTTGATTGGAGGTCGAACGGGTGCGTAATTGACCTAAAAATTGCCGCGGTCTGCGATAGACGTGGTGGAAAGGCATAAAACAGACACAGTCAGCTTTAGTTTGAAACACTAAGTAACTTGTTTATAGGCTAGCTACCTATCGATATGCTTTATATACTAAACCACATGAAACGCTTTCTGACACATTACTTGTTGTTTAAACCTGTGGACTCACCAACTTTATGTTGACACACTTTAGCATATTTTCTCAGGTTACAGGAAAGCACAAGGTTAGGAATTCAGCTAGGAATGCATTTATGGCATACATTACAATTCAATCAAGTGTTTTGGCAAACATTATTAACTTTTATGGTTTAAATACATGTTGACATGGTTTATCGTTGACTCATTGTTTTTAATTCGCTTCCGTACGTTTGAAACATTTATGGTTGATTTAAAAGCCTGGTTTTTAATTAGATGGTTTAGAATTATTGATTCCGTGTAACTGGTGCTATCTGAGATCCTGGTGTGTCACACGTCTGACGGTAAAACCCCGTTAGCGGATTTTGAGGGTGTGACACTTGCGATGCGGGGTCAGGTTGTTCCGTTTCCATTAGACGGTTGGGAATATATTCAAGAAATATCTCAATTTTTAGAGGTTTTTAAAAACGCAACTACAAAATTGTCGGGGGTTTATTATCTGACAAGTTTTCTAACACTTAATCAAGTGTATTTAATGACACATAAATTAAGTGAATTTAAAGAAAGAAACGACATGTTTTCAGCAATGGTGATGCCGGTGAAAGAAAAATTTTAAAAATTTTTCACCGAACTTCCTCCTGAATTTACGTGTTCAGCCGCACTAGACAAACAAACAAACAAACAAACAAACAAAAATACCCAGTGTATCCCGCTGATAAGCAGGGTCTGGGAGGGGTATGTGGTGGCGAGTCTTTCCTCTATCCTGGGAGATAGAGAGACCGCTTCCGAAGAGACCCCCGACTTGTTAACAGAGGCAGAGACCGCTTCCGCCGCACTAGACCCGTACTTAAATATTTCGGGGGTAAAAACTTTAATTGATGAGATAACTTATGATTTAGATTAACATGAACAATATCTATTTTTTATGGTTAATGCAAAAGAAAATTTTAATGAGTATTTTAAAAAATTATTTAATGTTTATCTTGAAAAATATAGTATAACATCAAACATCCACCGATCATCGACCGTAATGGAATCGAGTTCGTCGAGCTCAAGTAGAGACCGATGCTTAATTTATATAATACTTTGAGAAGGAAAACAGTAAACGGCAAAGTGGTATCACCCCAAGTAGCGAGATCGTGAGGTATACCGGAACCGATTTTTTATCTACTATGACTCCCAAAGAATTTCTATCGTTTGATATTCTGACATGGTGCAAAGGAAAGGAATCACAATTTCCAATCCTAGCCACTATGGCCCGTGATTTACTAACCGTCAAAGCTTTCACGGTAGCTTCGGAGTCTTCATTTTTAGTTAGTGGCATGGTTTTATCGATAAGAAGAACAAGGCTAACTCCAACAACGGTAGAGATGTGTATTTGCTTAAAAGACCACTTAGATGTGACCGAACGAAGACAAGATAAATCAAACCTTGAAGAAAAAATACCAATTAAAGAAGAAATACACGAACAAGAAGTACAAACCGGACGATCATCACCGCTCTCCGACGAATAACTCGCTTATGATTTGTCTCAACGCATTGGCACAGAAACAGACAAAGATGATTAAATTAAAAAACTTGTATTCACAACATGTATCTTCTGTTTTGTTTAGTTTATTTTTAATGTCATTTTTAATGTTTATTTTTAATGTAATTTTAAGTGTTTAGTTTTTCGCAACGATTTTTAATATATTCGCAAATATATAAGTGTTTAGTTTTAAGTTTATTTTTAATATAATTTTTAAAAAAAACAACACTCAATAAAAATATATTTATAGTTGTTTCAATTAATCTACTTTTAATAAAATTGTATAATTTAAATACTATTTATTAAAATTAAAAAAATGGTTTTTTTAAAACCGGGTTTTGGACCCGACCAGGTTTGGAACCGAGCCAGACCGGTTCCAACCGGGTTGGGTTTTTTTCACCCAAAACCGGTTCTGAACCCGACCTGGTTCTTGGTCAAAACCGGCCTGGATTTCTTTGACCTGAAACCGGTCCGGTTGGGAAAAAAAAACGTTTTGTGCACCACTTGCAGTCCGTCAGAGCAATTGAACTGGGCCAGAACCATCAGCCCATTAGGCCCAAATGAGCTTAGAAAGTTAGAATAGTAGCGGTTCAAAATAATCAAGAAATCATCCATCTAACCAGTTAAGATTAGAAACCAATTAACAAGGGAGAAAAACATGATTAGATTGAAGCCAGTTTGGTTTGAAACCGCTTTAAATTGGTTCGAATCACTTTTAACTAGTTTTAATGGAAAGGTCCTCAAACTAGTTTTAATATATATATTCATCTTATTAGAATGCAAGTTGTTATAAATATATATGGGGATTGGTGATGGTGGTGACAGTGGGATTGAATGGTTGAAGAGATGATTGACTGAAGAAAAACAAAGGGGATTTCATGAATGATTTTGGAGTAGGGAATAAGATTCTTTCTTTGGTCGATAATTTCATTCCATTGATCAAACAAAATCCTATTTTTTCATTCTTTCAGAATAAATCATTTCATTCCTTGATTATTCCTACATACAAAACACTTTCAGATTATCTCCGTTAAAGATTCTTTTTTTCATCTCCACTTTTATCCATTACGTTATGTTCTTATTCATTCTCTCTTATCTTACCAGTCAATATTATATTATGTGCAAGTTGATTGAAAGGGACTCTTAAAACCAAATCAAATCTTTTTGAAAAGATTATGAAACCGAATCAATAAACAAAAAGTTGTAAATTGGTTCGTTGTCATTTGACATTCTCTGTTTGATTTATTGTCCTATTAGATTGAAAATTTGTAATATATTAATGAAACATGCACGATGAGACCACTATCAAAAACCTCTTATCTTCTAATTGAATGCATAAACTACTTTCACGTATTTTAATTTTTATTTGTTATTTGTGGAAAGAAAGAACTTTGACATGCTTAACCAATGTGAGAAATTTGATAAGCTTTTTGTGTCATTATATTAAACCAGTTTATTAAATAAGTTGCGTTAGACTTACAAGTTTAATTGGACGTTTATGTTTAGATGACTTGTTTTATTCAATAGAACAACCGTAAACTTGTTTGAAGTTAGAATGAAAACAATAAATAGGTGTGTGTTAAAGGCAATCTATATATTACACATGTTTATGACTTGTTTAACCTATATATAACTTGTTAACATGTGAACAACCCATTTGACTCGTATCGATAAATGGGTTACACGGGTGTGCTCGTGTAAAATACGATTTTAATTTTTACACGTTTGAGTTTATGTTTTTAACACGAATAAACATATGAGTCATGTATGAGTTAATCGGTTAAAACCGTCAAGCAGGTAATCAACATAATGAAACACTTAGGTAGAGGTGACAACAAGATGGGTAGCTTATATTTAAGTCCTATACACGATTGTAAAAAACTTGTCTCATGGCTCGTCGGATACCCACTTGCGCATTACCCATCGGGTATCAGATGTATGTGCGGGTATTGATTATACGTTTTAGTTTGTTAAAAGTTACCTATTGAGATTTCATACTATATTATTAAAAAATCTATCTCATACCTAGTCTAACACGTAAATACTCTTTAGTCATTTTGAATGTTTTGGATTTCAGTGAACAACTCAAATTCAAGTTCGTTTGTCATCCTTACCTCTATGCACAAGACGGTTACAAATACTAAAAAAAATCATTAATTCAAAGTGATATACTACTCAATCAAATATTATGGGTTCGTATCTTATAAATTTAAACATGATAATTTCGAAGACAGTTTAGATGTAAAGTATAGAAATATAATTTAAAGTAAAAAAGATATGAATAATATGAAACGAATATGCCCTTGGGTATAACAATGAAAATGAAAATATGAAAAAGGAAAGGTGGAAGAAAGAATGTGTGCAGGCACGGGTGGTACCTTTTGCTTTTAAAAGGGAGCCTTCCATTTTAGCTTTATGCCCACTTTACCCCTTTTGCCTTTGCCCCATGTCTTTAATTCAATTGAAATGAAATGAAATGTAGGAACTAGTTAATGGGAATGTGGAAGGCTTTGCCTCTTTTGGAGGTCCAAGGTTCAAACCTAGGCATGGACGAATATTACTAACTTGATGATACTAACAACTAACAACTAACCGGCCGTTAAAAAAAAAGGGAGCATTAGAGGCATGGAAGCAAGAATATCACGCACACCAATAATGATTTTGAACCTTGGACCTCCAAAAGAGGCAAAGCTCCCGGACCTGCCGGTTTTAATTTCCGTTTTGTTAAAAGGTTTTGGGATCTTTTGGAATATGATTTTTACAATATCTTACAGGAATTTCATGGTACGGGTACTATTAGTTCGGATTGCGGGTCGGCTTTCATTACTTTGATTCCCAAGGTTAAATCACCTTTGAGTCTCAAAGACTATAGACCCATTACTCTCATTGGGATGATTAGCAAGGTTATCTCCAAAATCCTTGCTAATCGTCTAAAGAAGGTGTTGGGAAAGGTTATTTCGGACTCTCAATCGGCATTTTTGTCTCATCGTTTCATTCTTGATGGTCCTCTCATACTAAATGAGATTTTGGATTGGTTGAATAAAAGAAAGAAAAAGGCGTTTTTCTTGAAGATCGATTTCGAGTGGAAAGACGGTGCAGATAGATGGATTTGGACAACGGATAAAGAAGGGGAGTTCTTGGTTAAAGAGGTTAAAAAGCTGCTGCTTTCGGGGTCTAATAATCAGGTTAATCAACATTGGAATTAGAAAGGATGGGCTCCGTTTAAATGCAAGATCATGGCGTGGAGAGCTTCTTTGGACCGGCTGCCTACAAAGACTGAGATTATTAAACGAGGCGTTCCTTTGCTATCTGACATGTGCGTCTTCTGTAACTCGATGGCTGAATCTTCGATCCACGTATTTACCGGATGCATATTTGCAGCAGAGATTTGGTCCAGGATCGAATCGTGGTGCCGTATAGCACCTATCTTTGCCTTTGAAGTTTCGGATCTTCTTAAGATTGCGGACTATCAAGGTAATTCGAAAGTTAGCAAATTCTTATTAAGAGGTATCATTATCACTACCTTATGGAGCATGTGGAATGAAAGGAACAATCGCATTTTCAATAACAAGTGTCGTATATCCATCGAGGTTGTGGAGCACATCAAATTGACTTCGTTTTTTTGGATTCGAAATAGATCGAGATTTAAAGAATTAGATTGGATTGCTTAGTGTAATGCTCCTTTGAACACTTTGTAATTTGTTTGTGTTTTGCCCTTGGGTCCTTGCTTTGAGGTCCCTTGTGGCTTTTGTTAATGAAGTTTAACTTTTCAAAAAAAAACAAATATTATTAATAGAATTTAAACACCAAGTGAAAGTTTGATGATTTTATGCGAATAAAAACCTTTAAATTTTATTAATTCAACACTTGAAAACCTTAGTTATTATTAAACATTTTTAAAAAAATGTATATTTTGCTATAGTTGTATTTTATTTAAAATTACCCCCCCTTAACTCAACATATCAACTTTATGTGCATGTATCATATAAAAAACTTTTGATACATACTATGCTATTTTAGTTAATAAAGTAAAAGCCATTTGCGTAACTAAAGCCATTTGATACATACTATGCTTTGAAAACCACTTACGTTCAAATCTGGTTATCAATAATTTAAGAGACCTTAAAAATAAGATAATACTGCTATAAGAAAAACAAGTTACAAACTTAGTTTTATATATGTTTTAAGAATGCTTTAATAACATGCCTCAAAGTAGCTATATAAAAATAAACATAAAAATATAAACTTACCTTACATAACATTACCTTAAAAATGTATTTAAAAAATAATAAGTTCAACAATCATTTGTATATATTAAAACTAGGTTAGTACCCGTGTATTACACGGGTTGAATAAATAAATTATTAAATGATTAATAAAAAAATTTATGAATTATTAAACTATACTTGAAGATAAATATGATTATAATTATGTATAAATTGCTACTTTAAGTAATAAACAGTAATGTATTTTTTAAACTTTTATTTTATAAAAAATATGTGGTTTTTAAATATTTTGTTTTAATTAAAATGATTTTTTTAAAACTTTGTTGCTTTTTTGTTTTTAAAAATGTGTTTTTAATTTTAAAAAAACAGATTTTCAATTTATTAAACTATACAAATTTTAATTTGAAAATGGTATGAGTAATATTATTAGTATTTAATATTAGTTTTAATAATAGAGAGAAATGAGAAAGTTAGTATGATTAGGCTTACGATTATATCACGTCTTATCTTATTTTTTCTTTATTATAGATAGATAGATAGAGAAATAGACAAATACATGTATAGAAAGATAGGCTAGAAACTCATTCTTTTAACGAATTATAGTTAGTAATAAAAATAAAGATTTATAGTACGAAATTTTAATATAAGATATGAATTATATATACGTAATAGTTCAAGAAAATAAAACAATTATGTTATCTTTTTTAACTCTCTTATCTAAATAGTTTAATTTTTAAACATTCGTTTTAAAATTCTTTTATAAAAAAATTATAATAAAAATCTTGTTTAATAAAAACTCCGGTCTGTAATTATTTTGGTTGTTTTAATAAGATTATTTTTAGAAACGTTGACCTTCTTTATAATTTTTAAAAAAAGGACCGATTTTAAATACTTTGTTTCTAAAAAGTTGTGTTTTTATAACTTACATATTATATAAAAAAATACATTTTTAGTTCTATTTTAATAAAAAGATGTTATTTTTTTTATTTTCTTAATAAAATCTAATTTAAAATGTTACATTGATTCTAAAAAATCTAGATAAGAGAGAAATATTTCAATTAATAAAATTGATATTTAATAAGAGAAATAAATTAGTTTTAAAGTTTAAATTATTATAATACCTTTTTGAGGGGAAAATTAATATGAGAATGCCTAGAATAATGACATGTGTCAAAAAGATAGGTCAAATAAGTGACAAAGGGCAAAATAAACATTATTTTATTAGATACTAGAGATAAAAACCACCTTTATTTTCTTCTTTATGTGCTTCATCTACGTCAAGCTATCAGACCAACAGTATAAAAAGAATACAGACTGATTTAAAGAAAGAAAACGAATAAGCGCATTTTAACCAAACCCGCGCACGTTAGCCATTAAAGCACCTTGAAGAAACAATGTCTCATAATTTACACTTGACACCCCTCACTCACTGTCACTGACACCACCATATCATCCCCACCTGATTCTCCTCTTCTATCTCTGCACAAATCACCATTTGCCATTGCAATTCTTGTGACTTACCCAAATTTGCAGACCAAAATGCCCCACCATTGACATGAAATCAAAACCTTTACTCATATATTTCTAATGATATTCATGTTTTCCCACCTACATTTCTTCACAATTTAATGAATTTCACCTGCATTCAATGATAACCATGCTTCAAAGTCGAAGATTCTTCGTCCTCTGTTTACTTCCTCTGTTTTTCACACTCTCTTTCTCTTATGAAGCTCGTAATCCCGAAGGTTTTGGACTTTTGGGTCTTTTTCTTTCCATTTCTGATTTGGGTTTTTGATATACTACTTGGGTTTTTGATTTCTTGAAGTGAAATTGTGTGTTTGTATGTGCAGTTGTTGCTTTGATTTCGATTCGAAATGAGTTGAATGATCCTCATGGTGCTCTTAGCAATTGGGATGAAGACTCTGTTGATCCTTGTAGCTGGGCTATGATCACTTGTTCATCTGTTAATCTTGTCACCGGATTGTATGTTCTTTCTCATGTATACACACATACACACAAAAACAGAGCAATATTCCTTCATAAACTTGTGTTCTTCACTGTTCTATTGTAATATTAAGACCCTTATGGGTTTGATTACAGTGGGGCTCCGAGCCAAGGGCTATCAGGAAGATTACCAGGGGTTATAGCTAATCTTACAAACCTTCGTCAAGTGTAAGTTCTTGTTAACATGTGTTTTCTTGAAAACAATCTTGAATATTTGATAAAAGTGGTCTGTTTCTTGATGATCACAACAGATTGTTGCAGAATAATAATATCTCCGGCGAGATTCCGGCAGGAATTGGCCGTCTTCCGAAGCTGCAAACACTTGATCTCTCAAACAACAAGCTAATTGGTCATGTGCCTGAGTCAATTAGTCATTTGAATAGCCTGCAATACCTGTGAGTAATCACTAAAATTAGCGTATTTGTTTCATACATAGTGTACACCACCGAAAACTCTAAATTGTCGTTTAAAAGTTGTTTTGTGAGCTACAGTGTATCACTTTTAAACGGGGAAGAGTTATCTCTCTCTAAAACTCCTCATGGGAAACAAGATCTTTGATGGGTCAATTTTTAGTTTTTTGTTTCTTGAATTGACCTTTAAATTGTTTGAATTTGTTTCTTGATTTGATATTGATTTGATATTGTTTGACCCTATGTTTTGTTTTTGTTTTTGCTTTTGTCATGTAATGAGTAGAAGGTTGAATAACAACAGTTTGTCTGGAGCAATTCCTTTGTCCTTAGCTTCCCTTCCTCAACTTGCACTCTTGTGAGTTTTATTTAATTTATTTACTTGATTGTGTTTGTGTAGTCTTTGTCTATGCATCATTGCATTGATAATGTCAACTCTTCATGTTTGAAATCATTGAATTATTGACGCAATTTGTTCATTTCAGAGATTTGTCAAACAACAATCTTAGTGGACCAGTTCCCAAGTTTTCAGCAAGAACATTCAAGTATGTATGTGTGGATCTTGTAGAAAGAACAAATGTTAGTAAAAGTAGTTGCACTGGTTGGACCGCCTGATTTTCGACAAATAGCGGTTGAATAGGTGAACCGGTTTAGTGGTTGGACATGTTTTGAGCAATGATTTGAGCTTGGGATCTTTATACACGTATCAAAGTGTTTGTCAACTGATATAGGATTACATAGAAGTAGGCGTGTAGTTTTTCTAGTTAACTAGAATAAATAATCTCCCCATAAAAAAGGCGAACCTGGTGCTGCAAAGAGCTCCCGCGTTTCGCAGGGTTTACCGCTGCGCCAAGGCCCGCCCTCCTTTAAATGATACATATCTATTATATTTACACATATACACAATATAGCCATATACTATTTATATTTGTAATATATAAATACTTGTCTTACGTTTTTTAAGTCTGGTTCAACCGGTTCAACCACCCTGTCCAAAAACTAAACAGGTCTACCACTCTTTGACACGATTATATTACGCGCTTTTCTTGATATGAAGATACAAAAATGAAATCTTTTATATGTTTCTTGAACAGTATTGTGGGTAATCCTATGATTTGTGGGAGCCATGCTAATGAAGGTTGTTATGGATCAACTTTGCCAGAGCCTCTTTCTTTTGAGCTCAGTCCATCATCAGGTATGGACTTTTGAAGAATGACTATCTTTCTCTCTAAACCGTCTCAGCGAGAGCAGTGTTATCGTGAGATTTTACTGAGTATGTTTGTTGTTTTTTTCTGTCTAAAAAAAGTTTCCCACTTAAATATTTTCAATTTTTCAGGTAAAAGTAAGTCGAAAAGAGTAGCAGTTGCTCTTGGAATCAGTCTCGGCTGCCTCGCTCTTCTCCTTGCATCACTTGGAGTTCTCTTGTGGAAGAGAAGCAGAAACAAGAAGCAAAGCATACTTGATATTAATGGTATTGTGGAATTCTTTTTGTTGCATTTGACTTTGATGGTCAAAGGATCTCAGTTCTGTTTACAAATTCAAAACGGCATTCATATGTTTTAATGACGATCTCATTGATAAGCTTAAGTTTGCAACAATTGATATCAATTCTGAAACCTTGATGCTAAAAGTGTAAGGTGTGCATACTAAATTTTTAGCTAGAATTGTGAAGGATTGACCTCAAAAGTCAAACATGTTAAGAATTCTTTGCCTTAGATGTCTTTGTGTCATAACTCACTGTTAAGAATTAAGATCAATAACTAACATAAGTAAACTTCGATCTTCTTACTATTTATATAAACTTTTGCTAAACTTATGATGGCAGATATACCAGAAGAGGGTCTAATGAACTTAGGCAACTTAAGAAGCTTCACATTTAAAGAACTTCAATACGCAACCGACAATTTCAACTCGAAAAACATCCTTGGAGCTGGAGGATTTGGTAATGTTTACAAAGGAAAACTAGGAGACGGGACTATAGTTGCAGTCAAACGTTTGAAAGACACCAATGGGACCGCTGGAGAGTCACAGTTCTGGACCGAACTGGAGCTCATTAGCCTAGCGGTTCACCGGAATTTGCTCCGGTTGATCGGGTACTGTGCCACTCCTGTTGAAAGGCTCCTGGTTTACCCTTTCATGTCTAATGGCAGTGTTGCTTCAAGGCTTAAAGGTTTGAACTTTTTAACCTTATTGTGTCCTTCAAGAAATCTTGATACATGAGATACATCATTAAACATAATGTTTAAATTTCAGCTAAACCGTCATTGGATTGGAACGCGCGAAAAAGAATCGCGATCGGGGCTGCACGCGGTCTATTGTATCTACATGAGCAATGTGACCCGAAAATCATCCACCGAGATGTGAAGGCTGCTAATGTTCTGTTAGATGAGTTCAATGAGGCTGTGGTGGGTGACTTTGGGCTGGCTAAACTCCTTGACCATGCTGACTCGCATGTCACAACTGAGGTTCGTGGTACCGTGGGCCACATTGCACCGGAATATCTCTCTACCGGCCAATCGTCCGAGAAAACCGATGTTTTCGGTTTTGGGATTCTGTTGTTGGAACTGATAACGGGGATGAGAGCGTTCGAGTTTGGGAAAACGGTTAGTCAGAAAGGCGCGATGCTCGAATGGGTAAGTTCTTTAAGCTTTAGAAACTTGTTCGTTTGTATATGCATTACCTAGTTGTACTAGTCGTAGACATGCATTGGTAACTTGTACATACGGTATAGCAGACCAGCAGTGATCTTAGACATGGTACATTAATAAGTTGTACTAGACTGTTAGTCGTAGACATGCATTGACAACTTGTACATATGTACGGTATGGCTTACTTTCTTGTACATTCATAACACATCACCTAGTATCCTAAAGCCCAGTACTAGCCGTAGACATGCATGACGAGTTGTACATTTGAACGCGACATTCGTCTTCATGCTTTACCTACTTGTACCCTTTGGCCTGGTAGTTAAGAGTTAGTACACAAGCCCTTCACATACATGAAATGCTTTTTGAATGTATTTAAAAACTGTCCCATATGGGCACATGACCTACACATTCATTGACAACTTGTACAATTAGAAGGTACAAGTCTTTAATGCACAATGTAGCCTAGTAGAATTGAATAACTTAATACATTTGCCATATACACCAAAGTATTTCGTGTGCGTCAAAATTATGCACCTTACAAGTCATCAATGCATAATGTACAAGCATGTTAAGCATAAAAAACGTTTCATTCCAGGTGAAAAGAGCACATCAAGAAAAGAAAGTGGAACTTCTAGCAGACAAAGAGCTCGGAACCAACTATGATGAAATTGATGTGCGTGAAATGCTACAAGTGGCGTTACTTTGTACTCAGTACACCCCGACCCACCGACCACGGATGTCAGAGGTGGTTAAGATGCTAGAGGGGGACGGTTTAGCCGAAAAATGGGCCGCGACACATAGCAGTATAAATCCCAACACCACAAGAAAGTATGGGATGGTCCAAAAACTTGATGACAATGATGATGACTATACATCAAGCATGCTTGGGGTGATGTTGATGGATGATGACCATGATCCACATGCCATGGAGCTCTCGGGTCCTAGATGATCATCAAATGTTACATACCCAAATAGGAAAGTTAAGAAAATAGTGTTATATTTGGTGATTTTTAATGTTTTTTTTAGTATTTAAAGGGTTAGTAAAGAATTGAATGTATATCTGGTAAATAGGTATGATATTTTTTTAATATTGTTATGTCTTATTACTAGGGTCTGATTTATTTCTCAAAACTAATATTACGTGTGGAAAAAGTTACTTGTGAAGTTTGCAGCCTTGTAGTTTAAAAGATTCTCTCATAATAGCTGTGAATTTTAACCATAATGATTAATGACAAAATTTAGTGTGGTAAATCATGAGAAATATATATAAGATCATTTAGATAAGTTTTATCTACCATGGTTTAGTGTATTTTGTTTGTTTTTGATAGATTTGATGTAGGTTTAAAATCTTACAAGTTTTTATAATATATTTATCTCATGAGATAAAAGGGTAAGCACTCTCTTGTCGAGAAAGATTTTTTAGGGCATTGTTTCTTTTATTTCTTTGTTTTTTTTTAAAAAATATGTTTTTGGTGGGGAGACGTTAGAAATGATGATGTGTGCCGTGTGCGTGTCCCAAAGCAAAAGAAGTATTGACCAAAAGTTGGTCTACACAAGGTTTCCTTTTTCCCACTCATGCCCTTCTTGTTCTCACTACTTTTCCCATTTTTATATATATACTAGTATTAAGCCATCATGTTGTAATGGATGACATAAAATCATGTCAAACAGTATCAATGACACAATACCGTCAGTGACCATTAATATTAACAAAGCTCTTATTTAAAAAAATAAAAAAAACAAAAAAAAGAAAACTGAACAAAAAGTAGACGTAAAAACGTTGAACAACACGGACGAAACATAAAAGACCTAGAACAGTAGGTAACTTGATGTAGAACCAACACGTGCGACGGGGCAATTGAATGGGAAAAAAATGATCGTAAAAACGTTGTATCACACATGCACGTTTCAACATGTTAACTCGCAAAATTTTGACCGAAAGAAGAAAATGTTTAAAATACGAAATGTAGGGGTCGAAAGTTGAAAGTAAAAAAAATATTGGGGTTAAATTATAAAAAATATAAAAGTATTGTGTTAAAATAAAAAAAAGTTAAAGATTAAAAAAAGGTGGGTACACCCCACTATACACATGGTATAAATCCATGATGAATAACGAAGTTGATAATTAGTATTATATAAATTTTTTATTTTTTAAAAATATAATAAATATGTTTCACATATGTTTTTTTTGTTTATCCTTCAAATAACGTATTTAAAAATTAAAATAGTGCTTAGTATTTATAAATAACTTGATTAAGACTTTTTTTAGCAAAGACTTACCCTTTAACTGAGTTTGAATTCCGCACCCTTTAACTGACAATTAACACGCTTAAAAGACGATCTCAAATATAAAATTTGAAGAGTAGTATAAAATTATATTTATATAAAAAGGATGTTTGTAACTTTATTCTTTTAAATCTTCAAAACCAAACGAAAGTAAAAGTTGGAAGAATAGTATAAAATTACAAATGTATAGTTCGCAACATATTCCCATTCTACCCTCATCCTAAAAAAAATAATGATAGTTTAAAAGATAATATTTTTTTCAAATAATTCATTTGTGATTTTTGAGTCATACAGGTTGCTTCACCAATTAAAGTGGGGCTTATCTTTTCTTTTGAAACTTTATGGTAAAAAATTATTGAACTCGCAGCACCTAAAGTAGATAAAGACAATAGCAACTTGTTTATGTAAAACAACTTAATTATGTTTGTATCCTACAAATCTCAATGTACTGAATACAAAACTTGTTTTTACCAATGCACCGGTTTTCAATACGTGCGTCTAATCGTAGACGGTATGCATTAAGAATTTCCACCAACCCGAGGTATTATCTCATCCATCTAGCACGATCAATAACTGATACATTTTTCCTTTTTTTATGCGCCCATAATTCTAGACGGATCAAAAGTTAAACATGTTTTAATTTGAGCCGAAAGTCCTAGCCCGCCTGCCTTTAAATACAGTTGCCAAAAATACGAACCTGGATATGTAGACACTTGGGTCATCACCGTATCAGAACCCAAAAAATCAAACAAGAAAGTAGAAATGACTGTTTTATAACAAGATTTGGACCCTGAAACACAGGCTCACTGCTCAGTGTTCAAAAAAAATATACCAATGCTGATTCAACCAAACAAAAGCTCATACAGAATCATCTGATTTAGAGGCAAAACATGTTTTAATATTCATTTCAAGATGTTAAGACAGCTAATCCAGAATTTAAAAATTGTTAAGTAAAATTCTAGTCTATAATGTAACATGAGCAAATTTATGTATGGGTATATCATTACAGTGAAACTAAATACTCGAACAACAGAGAAAAGTTTACCAAATCCATTGCTATCGACCTTTTGCTTTAACAAATTTTCCCCTCGCAGCTTTCTTCTCCATCTTCTCTCTTTTCTTTCGTGTTTTTTCATCCTCTTCAACACCCTGTAAATTGGTACAAAGTTATAACCAATGAAAATCATACACGTCAAGCCAATTTCATGAAGGTGGCCAAATGGGCATGTCGTGTAACATGTCCGAATAGGTTGGTTGGGTTGCCTTGTATTTGCCCAAATTTGACTCCTTTTTCTAATAAACAATTAGTGTGACAAATATGAATACGATAATCTAATTAAAAAAATTATTTGAGGAGTTTTTTATGATTAAAATACACTTTGCACGATCTTCAACCTGTTAGATATGAAACAAACTCAAACTGACCCACTCGTAAGTAATTTGGTCAAAATTGCCACATCTACAGTTTCATTCTGTGTTTGAAACTATTGTGGAATGTAAATGGGGGAGAATTCAAGTGAAATAAGTACCTCTGAACCCTGAGGAAGAAATCCCTTAATCAAACCCCATCCTTTATACGCTGCAAATGCAGGTATCTAGAAAAAAGAAAGAAATTAGTACTCGGGGAAGCATCTTGCAATTCATGCTACAAACAAAATATTTCGAGAAACATAGACCATGCGTAAACATATTAATAAATTATTTCAAAGTTTTAGAGATATTGTAGATGCAGTTGTAGGTTTATGACTTTATGTCTCGAGATTATTACAAACTCCATAATGAGAACATAGAGGAATCTTATGGACCGGTTAGTACTTTGAATGATAATGTACTTATTACCAATCTCCAAAGAAATACTTTTAAGACATGCTGCCTTCGATTTGGGATATATAGGATTTTTGCATTCTTGGCAAGGGAGTAAAATATAGTCGGTCATAGAAAGACATGGTTTCATTATTTAGGCTATAGACAATATCTTACCATGTCGATAAACTAGGTATCACCAATAAAAAGGACAAACAAAAGCAAGAATCTTACCACAGCATATATCCACCAAAACTTCCCAGATATGATAGATGTGAGTTGCACAAAGCAGGTAATGTAGATAACATCATGAAGGTATCTGCAGACAAAAATATGAAGTAAAAATAAGACTGATATTCCACTGATACAAGACAGTATGTCAACGAGAATGGACGGCATTTTTGTTTTATTTACGGCAATGAACTCTGCGGTAGAAGATTACTTAAATGGCTAATACCAAAAGGGTCACATACCCACAAGCTCCACCGGTACTCATATCAAATCCACCATCTAAAAGGTCCCCATCATCAGTATAAGTAGGTTTAGCCATTGATGCTAATTGTTTATAACATACATAGTATGCACCAGAAGTAATTATTAGGCCCATCCAATGCAGCCATGTAAAAGTGGAATAGAAGAACCCTGCCCTTAAGAAGAGATAAATGACCTACATAGGCACATAGCATCAACTGGAAAACATTATAAGAAGCACAAAAGCACCACAACATTATTTATGTTCAAAAATGGATATGGGAGAGGCAGGTTGTATTCAATCAAATGGATATACAAGGACACATTTATAAACATTATCAACAATCATCATTTTATATGGATAGACTATAGAATAAAACGAGTAAATCTTTATCAGAATTGACTTACATGAAGTAAAAAAAAACCAATTCATACTATACAACATACCAGAACAGAAGTGTGGTAAAGCCAATCACACTTTGAGCTTTTCATCAGGGAAATGCAGAAAACTCAAGATCAGACTAGAATACAGGAAGAACAAGTTGATTTAACATGTGTTTTATTTAACTTACAATCTGACTCTCAAAGCCATTTGCTGTTTGATTGTGGATACTTGAAACGGGTTCACAGCATGTTGCAAGTGGTGGAAAATTTAAGTGGTGCAGACATTGTTCATCGTGTTCCAATGTTGCAAGTGAAGATCAAACAAATAGATCAATTTGGGAGGTTACACAAGAGGCTAGTGCATTACAGTCTATTTATTAAATTTGGCCAGATAAGAATCTGATATTGATTCAACAAAAAGCAAAGTCAGTTGACACCATTTCTCCTCAAGTGATCATAAGGGGTGTCTAGGAAACACCAAAAGAACAACTACAGCTTAAACCCCATGCTTGATGAAAAACTTACATTGCATATGCATATGTACCTTCCGATAAAGAAGTAACGATAACCCCTATGTTGGCATGGATATTTTATCTGTTTGGGCATAACATCCATGGGTGTCCATCAGAACATTTATGATTGGTATAAACTGTTAATGTCTGTTATGTAAGCAACCAAATCATACACTACATTTAGGTAGTTTCTTTAGATTGAACTGAAGCCCAATCTGAATCCCTAGTGGTAGGTAGAGCCTTAAGAGTTAGTGCCATAACTATAGTTATCATTTTGAGTAACAGAACTTCAACATAGTGCCATAACTATAGTTATCATTTTGAGTTTGATCAAGTGAAGCATGCTTATAAGTAATTCTACAAACAATAAAGTCATTCTACAAGGCCGATCTCTTGATTACGGCGAAAATCGATATTATCAAACTGGATTGAAACAGTAAAAGGATATGCGTAAGTAAACAGTATGAGATTATACATTGGAGACGATGATGATGCGAAACAGATTGTTCATGTGACGAATGTTCTCTTCCCTTCGCTTCTTCGCACCTTGATTTGCCATTTCTCCGAGCTTAGGGTTTAATTTAGTGTGTGAAAAATGATGGAGAAATAGGGGAATCGAAAAAACCCTACACCAGATGACTGAGAATTTGGTAGATATGCTGATCTTTGAATGTCTTTGGTTGATGCCTTGATGGTGTTGAATCTCTTGAGTCTTGACAGTCGATCAGTGTTCTGATCTGATGCTTAGACCCGAACCGGTTTGACTTGAATCGAAACCTGTTAGGGTTCGGTCGGTCTGTCTCATAGATGGTCAACATTAGTTTTAGATAAATCGGTTTGGTTTAAAGTTAGATTTTCCTGTTTGAATAGGTTTTAAAACCAACTTCAAACTTACCAAATTAGGTTCGGGTCCAAACCTGTTTTAATCAAACTGTACACTCGGGTAGCGAGCATGTCTAAGGGGCTGTTTGCAAATTGGCCCATCACTTGACTCGGTCAGCACTTTCAAAAACAAGGACCGGGTCAGCCACAAAACAAAGGGTGATCAGTTCGGGTGACTCGATCAGCAGCACCATTTTTATAAAACAAACGGGCTGACCCGCTGACCGAGACAGTCGGTCAGCCGGGTCAGCCCTGTCAGCCGAAATCAAACACAACCTAAGAAAGAGGAGTAGCGCAAGCCAGACAAGTAGAGAGAAGACCCGATTTAAGTTCAGGTTCAAGTTAGTTTTGGTTCACTAAATAGTTTTATTTTCATCTCTGCTTGTAGGTCACGTTAAAGATACTATTTAGAAAAAGGTTTTCACTTGATTTTCTCTAATGTCACATCTATAGTTTCATAAGTAAATACCTAAGAGTTGTGGTATGATAATATAACATATGAAAACAAGATGCAACTTTTCATGTAACAAAAAGTTTAAGTCCTATATGTTTTGGACATATAGTTGAAAAGTAGAAATAAAATGCATGATTTAATTGTTTTAAAATGCAGCTATATATGGGTACACGTTTATTTTTCTTGAATTGGGGTGTACAACCCTTAAATACAAGCATATAATCATCAAAACCAATCAAATCAATACGTTTACAAATCAGTATGAGGGACAGTATATGTTTAAGTGTTTAACCAACCAGTTCTCATAACTTCAAATTAGTTTTGTATGATTTGAATTAATAACTAACTTTTAAATGGTTATACACTAATCCTACTATACTTTAATTTAGATCTACCATGTGCCTCAAGTGAGGCTAAAAACCTTAAACTTAACACCTTTTAAATGAAACACATACATTTTAATCACTTGGCTAGCCTAGTGGTTCTATTAATAACTACAAAAATTATAGATAAAGTGAACTGGGCGGGTTTACGGATCAAAATTTGACCACATGTAACCCAAAAGCTGTAACCACAAGAACACATGTTAATGACAAGACTTTCATTTCTCCAAACAGATGTGTCAAAACAAAATAGGCCCTTGCAATACAAATTTCAAACACTTAAACCTGAATAGTCTGCTAAAACAAAAAAAAAAACGATATAGTAGCTGCAAGTAAGCCTGCAACAAATTGCTCAGAAAAGAGATGTTCCCTTGCCCTTCTTGTCTCCACCGATTTCAAAATGCTTGCATCTCTGAACAAAAAGCACACCATGAAACATGAGTAACCAGCAACCATAGAACATCAAGAAAACATAAAAAAAACATGACTATTAATGGCTAACCTTGATTGGGTGCTGAGAGACATGCTTGCAGCCTTGGCATTGCAACCTTAGCACAATCTTCTTCGTGGTTTTTGCCTAGATCATTCATAAAACCATAAAAAAGTTTTTAAAATTTGAACTTGATATGAAATTCTACCAAATTGACGTGATTAACGGTGGTGTGGTAGAAAGAAGAAAATTGAACAGAAAAGTTAATGAAATCATGAATCACCTTCTTGTGAAACACGGGTTTTGTTTGACCACCATAACCAGATTGTTTCCTGTCGTAACGACGCTTTCCTTGTGCAGCCAAGCTATCTTTTCCCTTCTTGTATTGTGTAACCTTATGCAAGGTATGTTTTCTGCATTCCTTGTTCTTGCAGTAGGTCTTCTTGGTCTTAGGAACGTTCACCTGCAAAGCAAAACATAATTTAATCAAACAACAAACTTTCATTAAAATACAAACATTATGACCATGAAAGCATAAAAAGATTCAAATCAAAACTAGCTGCAGGAGCAATGCATCTTGAACATCTTTCCTATAACTATTGGTTGGTGTGTTCTAGGATCAAATAAATGAATCAACTGAAAGAAAAACAAACTCTATGATCTAACACTTTATTTGACATTTGAGGTTAAAAGTATAATATTTAATACAAAGATTTTAGTTTTTGACATTCTGAAATGTTCCAAATTCAATGTTTTTTGCTTCCAGGCTTAAAGATTTGAAATTTTAAACTGCTTAATGCAAAAGGTTTAAATAGCTGCTTGCACATTCACATAGTTTTTAAAACTTACTGGGCAAAAACATACATCAGATTCAAAGAACATATTCTTCAAGAAAGAAAACGAAAGCAGAACTTCAAGAAGACTAACATATCAGCTCACAAACCAATTACCAGAATGTTCCGTTGCAGCTCACAGTTAAAATAACCATACTATCATATCTACTACACTCTTAAAACAAAGGAACCAAAACAAAACCAAAGCAGAAAAAACAAAAAAGAAAACTGCAACTGCAACAAATACACTGTCGTCCAAATTCAAATAAAAAAGCATCGATTTATAAATCAAAATGCACCAAACACATATTACACAGAAACATTTTATCGCCTAAAGGATCACATAAACATCTAGCATGAAAAACGATTCACAGTAGGTCAAATTCAAATCAGAAATCGTCAATTTACAAATCCAAAACATAGATCACTCCGAACATTACAGTTACCTAAGCTACACAAACTACAATTCATGATCAGGTGATTAATCAGGTACGTGAAACAACACAAAAGACAGATGAGTTTCGATTTGTTACCATGGCTACAGAGTTCCTGAAGTCGATCGAGAGAAAGATGAGCCGCAAAGCGCTACTAGGGTTCCTCCGATTGCTGGTGTTTGCTTTAAGGCTACTCAGGGTTAGGGTTTCGTTTCTATTCTGTCTACATGGGCCCAAACACCCAAATCCAATGCACACGATCCATTTTGTTCGTCCACGGTCCACATACTCCATACCCAGGCCCAAAATGATTTTATTTTCACCTAAGCGGTGTGTTTTCCAACTAAATGATTGTGATCATGTGAGTTTAAATTATTTTTTTTTTTTGAACGACTAAATTGGAATCATTCACGGGTCACTGAAGTATCATCGTGCCGCCAGTGTTACCACGCGATCATATTCCACCACCAAGTCACCAATTTAGGAGGAAACTCATAATTATGAGAAAATCCCCCCTTGTGAGATTCGAACCCATGACCTAATAGGTCCTAAGTCTTATCTCATCACCAAGATGCCGCTTGGCTATAATGCCTTTGGCATGTGAGTTTAAATTATATAGAGATGATTTTAGAAGTTGAGTGGGTGTAGAGTAAAGTGTGTGTGTGTGTGTGTTTGCAAGTCAAAGTTATTAATAGTGTAGAGGAATTAATTTCGTATGAACATGGCTTGAAGTTCACCAATAGAGTACTGAACTTACTGACCTCGGCATGTAGTTATTTCGTGAATGGACGCGATCATGTTGACTAGTTGAAATCATGTAGTTATATTTTGAAAATTTTCACGCCCATCAACGAGCTTAGTACATGCAAAATAACTACATTATGGAGTTTGTGAATCATCCATTTGATGGAATCAAAATGATTTCAAAGCCATTTGATGTATGCTTAGATTTCAAAATGCGCTTTATAATTCCTAATCTTAGTTATTAACTATTAAACTTACTATTATATTTATTTAACATGTGTATTACACGACCTTTAACATAGTATGTTAATATATAAACAACAAACTAAACTGAGTTATTATATTTACTAGAGTAAAATGCTATTTTCGTCCCTGATGTTTTGTTGAATTTGACATTTCAATCAAAAAAACCTTTTTTTTGTGTCATTTCAGTCACTATAGTTTACCAGATGTTGTCATTTGCATCCACTCAACTAACTCCGTTAAGTTCTCAGTTAAATATGATGGTTATTTAGTCTTTTTCAACGAGGTAATTATCCAATTTTAATAATATAATCAATTAATATTTAATTAAAACAAAAAACATATGAAGCGAGAGACCAGAAGTTTCGATTTAAAAGTTTCGATTAACTCTAAATTATGTTGTTCAATTAAGGTCTGTTGTGACATTTCAATTGATATTTAATATTTTGTTCAAAAGTATATCGTTGTTCGATTGATATCTATTGTTGTCACATTTTATTTGATTGAGGTCTATTGTTGTTACGTAACATGACAATATCATATATCAATCAAACAAAGCGTGAGAACAGCAGACCTCAATCCCACAATAGATCTCAATAGAAAAAATGTACATGTTAGAACAAAATATGAAGTTTAACTGAATTTCAAAAATATACTCCAATCGAACAACATGAGTTAGAGTTAATCGAATATTTTAAATCGAATCGTCCGGTCTCACTAGTCTCTTCATATTTTTTTTTAATTTTAATTGAATATTAATTGATTAATTTATTTTAGTTGGATAATTAAAGTTTTAAAAATACTAAAATATCCTCATATTTAACAGAAATCTTAACGGAGTTAGTGGAGTGGATGAAAATGACAATATTTGATAAACTAAAGTCACTGAACTGAAATAATAAAAAAAAGTTTTTGAATTAAAATAACAAATTCAACGAAACGTCAGAGACGAAAATAGCATTTTACTCTATTTACTATATCTTAAGGTTGGTATGGTTCCCCGACCTGCTAAGTGTCACCTTGTGAGTGGTGCACAATAATTCTCTTTTTTTTTTTTTTTGGAAATTTGGTGGTGTTAAATTTGTTTATTTCTATTTTTAAAGTCATGGAGCAGTTAGAGAAGCAGGTTAGAGCGGTGACTTTGTGCTAAATGATAGAGAAAGCCTAAATCTGCAGCCTTCAACTTTTTAGTTTTTTTTGTTTTTTCTTCTTCTTTTTCTTTCACTTTTCTTATATTTCTTTTTGCCGAAATTAGTTTTTTCAAAATATCTTTATCTATATTTCAATTTTCGAAACCCGATGGTTACCAAATGTACACTTAATCTTGTTAACCACATTCATGTCGCAACCACAACGTGCTAAACGAAGTTCCCAAATGTACACTTAATCTTGTTAACGACATCTCACCACAACACACGAGTCTTAATTTGCCATTTTGATGAACTACAAAGCTATATTCGTAAGAGATTTCAGATTCATATACCTAGTATGTTTCTGAAAAAAGATAAATTACACTTTAAAAAAATATCAAATGTAATTCATAGTCATATAAACAACAGTTTTCCTTTTTCGAAAAACAATTCATAAAAGAATAGTGTATGTAATATTGTAATCTATATAACCCATTTAGTAATTTTCAGTTATGAAATGGTTTTTTAACAGCAAAGAACTCCGAATCTGACGATCTATCAGGACTGGTTACTCTGGATCTAGCCGTCAATCGTAAGTCATACATCCCAGATGCGCGGAAACCAGATTGAATCCGTAAACCCTCGCCCCTATCAGGATCGAACCCGGGATGAAACCCCTAGCCAAACCCTCACCTGAATACCGTAGAAGTTAAATGAGAAATGTGAGATTTGAACCTGAGTAACTTAATACGCCGGGCTAGGTCATTAATTTTCCATAAAAAATAAACTATTTGAGCCAAATGTTTTTTTAATAAACCGCCACGTGTAGCACATCTCTTCAAGAACCACGTGTCAACAGCAAAACCCTGTTTATCCACGTCATCGACGGTCCAATCTCCTTCAAACTCTTAATCTTTATCCATGCTCATCGGAAACTAACCCCATCATCTCTGCAAAATCCCAACAATGGCGAATCGTACAATCCCCTCATCATCACCCTTACGAATCACCAACAAAAAGCCCATGAAACGCAAGAACAAGAAGCACAAACGCACCACACAACATTCAATCTTCACCAAAGCTGTATCCTACCTTCTTTCCGATTCCCACATGTACAACCCTTTAATTTCACCTCAACAGTTGTTAGATCACCCTCCTCCTGATCAAATCATCACCCCCCCTGGTAATTTTTGCAATTTCGGATTTAGGGTTCGTGTTTAAGTTCTAATTTGGGGGTTTTTTTGTTGTGATTCATGATAACTCATTGTTTTGTGTTGGTTGGTGTTGTAGGATTACAGGATGATGTGGGTTTGAAGATTAAGGGAAGAGGGAAGAAATTGATGGAGAAAGTTGTTGACTTTCTTCAAGCTGACTGCTATTTGTATTCGCCGTTGATTACAGATGATCGTGTTTGTTCGGAGATTCGTGCAGCAAACCGTGAATCGCATGTTGGTCCGTCGGCTCACGGTGGCGGTGACGGTGGTGGTGGTGGTGGTGGCGGCGTGGGTGGTGGCAGACGGCTTAGTGGGAGACGTGTGGTGAAGACTGTAGGTTAATGGTAGGTTAATGGTGAATCAGTGAAGCAGATGGATGTGGTTGACTAGATGTTACAAGTTATTAGAACTAGAAAGTGCCCGCGCGATGTTGGGGCTGTAATGTGAATATGTGATATGGTGACATTTTTCATCCAACATGGGTTTATGATATTTGTTATTAATGTATTATTTACAAAAGTATATCAAGTATTTTGTAAGCTCTTTCGTGAGTATAATTATTATGGTTGATATACGTGATACGTAATACGCAGACCTAGCAAGTAATATATATGCATTGAATTTATCAATTAGTTTAAGAAAATCATTTTTGTAATAAAGTAATACACGAATAAACCAATATAATTTTTAAATATAAAAGTTGAAGCAAAATTATCCGGTACTCATTTTTAATCAGTGGTGAAGTGATCTCATCATGATGATATCATTTTAATCGAAATGCTCAAACATTTAAATGATCTAAAGTATGTTGGGCAATCATCATTCCTTATCAAGAGCAAGCCCATGAACATCCGGTATATCTTGTTGATTCACCGCTACATCTAATGGAGGATGATTTTTTGAAATATCAGGTATTTGTTCTTGATTCTATACCACATCTTATGAAGCTTGGTTATTAGAAATATTCTTCACTTTGACAGAGTCATCCTTCGCTACAGCATGTTTGGTAACTGAAAAATAAGTAAATGTTTAGTTTCTTACATGTGAATTTATCATAGCTCATAATATTAAATAGCATAGGTAAGAAAATAAAATTAAAGTTTCAGAAGTTAAAATGACACCCGACACATCTTTCAAATTATTTTATTCATATTAGATTCTATATTATGCAAAAGAAAATATAATAAGTTAGTATGTAGTAAATTGATCGTATTTTTTATTAAAAACATCACGTGTTTCCTTTGATTATAAATTTTATCAATAAAAAAAACAAAAATTACTAATGAAAAACAACATCACGAACATAAAACATAAGCCGTTTAATTTAATAAACCATAGTGTTAGGTTTTGGTACACGTACATTTCACCTATCACGTAACACTTCCAGATATATAACATTTGAGATGTACACTCCGGCTCGTTTGAATTTTTTGGAAGGGTATACTAACACATTTGTACTTTCCCATGATATCCCTTTTCATAAAGCAACATAAAGTTGTCCATATGAAAAACAGATTCTGGCAGATAAACACCAACATGCTATTTGATCTTAACCTTTGTTAATTGTCATGGAAAAGCTAAGTCGAATGGGGAACTGTTTTCTTAGTTTTATTTTTAAAAAACTAACATTTCTTAGTTTTTATTTTTTAAAAACTAATATAATGCAAGTACATTTTAAAGTACATAACAGGATTTACTGCAGCACAAAAATCTATAACAACAGATTTTTAATAATTAATATCTCAAAAAAATAATATCATCAAAAATCTATACCACTTTAATAATTTATTTTGTTCAAAATTGGGGTACACAGAAGATTAAACAAACAACTTTGAAAATTAATTGCAGGTACACACAGCAGGTATAATAATCGTAGATGAGTTTTTAGTGTAATTGGTTGAGATGTAAAATCTAAAAAATGTATTATTTCAGGCTACCTTATTCGTCACTGTAATTAGTTGAGCTAATTTAATTTTCTTGAAGTAGAAAAAAAATTATTACATAGTTGAATCTTAAATATGAATTTTTCTTTACCTTTTTTTATTTTTTTAGGTGGTTGAGATGTTTGTTGAGGATATATGCATTTTTTATGTATATGGTTGAGATATTTATGGAGGATATAATATGTAAATAAAGTTAATAGTTATAATATGTAGGGATATTATGGAAATTAACATAGGGGTTATTTTGTAAATAAGATTTTAAATACCATTTTATCCTTATAAATGTTTGTATTCAATGCATTAAATATTGTATATGTTCTTAATTTTAGGGTATATTAAAATACCCCTCTCATATACTTTATATATAGTATAGATTATTATTATTATTATTATAATATTATTATTATTATTATTATTATTATTATTATTATTATTATTATTATTATTATTATTATTATTATTATTATTATTATTGTTATTATTATTATTATTATTATTATTATTATTATATGATTATATGATTATATGACGATGATATGTAAGGGATGAGGATCATGTGTGTCATGCAAGTTGTAAAATGATTCTTTACTTCTTTGGTTACTATAGATGATGTGAATGAGTAAGGTGTAACATGTGTAGTTTGATCTCTGTTTTGATCTTTGAGAGGAAGTGAGAGGAAGTTAAAACTCTTGCGAATTCCTAAAACCCGTGAAATCGTCACAGGGTGGTCTTGAGTCTTTAACCTTAAGACCTAGCGAGCTTAGGAGTACCAAGATGAACCAACAAGACCACTAAAACATCTCGACGAACAGCAACACCAAGTACATAAGAATTTAGTAAACGATTTTACACCATCTTTGTCAAATTCGATCTGTCATGTTTGATCTTTTTCTTATCTACAAAAAAGCCTCAAGTCTAGAAGTCTTGATCCCATTGATCATGTTTCAAGCCAAGGTTCCTTATTACAAAAGATTGTGTCGTTAACATGTAGTAAGAACATAGTAAGAACAATGGCGTGTGTAAGTTCATTTTAGAGCAACCCGTTCTAATCGTTGTGTAAGGTTGTAGCAAGTCCTAGATCTTGAAGGCAAAAATAGGCATAATGTTGCACCATTGAGAGACCATTGTTGAATTATACTTGCAAAGTAGCTTAAAATCATAAGGTCCCCCGATTCATCATGACAAAGCGGGCATGATTGAGAGCGAAGACAAAGTGGGCATGATTGAGAGGCAAGCGGATTGTTACTTTTAGCAAGAGCATCTAACGACGACATACACCCCTGATGGGCTCTCCACACACACATATACTGACCGACTAGCGCCAATTAAGGATGAAAGAAGGTTACAAGACTAGTCTTCTATGCTCGAATTGCTACATAGTTGTAAGTTTAGTTAGACAGATATTTATAGTGACATCTTCATAGTTACCGCTTTGTGGGAAACAAACAACATACCACTAGACATTTAGACAGATGATGTTTTTATAAAGGACTCTTTTAAAAAAAACTAATACTTACAATAGTCGGCTTGATGCAAATAATAAAGTCAGAAACTATAAATTCATTGTTCTTTAGTGTCTTGATAAATATTTAAATTTGAACCACATTGTCAATGATAAGAAAAGGTGGAAGTTATTGTTCTTAGTATTTCATTTCATTTCTAAATATTTTGCAATTTTCTTATTGCAAAAAAGTATTCTTCTAGCAATAACAACAATTTGCTACCCTTGATCTAGTTGTTTAGTAGTATCGTATTTGCCTCACGCAAAACTAAAGTAGGTATAATTCTTACAATTGTCATATTAAACGGAATTAAGGTGTTACTAAAAACAATTGTTTTCTCATGCTTTGAACACCACATTCATTGAAACATGAAGTAGTATTGAAGGGGTAGAGCATACAAATATCTATTGTGGAAGTGTACAATTGTAGTACTATATTTCATAAGGATTAATTTAGAAGCAATTTGATGCATACATTGAAGATGATGCTTTAGTGGTTGTTTGTTAGTAAGCTTGAACTATCTAGTTTCAAAATTGAACCCAGTTACGTTTGAAAATGAGATGATGTAGATTTGACTCATAAATAAAGAAAACTAGTTTGTTTTCCAACCCGCGCTTCGCGGCGGGTTCGAACATGATGTAAGTTTGATAATCAAAAGACTTTCTAGGCTCGTAAAAAAGGGTTCATTATGGCTGCAAATAATGCCTTTGCCGTGCCAAACAATGCCCGTGTTCTATTTTGTCTTCATCACCTATCAAACGGGTCGGAAATGTCCCAATTAAACCAAGATGAAGCAGAGGCCCACAAAGGCCATCGAACAGGTCACATAGGTTCTGAGATGAGAACATCCTCATCCTCATCTTCATTAAACAATAGTTAAGATGATGAACATCAAAAGAAAACCCCAAAAGACAATGACACCATTACAAAGAAACCCATAGGCAACATATGACAAATCAAAGAGGCTCTCAGATAAGCCCACACTCATCGTCACTGAAGCAAACTTACGGTTTCATCATCACATCATGAAAAGCCCTAACAATAGTGTTGCCGTCACAGACCAACAAACACAGCATCATCATAAAACTAAATGGTTATAGATCTAAAACTTTAGAAAGAGAACACCACAAATACCCGTCATCGTAAGGCGGTACAACCACATCACCACTGGCAGGATAGCGGCCAGCAGATGCAACCACCCGACTCAGGGCGGTGGGCAACGATGAAGGTGTAGCAGCCTCACTGAAAACCCCAAAACACACAGGAAGGGAGACAACAAAACGACGGCCAAGCTATCGCGAAACCGGATCCACCGTCGCCAACACCCACTTATTCTTTAAGCACCCTCGGAAAACCTCGGTTGAAGCAGAAACGCACAGTTGCGGTGATGAAACGGTGATGAAACGGTGATGAAACGACGACGAAACCGACCACCAAGCCGGAGCGGCAACCGCCTCGACCGCCGTTGGCCCCCTGAACTGGCGGTGGCAATACAACCACCTCACCTTTAAAGAAACCACCACCACTTCACAACTCTTCACCTTTAAAGAAGAAGCACACCACCCTAGGAGAAAATAGAAATACCAAAATTGCCCCCAAATCGCTGTTTATGGAACTTGTCTCATGGATAACCACCGTGGATATGGAAATGAACGTACGGTTGTGATCTGTGAAGCTACTATTCATCGCGTTGGTTTTTTAACAATAGGGTAATTATGATTAAATATAAAACATCTACGAAAAATGTTTATAACATTGAATTATGTATATGACATGACATGCTTTACGATACATGTTTAAAATATTGAATTATATATGACATGACATGCGACATATGTACCAGTTAAATAGACGAGACATGGATGATCAAATATGAAACGTGAAACAACAAGGGTAATTTTGGAATGTGTAGCACATGCGGATCCTATATTCATTGAACGCTCGATAGAAGCATATAACTAAGGACAAAATAGGTGTTTGATTTGATGACAAACGTGTGAGGTTGAACAATAATAGATTGTGATAAATGTTTTGATCTCTATACCTTTATACATTTACTAGAAATGTTAGAATGTTTTAGTTTGCATTCTTAGTCTGTCTTTTAATAACCACTTGATAAAAATCTATACACATACAAACATCAATAATTTTTATGGCTTTTGCTTAGTCTCCGGAAAATGACTAGAAAGGTAAGTAGGTATAACTGAGATTAAATTTTGAGGAAGATTACCTCAGCTTATGACGTTAGAAAATATAAATAATCAGAGAAAACAGCAATGTTGTTAGGACCGGATTGGACCAGAAAGTCCAACCAGTCCGACCGGGGATCGGCTAGGTGGCCGGTCCGGTTCACTATGGATCGTTTTTGGCTGGTCGAACCGGCCGGTTCGTCCCGAACCGGTTGTCGGACCGGAAAACCAGACCGGTTCGAACAGGATATAGTTAGGTTTTATATATAACTATAAAATACATATATAAATCATATATAAATTATTTATATTTAATTATATATATATATAACTATATATATAATATACTATATGTATAATTATGACGTCATCCTGTTTCTTAAATCTGGTCCGACCGATCTGAACACCAAACCAGTAAGGCGTCTAGTTCAACGTTTGATCCGGTTCCGAAAACATTGGAAAATAGTGTTTTAACAAAAAAAAAAAGAAAACATTATTATTATTATTGTTGTTGTTATTATTGTTATTATTATTATTGATATTTATTATTATTATTATTATTATTATTATTTTGTTATTATTATTATTGTTATTATTATTATTGTTATTATTATTATTATTATTATTGTTGTTGTTGTTGTTATTATTGTTATTGTTATTATTGTTATTGTTATTGTTATTATTTTTAATATTATTACTAGAGTAAATTACCGTTTGCATCCCTGACGTTTGTTCATTTTAACCAGTTGCATCCCTGCGGTTTTAAAATTGCCATCCGCCCCCTAACGTTTCGTGTTATCTTCATTTGAGCCTATACGTTTCATTTTTATCTCCATTTGAGTTCAAATAATTAACACCGTTAATGTTTCTGTTAAAACTATTAATAAAAAGACGAAACTACCCTTCAAATTAAATAATAACAATGAAACCCTTGTGGGTCCCATCCATCAACATCATCTCTTCAAACCACCACCATCATAACCACCCCTATCACCACCACCACAACCACCCAGTTATCACCACCAGCACCACCGTAGCCCCCATCACCAGCACCACCGCAGCCCCCCATCACCACCACCGCCGCAGCCCCCATCACCACCATCGCCGCAGCCCCTCTCACCACCACCGCCGCCGCAGCCCCTCTCACCACCACCGCCGCCGCAACCCCTCTCACCACCACCGCAGTCCCCTCCCCCCACTCTTTTCCCTTTATTAGAGCCACCCATCACCACCACCGTGACTCCCATCACCACCGTGACTCCCATCACCACCACCACGACCACCATCACCATCACAACCACCCCCGTCACCACCATCGCGACCCCCATCACCACCACAGCAACCCTCCATCACCACCACTCTCTGATTTCAGACCACTCTCTGATTTCAGACAACTCCCATCACCAAAGTTCATTTCTTGATGATGAAATGTGGGTTTGATTAGTTTAAATTAGGGTTTTGTTGTGAGAGAAAAATGTGGTTAGGGGTCGACATTGATTCTGAACAAATGGGTGCTTTGAATGTTGTTGATGAAGTGAAAGGGTGTTCGAAGAAAGAAGATGAGATTGAGGTTACAGGATGTTGGATTAAGTTCAGATTCTTTGGGAAGTGTATATCCCCTCGGTCCAAAGTGGAGAGCTCTATTTGTGGGAATAACAATCGTTATGGTAATCTTTTAACAATTTCTTTAAGCCCAAATTCAATAACACCATATTTATTTTAAAATGTACTTCAAATCGCTTCTGTTATGCTTGTTTTTGATCTTGCATTCATGGGTTTCGTCACCGGCACCGGCCTACCGTCACCATCACCGGCCCACCGCAACCGTAACCATCACCGTCACCGGCGATACATCTACATTTGCTATTCATTCACCAATTTTATACCTAAAATCAACTTCATCTTCACCCTTTCCTTGTTGATTTGCTATTGAAAAGCACAACAATACCCATATAAGGATCTGTATTGTTGTTCTTTCTAATTTCAAGTACCCATCTTCGATTGCTGTTGATTTCAGGTTAAACTTCAGGGGTGGCGATGGTTGTGGTCAATGAGGCGGTGGCTGCGGCGGCGGCGACGACGACGTGATGGCTGTTGCGGCGACATCAATGGTAGTGTTGCTGTGGTGGTAGAAATGGAGAAGATATAGAAAGATAGAGAAGAGAGGAGGGTGGGGTGAGGATGATGGGTAGGTGAATTAATAAATAAGGATAATTTTGTCATTTTACAAAAGTTAACAGAAAAATCTAACGCCGGTAGTGTTTTGGACTCAAATGGAGATAAAAAGGAAATGTTAGGGGTTAAATCGAGACTTTGAAACTACATGGATACAAATGGTTAAAACGAGAAAACGTCAGGGATGCAAATGGTAATTTACTCTTATTACTATTATTATTTTTATTTTGAGTAATTGCTATTTTCGTCCCTGAGTTTTTAACTGTTTTGTCATTTCCATCCAAATATTAATTTTTTCCCCTATGGCTCCCTTACTTTTTAAAAAATTGTCATTTTCATCCGATCTCGTTAGTCAAGTTAGTTTAAAAGTTAAGTTTATTTGAATCAAGGGTAACAATGTCTTTTTACATTATTTTAACAAAGTGATTTTACCTCTTTACCTTATAAACTTGCGTTGAAAACCCTAGAACTCATATGAATCCCGATTGAAGAACCCCTGCTTGAAAACTTGCGTTGCTCTGTGCTGCAAGAATCCCGAATCATTGCTAGGCTCTTGTGGATCGAGAACCATCGTTTGCACCTCGTGTCTTAAAGATCGCACCTCGTGGACTCCTACAAATCGGAGATATCAAGATTTCGCACCTCGTGGACTCCTACAAATCGGAGATAAGAAGATGGAGTCGAAATTTTGGAGCTGTGGGTTTGTTAGTTCGATTGACCCTCCAATGTGTCAAAGATCGCACCTCGTGGACTCCTACAAGTCGGAGATATCAAGCTTTCGTTTTCTCGATTTGCTTATTAGAGTTTGTATGTTGTTATACAGCTTAAGGTTTACGGAGATCTGCGTTTTTTTAATCTCTGAGAAAAGAAGATAGAGTCGAAATTTTGGAGTAATCAGTTTGTTTGGCTTTCTGTTGTAAATATAGATCAATTCATGCTTTATGACTATTATGAGTGATAACTGTGAACCAGATAGGCTCTTTGTATACTAGAATTGTTGATTTGATGTAACAGTTTTATTTTTTTTGTATGTGTTAATAGGCTGACAGCGAGACTGAATCTGAAGTTAGTGATTATGAGCAAGATGATGTTAATGAGGGACAGGGAAGGAGCTGTGGGTTTGTTAGTTCGATTGACCCTCCAATGTGTCAAAGATCGCACCTCGTGGACTCCTACAAATCGGACTCTTGAATTCAATCAATATAGAAGAATGGCAAAAGGGAACAAGCTATTGAAAGTAGTAGTAGGGCTTAGTTAGTTGTTTTTCATTGTTTTTCTTTGTAATTGAGCATTGAGATGGAATACATGAGGTTATGTGTAACATCTCGTATTTTCATTAAATTAAAAGTTAACTTTGTTTATTCTTATAAGGGTCATTATTGACAATTATGAAACTCATATCTTATTCTTTTTGGTTATCACTAGCTTTTATTATATGAAAGTTAAAAATAAAAAATATTAAATAATATTAATTATGTTAATATTAATAGTAGTAATAATAATACAAGTTATAATAAGGATAATAAAATAATAATATTAACAACAATATTAATAGTAAAAATAATAATAAGAAGAAACTTAATGATCTTAAATTAGAACTAATTAACTTAGGAGGGGTTAGTTGTCATTTTTAAAACTTAAAATAAAGGTTTTATGCATAAAATGATAATTTTTGAAACTACAGGGGGTAATCCTGTAAAAACCCAAACCACCGCCCCCCTTAACCCGTTTTTCCGGCACCTTTCCCGGCCAAGATCCGGCCGGCTTCGGCCACCTCTTAAACGTCAAAAATTGGTCGTTCTTGATCCCGAAACTGTTCCAAACCGTTCTTGAACTCGATTCGAACACCATTAAGAACTTTGAATGCGTTTAAACGTCGGTTATGAACCCAATCGAATGATTAACCGAAACGTCTTAAACCCCATAGCCGTTCAAGCCTTAAACACCAATAATAACTCAATTAATTCAATCAGATCAAACGTTTATCTATCTATAATCAAACACAGTCCTCAATTGCACCTGAAAACACAAGAAATCCCACCTTCGATCACCTTCACTGTCGCGAACCTGCAAATTAGTCGAGGACCATCTTCCAAGCATCGTGAGACGAAATTGGCAGAGGGCTTTGCATCAAGACCCACATCCGAAACTACTCTCAAGTTTAATTTGATTAACATCAACATTTGATCATCGATTGGAACTGAGGCAATCGCGACCTGTTCTTGAACCTGTTCTTCATCGATTCAGTCACAAAACGGGTAATTAGATACATCATTTTGTTCGTATTTACAAGGGGAGTCAAAGCCCCATGTTTGTTTCCTTTAGCACAATCGAATTGCCATTCAATTTGTTGTTCAAACGATCTAGGGTTCTAAGGGAATGGGGGAAACTGATTAGTTTATGTTTAAAACAAATTAAAACCAAGATAAACCGCGGCTCAGAGCCTTGGTTCACTGGTTCCACACTTGACTGTCCACCTGGAGGTCCCGGGTTCGAACCCGGGCACCTCCATACATTTTTTTAAAGGCTTTTCAGCCTTAAAATAATTATAAAAAAATTCTAAAAAAATATAAAAATGATGTTTGTAAAACTTAAACATTTTTAAAGACACCACATAATTTTCTGCAAATGTTTCAAGATTTAAATAATTAAATATCTTTTAATAAGATATTATAACAAAGGTTAATTTAGGTTATTTCTTATAAAATGGACTTTAAATAATAGTATAAATTGATAAATTATTATTGATCCAAACGTTCGTTTCAAATAATATGGTTTAAATTGTAGTTATTTCTTTTAATTATAAAACTTTGTTCTATACATTTTCCAAGTTATTATAAACGTTCTTTTCACATCATGAATTAAAACATAAATATATATACATGTGTATATATATATGAATATATATATATATATAATTTTCAAGAAATCATGAATAATTTTCAATTTTTAAAGGTAAGTATTTGACAAGCCCCAAAATCCACTTAAAACCCTAGTCCTCGTCGATTCGTTAAAATCATTACTTAAATCGCGTAAAAACATATATTTTAGGTGCATTGTGAAGGACTACGTTGAAACGACGCGCGTTATTATTTTCTTATTAATCATCCAATAAATATTTATTTGATCAAGTGAGTTTCCTTGCCCCTTTTTATGCTATTTCACACCGTTTTGGGGTGAAACATGTTACATTATTCAACATACACTTATAAACGTTTAGATCTTATAAAAGCACATGCAATTCATACTTTTATTTTGTCATGGTTATTTGTGTTATTGTAAGTCTTATAAGAGTTACGTATATTGTTTACAATCATTAACTATTGCTAGCCTGGCGACGTCTTAGATCTTTGGGCCTGACAAGCCTATTTGGTGCTAAAGTCGATGTATTGCCGACTCCTAGGAGCCGTATGCTTGTGCACTAGGGAACCAAGTACACTTAGCCACTCATATAAACATATAATCTAGTCGAGGTTTGATTGTACTATATGTGCTTTATAAACTTGCTAACTCATAACCTATGACATGAATTGCTACTTGAAATCCATGGTATATTATGTATGTGAAACCCTTGGGAACTCACCAACTTTATAGTTGACCCGTTATTTTTAACATGTTTCAGGAAATGCCCACGCTTGAAGTCATCATTTGAAGCTTGCAATAAACTAGGATTTGGACCTAGCTAAATGAATAAAATGCTTATGTTATGTTTTGTATTGTTTGGAACTTTTTCATATTTGAGACTTATGAATGTATTTCATTTGAAACTTATGATAATATTATTTTCATTTAAGGATAGCGTTATGTGGCTGTGGACAATCTTAACCCTCACACTTCGACGATTCCGCCGTCTAGGTTGGGGTGTGACAGATTGGTATCAGAGCCCATAACTATAGGGATTTAGGTTATTAGAAATGGTGACCTAGACTATAGTTTATGCATGAACCTCATAGAATAATATTATTATTCTTGGAATTATATATTGTTTGCAAGCTACATAATGCTATGTCCCTTATGTGCAATTTGATGCCTTAGCATAGGATTGCCTAAACATTTCTACATGTCTCCCAAAACTTACATTTGACTCTTAGACTCTCCCCGAATATGAAAATCTCTTAATCTTATTCTCGACGACATGTGGAATCGTATACTTATGCTTATGACTTGGATCTTTAGGCGTTATGTCTAATCTATATAAATCTCATCAAGGTTTTGATTTCATGAACCTAAGAAATATTTTGTGACACATAGACACCTGTATTCTGGATTTCCTGGCAAAAAGCCCTCGGGCTAAGGCAAGCGTATTCGTATAAATCTCATTGAGGGGCCCGTTACGCTACCTGGGGATTTCTGGGATGAGTGATAAACTATGGTCAAAATACACATATCTCTAAGGCAAATGGGTCAATTCACCTTGACGTGTCAACGTTTCCAAATGGTAATGCGTTACCAAAATGGAATCATTCTGTGTACCTTACAACCCTTAGCTTGTCTTTGTCTAAACTACTATCCTTTGTTATTCTCATTCCTGTAACTAACTCATTTTGTATATCTAGCATGTCTCGTCATCATGGAAAGCGTGGAAGTTCCGACCGTAAGCTTGCAGCAATGATTGCTCGACAAATGGCTGCTGTACTCCCAACCATGGTTGCTGAGCTTAATAGCACCCTGATGGCTAATAGCAACAACAACACTAATGGGAACAATAGTGGTGCTCATGGAGAGAATAACAACAATCAACAAGGGAACACCCGTACCTGCACTTTCAAGCACTTTAGCTCTTGCAAGCCCACTAGTTTTAGTGGCAAGGAAGGAGCCACTGGTCTTCTTGAGTGGTTCGAGAGTATGGAGAACACTTTTGTCAACTGTGAGTGTCCCGAGGCACTCAAAGTTCGTTATGCCACGAGTATGCTACAACAAAGGGCACTTACCTGGTGGAATAGCGAGAAAAGAAATCGAGGAGCTGATGCTATTTTAGCACTCACTTGGGAAGAGTTCAAGACCATTGCCATCGCCAAGTTTTGCCCAAGGAGTGAAATACAAAAGCTTGAGGAGGAGTTCTGGAACCTAAAACAAGACGGTGGTGATCACCTAACTTATTCAACCAGGCACCACGAGCTGAGCATCCTGTTGCCTCACATGGTCGACACTGTACCCCGTAACATTGAAAAATTCATCAAGGGTGTACCACCCCAAATCCAAGATGCCGTGGTGGGTAGCCGACCCACAACCTTGGAAGAAGCCATTACTATTACCGCTCAACTCACCGAGAATCATATACGAGCGGGCACCATGTCTGTGAAGGGTGCAAAGAAAGTGGAAAGGGCGGTTACTGAAGCTATTAAGGAAACCAAATCTGAACCATCTTATAACAACAACAACAACAATAAGAAGCGCAAGTTTACGCCAACACGCAATTATGCTGTGGCTGCACCCAAACCACCTCAAAGACAACTGGTACCTACGGCTACACCTGTGACCCAAGTGCCTGTGGCTGGGACTTATGCTGGCCTTCAACCTATGTGCAACACCTGTAAGTATCATCATCCGGGGAACGCCCCGTGCCGCATCTGTACCTTATGCGGCAAATACGGTCACTTGGTTGCGGTTTGTCGTCATGCACCTAACAACGCCACAACTGTCACCAATCGTGCTTGCTATAATTGTGGAGATCCTGGTCATATGCGTCCACAATGCCCTCGTCTTGCGGGTAATGTTCCACAAGCCCGGGACGTGCTTTCAACATCAATGCTAATCAAGCACAAGCAAACAACGATGTGGTGAACGGTATGCTAAATTCAACCCTAACGTTTATGATCTAAGTCTTTTTCATACAATACCTATATCGCTAAATGCCTTAAACCTTGAACAGGTATGTACCTTATTAATAACACTTATGCATACATTCTATTTGACTCTGGAGCCGATAAGAGTTTTGTTTCATTAGAGTTTGAACCCGTACTTGCTAAGCCACATACGAAACTAGAAAGACCTCTCACCGTTGAAGTTGCCGATGGAGAACCGATCACCGTGGATGTCGTTATCCGTGATTGCATCTTAAGTCTTGACACCCACGATTTTCTTATTGATCTTATCCCTATGAAACTTGGGAGCTTTGACGTCATCATTGGTATGGATTGGTTAGCCAAACACCATGCCGAGATCGTTTGTTTCGAGAAGTGCATCCGTATACCGTTATCATCTGGGGATACTCTAAAAGTGTTCGGCGAAAAATCTTCCAAAGGGCTTAAACTCATGTCTTGCACTCAAGCCCGAAAGTGTTTAAGTAAGAACTATATGGCGTTCTTGGCTTACGTGGTCAACACAAAAGTCAAAGGGAAAGAACTCAAGGACGTTCCGATTGTCCGAGACTTTCCGGAAGTATTTCCCGACGACCTTGGTGGGTTACCTCCCGTGCGTGAAGTTGAGTTTAAAATTGATCTAATACCGGGAGCAAACCCCGTGGCTAAGTCACCGTATCGACTTGCACCATCAGAAATGCAAGAACTTTCTAGTCAACTTCAAGAGCTAACCGAGAAGGGTTTCATTCGTCCTAGTTCTTCGCCTTGGGGTGCACCTGTCCTCTTTGTGAAGAAGAAAGATGGATCGTTTCGTATGTGCATCGACTACCGTGAGCTTAACAAGCTTACCATCAAGAACCGCTATCCTCTTCCTCGCATCGATGACTTGTTTGATCAACTTCAAGGAGCTGCTATATTCTCGAAGATTGATCTACGTTCTGGATATCATCAATTACGAGTCCATGATGATGACATCCCTAAAACCGCATTCCATACTCGTTATGGGCACTATGAGTTTATGGTGATGCCTTTTGGTTTAACCAATGCTCCTGCTGTCTTCATGGATCTTATGAACCGAGTATGCAAACCTTATCTAGATAAGTTTGTGATCGTCTTCATTGATGACATACTTATCTACTCCAAGACTAACATCGAGCATGAACTGCATTTACGACAAGTTCTTGAGTTGTTGAAGAAAGAACAATTGTACGCGAAGTTCTCGAAGTGTGACTTCTGGCTCGAGGAAGTTCAATTTCTAGGACACGTGGTGAATAGCCAAGGAATTCATGTTGACCCTGCAAAGGTGGAAGCTGTGAAGAATTGGTGTGTTCCCACGACTCCAACCGAGATTCGTTCTTTCCTTGGTCTTGCTGGTTATTACCGGCGATTCATCGCCAACTTTTCAAGAATCGCGAAGCCTCTCACTTCCCTGACACAAAAGAATAAACCATTCGAGTGGGGGCCCGAACAAGAAGAAGCCTTTGAAGTATTAAAGCACAAACTGTGCAATGCTCCTATCTTGACCCTGCCCGATGGAAACGATGATTTCACCGTATATTGCGATGCATCAAAACAAGGCCTTGGTTGTGTTCTTATGCAACGAGGAAAGGTCATAGCTTATGCATCGAGACAATTGAAGGTTCATGAAGTGAATTACACAACACATGATCTCGAGCTTGGTGCTGTTGTTTTTGCCTTGAAGATTTGGAGACATTACCTTTATGGTACGCAATGTATAGTCTACACTGATCACAAAAGCCTTCAACACGTTTTTAATCAAAAAGATCTCAATATGAGACAACGTCGTTGGGTTGAGTTGATTAGCGATTATGACTGTGACATTCGTTACCATCCTGGGAAGGCAAATGTTGTGGCCGATGCACTAAGTCGAAAGGTTCATAGCAAGATGGCCTCGTTCCAAGAAATTCACGATCGACGACAATGGTTTGACACCTTGAGGGGATTCGATACTGAAATTCGACTAGATGTCAACGAGGCTACTGTACTGCTACAAAACTTGAGAATAGATAGTGACATCGAGTCTAGTATCTTGGAGGCTCAACAAAGGGTTCAACAAGAAGGAAGAATGAAGGATGAACTGGAGCATAACCTTCTAACTCAACTGGAGACGAAACCTAATGGGTTGATGTATTTCGCAAACCGAATTTGGGTTCCAAATCGTGATAACCTTCGTACCCTTGTCATGAACGAAGCTCATCAAACTCGTTATTCTATTCACCCTGGCTCCGACAAGATGTACATGGATTTGCGTGGTCATTATTGGTGGCCTGGAATGAAGAAAGATGTAGCGACTTATGTAGCTAAGTGCCTCACGTGTACGAAGGTTAAAGCCGAACACCAACGTCCAAGTGGATTACTTGAGCAACCCGAGATTCCTGTGTGGAAGTGGGATGTAACACCCGCAATTTTTATTAGACAACGGGAAATAATAAGGAGAAAAGAAAAGAAAGAATTTTGGAGGAAAAGGAAAAGAAAGAGAAAGTAGAAGGGGGTTTTGTGTAAAAGTACAAGAAAGGAGAAATATCTGATATACATAGGGATGGCTGCCCACTTCTTTCATTTTTCTCACAACCCCCAAATTCAGCGAAAGTTTTAGAGAGAGAAAGAGAGCAGACTACGAGTTTGAAGGAAGAACAAGAAGAAGAGGAAGACGAGCTCGAGGTACTGGGTTCCACGGCTACTGATTTCGAAGGAGCCATACCCAGCAGCACAATGTGAGTTCTAAGACCCCCTTCTTTTACATATTTTGAATGATTTTTGGGGCTGGAGCACATATTGAAACTGTTTTCGAGCTGTGAGCGCTCAATCTGTGTATGTATGTATGAGTATGAAAGTGTGAATGGTCCGCTTAGGTTGCTATGCCTACTGTATATAGGATTTCTAGGACAGATACGCGAATTACAGCATGAGGTTCGAATGCGTACTGTTGATGTGTGTTTTAGAAGTCTTTTCTATGACGTGTATGATGTTTAGCTTGTTCTAAGCACGTATTATGATAGACCTATGCTAATGAATGTTGAGATGATGATTAAGACCTGAAAAACAGCATAGGTCGAGTTGCAGGGTAAACTGCTCATCCGCATGGACTAATGCGGATGACCAAGGGAAATGCGGTTAAGGCATTTGTTCACCCGCATCAACTAATGCGGACGAGTGAAAGAAATGCGGCTGTGGCAATTGACTGCCGCATTGACCAATGCGGACAAGTCCGGAAATGCGGTAAGGCACTTCTCAGCCGCATGGACTAATGCGGGTAGATCAGGAAATGCGGGTAAGGCATTCCTCATCCGCATTGACTAATGCGGATGAACAGACTAATGCGGATGAACCAGAATGTGAAATGCGGATCAGACTTGGTAAGATCTGATTAATTTGAGGAAAATGAGTAACATAGGCATGATAGTGATAATGATGTTGCATGGTTGTACCTGTTGTATGCCATAGATGAACGATGCCTAGTAGGATGATGAATGAATGAGATGTGTATGTTCCTTATGATGTATGTATGTTAGTATGATGTTGCCATGATAAATGGTGAATACTGATGATATGTAAGTATGTATGTTCCTTATGTATATGTGTTGTATCTTTTATAACTTTACGTGAACGAATGAACGAAAGAAACGAATGTATTAAGAACGTAAAGTGAAAGATAATGAAAGAAGGAACATGATGAATGAATGCATGCATTAATGAAAGAGAGTAAGAAAGGCTTGCAAGCAAATGAAAGGAGGTGCACACCCCTGGCAGGTGTTAGCTCAACGGTGTGCGGGTTAGCTACCCCGAAGGATGCACATCGGGGTCAGTCTTTGTGATTGACCAGAAGTATGTATGGGATCCTTGCCGCTTACCCTAGGTGACTGGATCAGCATTAGTGCACAACGTTCGTGATTGATCATCACAGGTCCAGCACCCGCATTTGTGCACAACGTTCGGGGTATAGCATATGGCATTGATCCAGAAGTAAAGTGAAAAGATAAGTGGTGCATATACTCACCCCAGGTGACTGGATCAGCATTTGTGCACAACGTTCGTGGCTAACCACCACAGGTCCAGCACCAGTAGTATGTATGATGAAAGGGGGTTTGTATATGTCACCGAATGTAATGAACGTTCGAACGAAAGTAATAAATGAATGAATGAATAAAATGAAGGTTCGAACGTATGAAGTGAAAGTATGAATGAAAGTAAAGGCATACGAAAGTATGTAAAGTATGAATGAAAGTAGAGACATACGAAAGTATGTAAAGTATGTAAAGTATGTATGTATGAAAGTAAATGAGAATGCATGTTTTATTAATTCCGCTGCGTATTTTATGAATATGTATTAAATGTACGTTATATATGCGATGAAGATCCAACAGTAAGGTGCCCAGTGAGTGGGGCCTTACAAGTTGGTATCAGAGCAAAAGTTTAAGTAAAATGGGTAAATTTTCATAATAAACCTAAACTTAAACTGAGAATGGGACAGGGAGAATGAGAATGCCATCTGAGTAGTCGCGTGCCATCAGGTATTTTCTTAAAGATTAACTGGTATTATGTGCGCTTGTTATGTGAATGACGTGTACTGTTAGACTGAGATACTAATGTAGTCAGGATAGGTGATGCTCGGGGTGCGAAGAGTAGAGTAAGTGGCTAATCACAACTGGCCACTGTAATTAGGGACTTACTGTACTTAACATAAACTGAGCTATTTCCTTGAATGACCGTGTTGGTGTTTTAATCTTTCAGTGTGATAGAAGATGGTAGGTGATAGATCATCTGATGCTTCCCGTGATGGTGAACGTGGTGATGAGCCGCGTATCACGCGAGGAAGACTTAGGAAAGAGAAAGTAGTTCGTGAGGAGAACGAGGTTCCTCACCAGGAAGAGACGGACGAGAGCGCCAAGTTGAGAGCCTCGGTAAAAGAGGCAGTGATTGAGGAAGTGCACCAGGTTATGCAGACGATCCTACCGACTGTGATGACCGAAGCGATAAAGGCAGTACGAGAGGAGGATAGACGAGGGAGGAATCGGTCCTCGGGTAGACAGCAACAGGCTGGGGTAGAAACAGTATTGTCTGATGATGAAGAGGAAGAGGAGGAAGAACAGGTACGAGAGACAGCCCGGGGTTGTGACTACGGGAAATTTATGAGGTGCAAGCCTCCGACTTTTGATGGTTCGGGTACGGCTGCTGATGCTCACCAATGGGTGAGAGAGATGGAGGCGGTCCTTGATATTAGTGACTGCCGGGAGGATAAGAAGGTAAAGTTTGCTACCCACTCGTTTACGGGGACGGCATTGTGCTGGTGGGACAATATTGTCCAGGCCGAGGGTAGCAGGGCCATTGGGAAATTGAAGTGGTCTGAGTTGAAGCGGATGGTGATCGAGGAGTTTAGTCCTCGTCGAGAGATGGACAGAGTTGAGAGAGAGTTCCTGCAGTTGGAAGCGGGAACGATGACCCACCAACAATACACGACCAAGTTCAACGACATGGCACGGTTGGTGCCAGAACAAGTGACGCCGGTGTCTCGCAAGATTAACCGGTATATTCAGGGATTGCCAGCCGAAATTCGTTGGCACTTGATTTCCGCCCGACCAAGTACTTTCAGGTCGGCGGTGGATTTAGCTGGGAGGTTGTACGATGAACGGGCTGCAATGGTGAAATCTGAGGGCAGCAAGAAGGGAAGTGATGAGAGGAAGTGGCAGGGAAAGAGGTTTGGTCGGGGTGATACTTCGACAAGTAGCAAGAAGGCACGGGTTGATGAACGCCGTGTGGTCGTGACAGGTGCAGGGTCGAGAAAGTGTGAAAAGTGTGGGCGAGAGCACGGTGGTGAATGCAGATGGGGGCTGAATGTATGTTTTAAGTGTGGAAAGCCCGGTCATATGGCTAAGGAGTGTAGGGCGATGAAGTGCTTTAACTGCGGGGAAAGTGGTCATATGAACAAAGATTGCAAGAAGCCGAGGTCTGGGAGTTCCGGCGGGAAGAAGGCAGTGGGTGAAGGGTCGAAGGCAAGCGCCAGAGCATTCACGATGACGCAGGAAGAGGCTAGAACGGACCCTGATGTAGTGTCCGGTACGTTTCTGGTGAACCAAACTCTAGCCTCAGTATTATTTGATTCAGGTGCCAGTAGGAGTTTTATTTCTGCTGTTTTTAGTGCCAAATTGCCCGTTAGTAGTAGGCGTGTGGATGTGCCGTTTGATGTAGAGACTGCCATAGGTAAAACCACCAGGATTTCTGAGGTAATTGAGGGTTGCGATGTAGAACTGGAGGGTCACAAATTCCCAGTTAAACCCTTTGCGATGACGTTAGGAGGTTTCGATTTGGTGCTTGGAATGGATTGGTTGGCAGATTTCGAGGCGAACATTGTGTGTCGCAAAAAGATGATCAGTTTGACAGCGCCTGACGGTAGTCCAGTGACAGTTTATGGGGATCGGGTTACTACGATTCCGAAAGTGATCTCAATGGCAGTGGCGGGGAAATGTATGAGGCGTGGATGTAGCGCCTATTTATGTTATGTGAAAGATGTAGAGAAGCCAGCACCACAACTGTCTGATGTTCCGGTTGTGTGTGAGTTCCCAGACGTGTTCCCGGAAGACTTATCGGGATTGCCACCTGACAGAGAGATCGAGTTCCAGATTGATTTAGTACCAGGCGCCCAACCTGTTGCCAAGGCACCATACCGATTGGCCCCGACAGAGATGAAAGAGTTGATGGAGCAGTTACAAGAGCTACTGGATAAGGGGTTTATTAGACCGAGTATCTCACCTTGGGGTGCTCCGGTCCTGTTTGTAAAGAAGAAGGACGGTAGCATGAGGATGTGCATCGACTACCGTGAATTGAATAAGCTGACAGTGAAGAACCGATACCCCTTGCCAAGGATCGATGACTTATTTGACCAACTTCAGGGTGCTAGTTGGTTTTCACGTATAGATCTTCGATCAGGTTACCATCAACTGAAGGTGAAGGAACAGGATGTCCCTAAAACAGCTTTTCGTACGCGCTACGGTCATTATGAGTTTCTTGTCATGTCTTTCGGTTTGACCAACGCGCCAGCTGCTTTTATGGATCTGATGAACAGGGTGTGCCGGCCGATGTTGGATAAATCAGTGATTGTATTCATTGATGATATCCTGATTTATTCAAGGAGTGAGACTGAGCATGCCGGTCACATTCGTGAAGTTCTGGAGACATTGAGAAGGGAGAAGTTGTATGCAAAGTTCTCCAAGTGCGCATTCTGGTTGCGTGAAGTTCAGTTCTTGGGTCACGTGGTAAATCCGGATGGGATTCTAGTTGATCCGGCGAAAGTGGAAGCAGTAATGCAATGGAAGTCTCCGAAGACGCCGTCTGAGATCCGTAGTTTCTTGGGTTTGGCGGGCTACTACCGAAGGTTCATCCAAGACTTTTCCAAGATTGCTTCTCCGCTGACCAAGTTGACCCGAAAGGATGTGAAGTTTGTATGGGGTCAAGCTCAAGAAAAGGCATTCGAAGAACTGAAGACAAGATTGACCCAAGCTCCAGTATTGGCACTACCCGACGGGAGTGAGGATTTAGTGGTTTATTCCGATGCCTCCTACTCGGGGTTGGGATGTGTATTAATGCAGAGGGGAAAGGTGATAGCCTATGCATCCCGACAGCTGAAAGTTCATGAAGTTAATTATCCTACTCATGACCTGGAGTTAGCAGCTGTGGTTTCGCATTGAAGATTTGGCGGCACTATTTATACGGGACGAAGTGCACCATCTTCACGGACCACAAAAGCTTGAAGTACTTCTTCGAGCAGAAAGATCTGAATATGAGGCAGAGACGGTGGTTGGAACTAATAAAAGACTACGATTGTGAAATCCATTACCACCCGGGCAAAGCTAACGTGGTGGCTGATGCCCTTAGCCGGAAGGAGAGGCCCGAGCCGATTCGGGTGAAGGCGTACCACCTAATCATGACCTCAGACATGATGAAACAAGTCAGAGAGTTCCAGGATGAAGCACTGAAAGAAGATCATCTAAACTCTGAACGAATGAGAGGTCTGGTCGCAGAACTGGGTGAGAACACGACGGGTGTTAGGACCCGGTTTGGACGTATGTGGATTCCTCGTCTCGGGGATCTACGAATGAAAATTATGGATGAAGCTCATAAGTCTCGATACTCCATTCATCCCGGCGCCACCAAGATGTACCAAGACATGAAGAAAAATTATTGGTGGCCGGGTATGAAACGCGACGTGGTGGAGTATGTGAGTAAATGCCTCACGTGTTTGCAAGTGAAGGCGGAGCACCAGAAGCCGTATGGAAAGATTCAACCTTTGGACATCCCGGAGTGGAAGTGGGAACACATCACCATGGATTTTATCACAAAGCTGCCACGTACCCCGAAAGGGTATGATACGATCTGGGTGATTGTGGATCGATTGACGAAGAGTGCTCACTTCTTACCGATGCGGGAGACATATTCGTCCGAGAAGTTGGCTGATCTTTTCATCAAAGAAATTGTGACTCGTCACGGTGTACCGGTGTCGATTGTGTCTGATCGCGACACCCGGTTTACATCCAAATTCTGGAAGAAATTCCACGATGCCATGGGAACGAGGTTGCATATTAGCACGGCTTATCATCCTCAAACTGATGGTCAGTCAGAAAGGACCATTCAGACCTTGGAGGACATGCTTCGGGCATGTGTTATTGATTTCGGAGGAAGTTGGGATGACCATCTACCGTTAGCTGAGTTCTCGTACAACAACAGTTATCATGCTAGCATTGGCATGCCACCCTACGAGATGTTATACGGTAGAAGATGCAGGACCCCCGTCTGTTGGGGTGAAATTGGTCAAAAAGAATTGGGAAGCGTCGAAGTGGTAGAGGCTACGACTGAAAAGCTCGAAAGGATTAAAGCGTATATGAAAGCTGCCAAAGACCGACAGAAATCGTATGCCGACAAACGACGCAGACCGATTGAGTTCCAGGTGGGAGATCGTGTTATGTTGAAGGTCTCACCTTGGAAAGGGATCATTCGATTCCGGAAGCGGGGTAAGTTGAGTCCGCGATATATAGGCCCTTTCCGAATTGTCGCTCGAGTAGGGGAGGTGGCCTATAGGTTAGATTTGCCAGATGAACTAAGTGGAATCCACCCGACTTTCCACGTGTCTCATCTGAGGAAGTGTCTAGCGGATGAAGACATGGTCGTTCCACTGGATGATATAGAAGTAGACGAAAAGCTCAATTATGTAGAGCAACCAGTGGCGATCCTAGATCGCAAAGAAAAGAAGTTGAGAAATAAAGTGGTTCCCCTTGTGCGCGTACAGTGGCGGCACAGGAAGGGATCCGAGTCGACGTGGGAAACTGAAGAAGAAATGAGGCAACATTACCCACGGCTATTTGAGGAATGACAGGTTTCGGGGACGAAACCTAAAATAAGGGGGGTGGACTTGTAACACCCGCAATTTTTATTAGACAACGGGAAATAATAAGGAGAAAAGAAAAGAAAGAATTTTGGAGGAAAAGGAAAAGAAAGAGAAAGTAGAAGGGGGTTTTGTGTAAAAGTACAAGAAAGGAGAAATATCTGATATACATAGGGATGGCTGCCCACTTCTTTCATTTTTCTCACAACCCCCAAATTCAGCGAAAGTTTTAGAGAGAGAAAGAGAGCAGACTACGAGTTTGAAGGAAGAACAAGAAGAAGAGGAAGACGAGCTCGAGGTACTGGGTTCCACGGCTACTGATTTCGAAGGAGCCATACCCAGCAGCACAATGTGAGTTCTAAGACCCCCTTCTTTTACATATTTTGAATGATTTTTGGGGCTGGAGCACATATTGAAACTGTTTTCGAGCTGTGAGCGCTCAATCTGTGTATGTATGTATGAGTATGAAAGTGTGAATGGTCCGCTTAGGTTGCTATGCCTACTGTATATAGGATTTCTAGGACAGATACGCGAATTACAGCATGAGGTTCGAATGCGTACTGTTGATGTGTGTTTTAGAAGTCTTTCTATGACGTGTATGATGTTTAGCTTGTTCTAAGCACGTATTATGATAGACCTATGCTAATGAATGTTGAGATGATGATTAAGACCTGAAAAACAGCATAGGTCGAGTTGCAGGGTAAACTGCTCATCCGCATGACTAATGCGGATGACCAAGGGAAATGCGGTTAAGGCATTTGTTCACCCGCATCAACTAATGCGGACGAGTGAAAGAAATGCGGCTGTGGCAATTGACTGCCGCATTGACCAATGCGGACAAGTCCGGAAATGCGGTAAGGCACTTCTCAGCCGCATGGACTAATGCGGGTAGATCAGGAAATGCGGGTAAGGCATTCCTCATCCGCATTGACTAATGCGGATGAACAGACTAATGCGGATGAACCAGAATGTGAAATGCGGATCAGACTTGGTAAGATCTGATTAATTTGAGGAAAATGAGTAACATAGGCATGATAGTGATAATGATGTTGCATGGTTGTACATGTTGTATGCCATAGATGAACGATGCCTAGTAGGATGATGAATGAATGAGATGTGTATGTTCCTTATGATGTATGTATGTTAGTATGATGTGCCATGATAAATGGTGAATACTGATGATATGTAAGTATGTATGTTCCTTATGTATATGTGTTGTATCTTTTATAACTTTACGTGAACGAATGAACGAAAGAAACGAATGTATTAAGAACGTAAAGTGAAAGATAATGAAAGAAGGAACATGATGAATGAATGCATGCATTAATGAAAGAGAGTAAGAAAGGCTTGCAAGCAAATGAAAGGAGGTGCACACCCCTGGCAGGTGTTAGCTCAACGGTGTGCGGGTTAGCTACCCCGAAGGATGCACATCGGGGTCAGTCTTTGTGATTGACCAGAAGTATGTATGGGATCCTTGCCGCTTACCCTAGGTGACTGGATCAGCATTAGTGCACAACGTTCGTGATTGATCATCACAGGTCCAGCACCCGCATTTGTGCACAACGTTCGGGGTATAGCATATGGCATTGATCCAGAAGTAAAGTGAAAAGATAAGTGGTGCATATACTCACCCCAGGTGACTGGATCAGCATTTGTGCACAACGTTCGTGGCTAACCACCACAGGTCCAGCACCAGTAGTATGTATGATGAAAGGGGGTTTGTATATGTCACCGAATGTAATGAACGTTCGAACGAAAGTAATAAATGAATGAATGAATAAAATGAAGGTTCGAACGTATGAAGTGAAAGTATGAATGAAAGTAAAGGCATACGAAAGTATGTAAAGTATGAATGAAAGTAGAGACATACGAAAGTATGTAAAGTATGTAAAGTATGTATGTATGAAAGTAAATGAGAATGCATGTTTTATTAATTCCGCTGCGTATTTTATGAATATGTATTAAATGTACGTTATATATGCGATGAAGATCCAACAGTAAGGTGCCTAGTGAGTGGGGCCTTACATGGGAACACATATCCATGGACTTCATAACCAAGCTACCCCGAACCTCTCGAGGACATGATAGCATATGGGTGATCGTCGACCGATTGACCAAATCGGCACATTTTATACCCATACGTGACACTTACAAGACATCAAGGTTGGCCCGTATATACGTTGATGAAATTGTAAGTCGTCATGGGGTACCTCTTCACATCATATCCGACCGAGACGCTCGTTTCACTTCGCACTTTTGGTCGTCTATGCAAGAACTCCTGGGTACTCAATTGGATCTAAGCACGGCTTACCATCCCCAAACTGATGGTCAAACCGAGCGAACCATTCAAACCTTGGAGGATTTGCTACGCCTTTGTGTCCTAGACTTTGGTGGTGATTGGGATACGCATTTACCGCTCGCGGAATTTTCGTATAACAATAGTTACCACTCGAGTATCAAGATGGCACCATTCGAAGCACTTTATGGTCGTAAATGTCGTTCACCGATCTGCTGGACCGACATTGGTGAAAACTTTATCACTGGTCCTGAACTCATACAAGAGACGACCGATAAAGTTTCTATCATCCGAAAGAACCTTGAAGTGGCAAGAAGTCGACAAAAGAGCTATGCTGATAAGCGACGTAAGCCATTGGAATTCCAAGTTGGGGAGTTGGTTCTTCTTAAGGTTTCACCGTGGAAGGGTGTTGTTCGCTTTGGAAAGAAGGGTAAACTGGCTCCAAGATTTGTAGGACCTTTCAAGATTCTGAAGAGGATTGGGAAAGTGGCTTACAAACTGGAATTACCTTCCGACCTTAGTGGAGTTCATCCTGTGTTCCATGTCTCGAATTTGAGGAAGTGCCTGGCTGACGAAGGTCTGCATGTCCCGTTGGATGACATCCAGATCGACGAGTCATTACACTTTGTCGAGAAACCCGTGGAAGTTATGGATCGCATTATGAAGAGGACTAGAACTACCACTACCCCAATTGTCAAGGTTCGTTGGGAGAATAAGCGTGGAGCTGAGTTCACTTGGGAACGTAAGGAGCATATGAAGAAGAAGTATCCGTTTTTGTTCGCATAGTTACATTTTTCTTTTAATTTCGGGACGAAATTCTTTTAAGTTGGGGAGACTGTAACATCTCGTATTTTCATTAAATTAAAAGTTAACTTTGTTTATTCTTATAAGGGTCATTATTGACAATTATGAAACTCATATCTTATTCTTTTTGGTTATCACTAGCTTTTATTATATGAAAGTTAAAAATAAAAAAATATTAAATAATATTAATTATGTTAATATTAATAGTAGTAATAATAATACAAGTTATAATAAGGATAATAAAATAATAATATTAACAACAATATTAATAGTAAAAATAATAATAAGAAGAAACTTAATGATCTTAAATTAGAACTAATTAACTTAGGGGGGTTAGTTGTCATTTTTAAAACTTAAAATAAAGGTTTTATGCATAAAATGATAATTTTTGAAACTACAGGGGTAATCCTGTAAAAACCCAAACCACCGCCCCCTTAACCCGTTTTTCCGGCACCTTTCCCGGCCAAGATCCGGCCGGCTTCGGCCACCTCTTAAATGTCAAAAATTGGTCGTTCTTGATCCCGAAACTGTTCCAAACCGTTCTTGAACTCGATTCGAACACCATTAAGAACTTTGAATGCGTTTAAACGTCGGTTATGAACCCAATCGAATGATTAACCGAAACGTCTTAAACCCCATAGCCGTTCAAGCCTTAAACACCAATAATAACTCAATTAATTCAATCAGATCAAACGTTTATCTATCTATAATCAAACACAGTCCTCAATTGCACCTGAAAACACAAGAAATCCCACCTTCGATCACCCTCACTGTCGCGAACCTGCAAATTAGTCGAGGACCATCTTCCAAGCATCGTGAGACGAAATTGGCAGAGGGCTTTGCATCAAGACCCACATCCGAAACTACTCTCAAGTTTAATTTGATTAACATCAACATTTGATCATCGATTGGAACTGAGGCAATCGCGACCTGTTCTTGAACCTGTTCTTCATCGATTCAGTCACAAAACGGGTAATTAGATACATCATTTTGTTCGTATTTACAAGGGGAGTCAAAGCCCCATGTTTGTTTCCTTTAGCACAATCGAATTGCCATTCAATTTGTTGTTCAAACGATCTAGGGTTCTAAGGGAATGGGGAAACTGATTAGTTTATGTTTAAAACAAATTAAAACCAAGATAAACCGCGGCTCAGAGCCTTGGTTCACTGGTTCCACACTTGACTGTCCACCTGGAGGTCCCGGGTTCGAACCCGGGCACCTCCATACATTTTTTTAAAGGCTTTTCAGCCAATAATTATAAAAAAATTCTAAAAAAATATAAAAATGATGTTTGTAAAACTTAAACATTTTTAAAGACACCACATAATTTTCTGCAAATGTTTCAAGATTTAAATAATTAAATATCTTTTAATAAGATATTATAACAAAGGTTAATTTAGGTTATTTCTTATAAAATGGACTTTAAATAATAGTATAAATTGATAAATTATTATTGATCCAAACGTTCGTTTCAAATAATATGGTTTAAATTGTAGTTATTTCTTTTAATTATAAAACTTTGTTCTATACATTTTCCAAGTTATTATAAACGTTCTTTTCACATCATGAATTAAAACATAAATATATATACATGTGTATATATATGAATATATATATATATATATAATTTTCAAGAAATCATGAATAATTTTCAATTTTTAAAGGTAAGTATTTGACAAGCCCCAAAATCCACTTAAAACCCTAGTCCTCGTCGATTCGTTAAAATCATTACTTAAATCGCGTAAAAACATATATTTTAGGTGCATTGTGAAGGACTACGTTGAAACGACGCGCGTTATTATTTTCTTATTAATCATCCAATAAATATTTATTTGATCAAGTGAGTTTCCTTGCCCCTTTTTATGCTATTTCACACCGTTTTGGGGTGAAACATGTTACATTATTCAACATACACTTATAAACGTTTAGATCTTATAAAAGCACATGCAATTCATACTTTTATTTTGTCATGGTTATTTGTGTTATTGTAAGTCTTATAAGAGTTACGTATATTGTTTACAATCATTAACTATTGCTAGCCTGGCGACGTCTTAGATCTTTGGGCCTGACAAGCCTATTTGGTGCTAAAGTCGATGTATTGCCGACTCCTAGGAGCCGTATGCTTGTGCACTAGGGAACCAAGTACACTTAGCCACTCATATAAACATATAATCTAGTCGAGGTTTGATTGTACTATATGTGCTTTATAAACTTGCTAACTCATAACCTATGACATGAATTGCTACTTGAAATCCATGGTATATTATGTATGTGAAACCCTTGGGAACTCACCAACTTTATAGTTGACCCGTTATTTTAACATGTTTCAGGAAATGCCCACGCTTGAAGTCATCATTTGAAGCTTGCAATAACTAGGATTTGGACCTAGCTAAATGAATAAAATGCTTATGTTATGTTTTGTATTGTTTGGAACTTTTTCATATTTGAGACTTATGAATGTATTTCATTTGAAACTTATGATAATATTATTTTCATTTAAGGATAGCGTTATGTGGCTGTGGACAATCTTAACCCTCACACTTCGACGATTCCGCCGTCTAGGTTGGGGTGTGACATTATGTTGTTCTTGAAATTGGAAAAAATAAAGATTGTGTAGCTTGTAGTCACTATTGTTTCTTAATATAAAGTTTTAACTTTTGGGTCATGAAATGGTCATGTATTGTGCAGCTTGTACAACTTGTAGCCACTATTGTTTCTTAATATGAAGTTTGACTTTTTGGGTCATGAAATGGTCATGTATTGTGCAGCTTGTAGCCACTGTTGTTTCTGCATTTTGTGGCCATTTTTTATGGTCAATGTTAAATTGTAAAATACCAAAGTACCAAAACCAAAATTACATAGTAGATGGTTGAATTACCTCTCCAAACTTCCAAAACCAAAATTATAAAATACCAAAGTACCAAAACCAAAATTACATAGTAGATGGTTGACTTGACGGTTATGAGCCAACTTGTGATCCCGATCCCTCTGCCTTGCAAGTTCTCTTATTATGTCCTTTTCCCTTGCACTTGTCACACGTTACTGAGTAACCTTTCTTTGGCATCTTTCCACCTTTAGCAATTGTTTGTGTTAATTGAATTACCTCTCCAACTGACTTCTTCCTCTTTTTTGTTGGTCTTCCAACTTGTTTGTGATGCTTTGGAGCAGTTAATGTAGTTGGGCATTGACATTTTGTCCACAAGTTCTTTCCATCAAGTGGGTCATTTTGTCCACAAGTTCTTTCCATTAAGTGGGTCTATAGTATTCGCATAAACTTTTTTCCAGGTCTCTAACCAATAAACCTGATCAACCCATTTCTCTGGTATACCATCACCAATTCCATTCATTGCCATATTCCAAATACTTGCGACCGTATGCTTGCATGGTATCCCGGTCAAATCCCATTTTCTACATGAGCAACTCCTTTGGTCCATAAGAACTACACATTGGTCATGTTCAGAACCACTAACCTGATACTTGGACGCCCCATTCCAAATGACCGTGTAATGTGTGGCATCAGTCTTGATTTGTTCAAATATCTTAGTAACAGCAGGTGTTAAAGGTCCCTGACACTTTGCAATTGTCTTTTGTACCACAACAATCCTTTTCATTAGGTACTCCCTAATAAAACCTAGACAAGTGATGATAGGCTTGTCCCTACCCCCCACCAGTTGTCGGTTGAAAACTTCACATAAATTGTTCAACAATACATCACACTTTGCCCTGCCTGCATATGATTAAAATCCTATTACATTGAATACAAATATAACATTAAAAAATAAAATAAGAAATGATTAAATTCAACTTACAACTAAAATGAGCTCTTGACCAGTGTCTTGGTGGAATAGCTTTCAACCAATCATATGCCGCCTTATCTTGTTTTAAAACTTCTTTCATAACCCTATCATACCCTTGTATCGTGGTTGCACTTGCACACTTCCAGACAAGCTCTTTGTATACTTGTCCGCTCCACTTTTGTTTCATGTTCTCATGGATATGTCTAAGACAATATCTATGCTCAGCACTTGGAAACACTTTACTTATTGCAGGTATGATGCCCTATATTAAAAACAAAAACAAGATAAGTATAACATATAAGAATATGTAATTACTTACTTCCGTGCATACCTTTTGTCTGTCACTAATAAATGTAAAATTAGAATTGGATGAGAGTTATAGATCATCTCTTAAACACTCTAAAAACCAAGTCCAGGAACTTGCACTTTCAGATTCAACGATTGAATAAGCAACAGGATAGATACCATTGTTTGCATCCACTCCAACTGCAGTTAAAATCTGACCTGGATAAGGCCCTTTTATGAAACACCCATCTAGTCCTAGTAGCTCTCTCCCACACATCTTATAACCAACCTTCAAACCACCTAAACATATGTAAATCCTCTTAAACTGCCTAGTTTGACTGGTTGGGTTACATTCATTTTCAACATCAATCTTCACAGTTGTGCCTAAAGAAAAATGTAAATTAGATATCTTGATACAATAATCATTTAAACAAAAGTAAAATTCTGAGTTTGAATATATATAGTATTACCTGGATTAGATCTAATAAGCTCTTCACAATAATCTCTAAGGATTTCATATTGAGCCTTATAATCTCCTTGAATCGTTTTAGTTGCAAGCATCTTAGCCCTGAAAATCTTTGAGATGTGACTTGAACCTGGAATTTCTCTTGCAACATCTCTTGAAGAGCTCTTAGTGGTATGCTCGGGTTCACTCATATGGTTGGTTCAATCTCTTTGGCTAACCAACTTATGGTACATAACTTAACATCTCTGGTTTGTAGACAATGGTGTTCATTGATTAAAGTTTTAACAACCCAAGACCCTTCTCTTTTCTGGTTTGTTATGTGCAATGTCCAAGGGCAAGTGGGTGTGGGGATCTTTTTTTTAGGTTTAGAGTTTGTAGACTTAGAAGTACCCACTTCCACGTAGCCCTGTTTTGTCCCTTCTTTATTACTTTCACGCCTACCCATACTTGGATTTATTCCCAAACACACCACACGAAATCTGTCTTTGTCATTCTTTTTTATATACAGTTGTCTTCTACAATCTATTGCATGCTTTTTGACCATGGCCCTTATATGATCTCTACTACCAAAAGCTTGACCAAGATAGAAGGGACAATCGACAAATAGCTTTGATTTTTTCTTCTTCTTTCTAATGCTACTTAATGCTGCTTCTAATGGGGGTTCACTGTCAGAATCACTTGGACTGTCAAAGTCATCAAGATCAAGCTCATCATCTACTAGCTCTTCATCAATAACAAGATCTTCACCTACATAGTCAACTACCGATCTAAATTCAACCATATCTATATTCACATCTTCAACCAAGTTATCTTTATCTGTTATAAAATCAGAATCTTCATAGTCATCACCATCTCTAACATGCTCCACATACACCTCAATAACTTTATGCTTCTCAACATACTTTATCAACATGTTAACATCAGTTTCATTAGCTAATGGTCTTAAACCGAAATCCAATTCCTCACCTGGAATTCTAAAATGTTGTCTCTTCACATCTTCTTTTGCATAACCAAGCTTCTCTAACATATCATGAACGACATTAAGCGAGAAACGACGGGAATCAACCATGTCAATAAAATTAATAGTTCCATTGCGATATATTGTATCCGGAAACTCACTAAAGTCTCCCCCATGGTGAAATTCCATTGTAAAATAACTACGGTTTTGACCTAAAACACAAAATTAACATAGTTCTGAGATAAGTTTTATGATTTCAACATATAATTCATATGTAAACAGGAAAAAACATACCATAATCTGTAGTTATATCATAATCTTCACCACTTTTTCGTAAAGACCACATACAAGAATCCCGAAAATCCATTGATTTTACACACTCGATTGAATGATGGAACAGTGGTCGACCAAAGCACACTCGATCGAATAGGATTTTGCAAACTCGATAGGCTTTGATCGATTGCAATGGAACAGGGGATCGAACATGGAACATGGGTTCTTCAATCGGGATTCATATGAGTTCTAGGGTTTTCAACGCAAGTTTATAAGGTAAAGAGGTAAAATCACTTTGTTAAAATAACGTAAAAAGACATTGTTACCCTTGATTCAAATAAACTTAACTTTTAAACTAACTTGACTAACGAGATCGGATGAAAATGACAATTTTTTAAAAAGTAAGGGAGCCATAGGGGAAAAAATTAATATGTGGATGGAAATGGCAAAACAGTTAAAAACTCAGGGACGAAAATGACAATTTACTCTTTTATTTTTATAAAAACACTATCTTAGAGTATTCCCAACTAATTTTCCATCATCATCCCCATCCTTAAATTTTAGAAAACTCCCAAATTATTCACTTCATCTCATTTTCTATCCTTATATTATTTTTAAGGAAAACATATTCATCACCTGATATAGGGGCTCACTATTTACGCTTAAATATTCTTTTATTATTATTTATAAGTGAATGTGAGTGAAATTTATAGAGCTAGTATTAAAAAACAAATAAAATATATTATTTAATTAAGATATAGATACATATAAAAATATTATGTTGGGTCTTAGAAAAATATAATTAAATGTAGAAATTTGTGTTTGCTTTATAAATTATAAGCATAGGTATAGGTAAATAAAATGTGAATGCTCTTACATCTTCATAAAATGATATACTCCCTAACTAAATTTTATATGTACAAATCTTGTATAAAGCAGGTGGTGATTTTAAAAATATATTAAGTGCATAGTAGAAAGCACTGTTTTCACGCTCGGATCGGACCGGCCGGTCGGACCGCGAATCGGGGACCTGGCCGATCCGATCCACTATGGTTCGTTTTTGTGGCTTTGAACCGGCCAGTCCGAACCGAACCGGCGGTTGGACCGGCGAACCGGCTCGGTTCCGACCGGTTTTCAGTATTTTTTTTATTTTAGTGGGTAAAAACGGGGTGTTAAACCATAAATTAGTACGTAGGATGTACAAATATAGTTAAGTTTTATATATAACTATAAAATATATGTATAAATCATATATAAATTACTTATATTTAATTACATATATAAATATAATTAAAATATAGTTAAATCCGGTCCATCCGGTCCGACCGGTCCGACCGGTCCGACCGGTCCGACCGGTCCGACCGGTCCGACCGGTCCGACCACCAAACCAGTAAGGCGTCAGGTTCGACGTCCGATCCGGTTCTGAAAACATTGGTAGAAAGCGTATTTCTTCACGGGTAAATAAATACCATGCTGCAAACATAAAATGCCTTTTAAAAACATATAAGATGTTTTGTACTTCACAAACTCAATTCCACAAGTACGGAAAGATGAAACTCCCACAAAGTAAATGAGCTAATACACTTCAATAAAAAATCAAAGTACAACTTAAATTTATCGTTTGATTACGAATAATTAACATATAGATTTAATTATTTCCACTTTGGATATTACATTAAAAAACAAAAAAGGTTGCATAATCAGCATATTATTAAAGGATAATAATACTCTAATCTTGAGGGCCAAATAGAGCATAAACACTTTGAAGAAGCTTTAGACGAGACTCAAGAACATATATATAAACTGCAATTCTTTGAAACAAGTCATCGGCGTCCACCACCTCTCCGGCGGCTCCTCCGCCGGAGACGATGGTTTGCAGCTGCCGGAGCTTCCTTACGGTGGACCGCCGTTGGCGGTTGTCGTTCGACACCGCGGTCACGTTCTTCTTCATCATCCTCTTCCTCCCAACCACCACACCTCTTCTCCAAGTTCCCATTATATATATATATATATATATATATATATATATATATATATATATATATCTTTCTGTAAGTTGTATGTTTTTTGTTTTGTTATTAGAGGTTTTGAAATGTGGGTATTTATAGAGGAGAATAATAGAGAAGTGTGCAATTTTCATCCCTGTATATGATTGTTTGGTTGCATGAAGAGAAATGATTGTAGGCTTGGAAAATCCAAATAGGTTGCATACAGATTTAGAATAATAGTATAAAATTTGAATTTTTATAATCTAAACTTAAAGTTAATGGTTGATAATAGCTATGCTGATCTTTCAATAAATGATACTTTAACTTTTATTTTTGCTACTAAAGACGAAACATTAATACAATTATAAATGGTTTATACTTGATTGTCATTTAATTTCTGTTTTTTTAATTTCATACATAGTCTTTATTTATTGTAAGTGAATGGAAATTAAGTATAAATCTAAGATGACTATGCAATGCCTTTGAAATTGAGCTTGCTTTAAGTAAAAATTCAGTGTGTTAATAGTCAAACCGAAAAATATCCTTTATTATTATCCGATAGTTATTAATATAAATTTAAATCATAACATAAAAAATAATGTTATTTAATAACCTAGACATATAAGACGAGATGTAGTGGTGCCCATAGGAGCTAGGGGCTTCAAAGTTGAGTTTTTTTCAAAAATGTGTAATTACAAAACTTATTTACCAAAAAGATGTAGGTTTAAAAATATTTACCGAAATATTTACAAAACTTATGTGAAATTAATGAAATATTTGATTATATAATAATCAAATAATAATTGATTAAATAATAATTAATTTAAATATTTGATTATTTACCGAATGTTTGAAATTAATGAAATATTTGATTATATAATAATCAAATAATAATTGATTAAATAATAATTAATTTAAACATATAGAACAAAACTAAATATTCCATCGTTTCATTAAAACGAATAGATTAAGTTCACATATTTTCACTTTTAAATACTATATACTAATATTGAGCCCACTCAAATCTAACCACTTCCAAAAAATATAAATACATATATATACACATACAAATTTATCATTTTTATTATTAAACTGTATTACTCTAAAAAAACGTTTTTGTTGAACTGTATTACTATTAAAAAAATATAATCTTAGTGACTAGATTTGATTTTATATTTACCAGTAGATATTAAAAGTATAAATGCATATTTTTACTAGGCTGTATTATTAAAAAAAAACTTCATTTTTTATTTATATTTACCAATACTATTAAAAATAGAAGATTTGTTTAAAGTTTGTGTTTTCTTTTAATCTACATTTAGAATTTATAATTAAGAATTTTGATATTAATACATAGGGCCGTTTAGCTGGAAACTTGTAATATGAAATCCGCTTTGGAAAAACTCGCTCATAAGAGAGCTTAACATTTTATCTCGTTAAGATAAATGAGCCGAGCCAGCATTACCAATAGATTAGACGAGTTTGTTAATAATTTCTCTATATATTTCAAAAGTTGTCTTTAGTAAATTATAACATAACTATCTAATTGCTAAAATCTAAAAAAAATGAGAAGACAAATTACAAACAAATATAAAAAGTAAACAGTAATATTATACAATTTTAATAATGAATTTAATGTATTCACGTTACTGAAAAAATGGAATATTATTACTTTATATATTCTTAAAAGATTTCCATCAATAATCAGTTAAAAAAAATTGAAATATCAAATAATCCAATATTTAATTAGTCATTATTTAATAAATTAAAGTTACCCAATAAAATGAGGAGTGAGAAACAAACAACTGAGGGGTTTTAGGGATTTCATAACAAAAACAACATTTTGATAAATATTTTTAAACCTTTGGCAAATAAAAATTGTAACTACATCACTTTGGAAAAAAAAAACCCTCCAAGATGTAGACGTAATTGGAGTGTAAACCCACTACGCCCTAGTTAAATAAGGCTTTAAACTTTTTTTAGTCAAACACTTAACGAGAATTAAAAGAAATAAATGATTCAGTTTCTCACTTTTAATTAAAAAAAGCTTTAAACCCACTGTAGTTGAGCTAAAATGATTTTAATATGTTTACATTTGTCTATTTGTTATTTTAACTAAATAAACCATTAAAAAGCTCACAAACTTTTTTTTTAAATCTAGCAATTTATAGAATAAATAAAGTGCTTACAATGAGAGTTATCTTTAATATAATTAAACAACTTACTTATATTCTCTCTCTCCTTTTTAATTGACATTCATAATTAAACTTAAGAAAATAAAAGAAAAAAAAAGAAACATGTATATCCATAATATATTTTAATGTAAAAGAAGAGAAAACACTTGTACTTTAAAAGATAACATTTTTCTTTTTCTATTGAAAATAATGTATACACACAAAATACATTAATTTAAGAAAAAAAAACGCACTCGATTCAAATAAATATCAAGCATGTGCAATATTTTAAAAATCACACATTCATACTAACTACTATTATAGAACATTTAAATATTACTAACTATCAACATATTTATGCATTAGTTTTTGTAAAATGTGCGTAAAATGTTGCATATATTTTTTTCTTTTTTAATTTTTAATTTAAACCCAATACTTTTACATATATATAATTTAACCCCTATAAATTTTTACTTTCAACTTTAGTCCCCAATAATTTCATGTTTTACAAAATTTTCGATTTACGATCTAAATTTTAGAATTAACACGTCGTAATATGCACGTGTGGTTTAAAGTAGTTACGCTTATTTTTTTCTATTTAACATCCCCGTCGTAATGTGCGGGTCCAAGGTCGACTTATTTATTATTTTTATGTTTTACTTTTCACGTGTGTGGTTTAATATTTTTACATTACTTCACGTTTCGTTTTATTTTTTTCGTTTTATTTCTTTTTTAATACGAGTTTTTCCGGTGTTGATGGTCGCTAACGGTATTTGACATTGGTGCTATTTGACGTTGTTTTATGCACTCATCATAAAAGCGAGGGGCTTACTACTAGTTCATAACTACATTTCAAAAGTCCAATATACTATTGACAAACAAAAGTATAAATGATACTCATTTTTAATTTATACCAACTCTTTATTTATCTCATGGTAGTATTTATACACTAGTCTTTTTCAAAAAAATATTTAACTCTTAACATTAGTCGACCAGCCCAAGTGACGATTCTTTGTGACAATTTTTGTAAGTGTAAAACTTTAAAAAGCTAAAAGTTTAATATAAAAATATTAGTTAAAAAACAGTTAACAGGATTAAGATATTATTAACGGGAAAATAAAAACCCGTTCAATAATTCCACAAAATTAAATATTAAAAAGATAAATAATAAACAAATCACATCACTCAATCAATCAATGTTTCTTTCTATGGGGAAAACGATATATTAATCCAAACTCTCACAGCTTTGTTAATTCTGGCCGATCGAATTTGCATTTCTATATGAAGAAGTATTTTATTTTCTATTATAATTAAATTGGCTGATCGAATTTGCATTTTTATACGAAGAAGTATTTTATTTTCTATTATCAAATTGGATTAATAAAAGCCTGTTAAATATATTTTCTGAAAATCGTATTACGAAATAATCATTGTCTAGGATTATATATGATATCTATAACAGCGTAATCTAAATTCATACTCCAATTTTAGGTAGAAAAGCGATAGAAAATATAAGGAATTTTGTAAGGGTTTGTTATTTGTACATCCGTTTGGGTTGTTAGAACACATTTCTTTTTATATCTCTTATCTATATGTATATCTATATCTATATATCTATATCTATATATAAATCATATGAGATGGATATTTTTGTAATTTTGTATAAAGTGTAAGACACCTAAAACATTTTTTAAGCATGGGGTATAAGTGTTTAATGCAATAATTTCTAATTTACCTTCATTTAATAAACTTCTCTTCAATAATACATTATTTAATATACATTAGGTCATTTAATTTAATTCATTGAGTATTATTTTATTTATTATATTTTAAATTAATACCGTATATAAAGCATTTGAGATGGATATATTTGTAATTTTGCATAAAGTATAAGACAAATTAAACATCTCTTAAGCATGGAGTACAAGTGTTTAATGCAGTAAGTCCTAATTTACCCTCATTTAATAAACTTCTCTTCATATTAGATTATTTCATTTAATTCATTGAGTATTATTTTATTTATCATATTTTAAATTAATATCATATATAAAGCATTTAAGATGTATATATTTGTAATTTTATATAAAGTGTAAGATACCAAAAATATTATTCTATATATAAAGTCTTTAAGATGGATGTATTTATAATTTTGCATAAAGTTTAAGACATCTAAAATATTTTTTAAGCATGGATTACAAGTGTTTAATGCAATAATTCTTAATTTACCCCCATTTAATAAACTTCTCTTCATTAATACAATATGTAATATACATTAGATTATTTAATTTAATTCATTGAGTATTATTACATTTATTATATTTTAAATTAATATCATTTATACTATATATAAAGTATTTGAGATGGATATATTTGTAATTTTGCATAAGGTGTAAAACACCTAAAATATTTTTTAAGCATTGAATACAAGTGTTTAATGCAATAATTTCTAATTTACCCTCATTTAATAAACTTCTCTTCATTAATAGATTATTTAATATACATTGGATTATTTAATTTAATTATTTGAGTATTATTTTATTATTACATTTTAAATTAATATTTAAATTTAGATTTACTTTTTATATACTTTATAACTAAAACAATTTTAATCAAATATTATTTTATTTAAATACTTAACTTTATAACCATTATATACTTTATAACTTATACTCTCAAGTTAAGTCAAATCTACACTTAATCTTCTAAACTTAAAAAAAAAGTTCTTCTATTTTCTTTTAACCAATTTATAATATAGTACATTAATTTTAATAAGATTACCATATATATATATATATATATATATATATATGTTAAATCGTTAACCCTCTATTATTGCGATAACCACGTTAACTTTTGAATATCAATCAAAATTATTATTTTTTAACATCATTATACATATACACAAATATGTTCTTTAATGTATATGTGCAAATTCACAAGCGTAAAAAAGTTTACACTAGTAGAAGTTACACTTATATCAGTAAATATTTAGTGATGTAAGTGTAACTTACACTTGTCATAACTTTTTTACGCTTGTGAATTTACACATATATATAAAAGAACATAACGTTGTATATGTATAATGATACTATTTCAACAAAAAAAATAATGACGGTTATCGCAATAATAGAGGGTTAACATTTGATCCTTTCCTTATCTATCAGTATATGTATGTATATGTATGTATGTGTGTATATATATATATATATATATATATATATATTCGCTATTCTTTTCTTTTGTTTCGAGGATTCATTTTTTAACAGTATTTCTTTTTGTTATACTTTTAACAGCATTTCATGTGTGTATTTTTTTACAGTTGATTAATATTAACGTTTAAATCATCAGAAATAGCATTTTCAAAATTTACAATCACGTGCATAGCACGGGTCACTCTAGTAGTATATATATATGATTAAATGGAAGGTTACTGTGCTTAGCTTTAATTTCACTTTCAGTTCTCAGGTTTAAAAAATTACAAGGTCGGTCAATTAAATGTTTGTCAAAACATAACATAAAGCCGTGAATGAAGAGTTAACTTTTCTATTAAAATTTTTAAAATGACAAGAATACCTGTAATTATATCTAAATCAAAACCAACCACCCTTACCCTCATCCCCCTCCTTCTTTTTTTCCTTTGACACTAGAGCCACCTAACCACTCTCCACCAAAACAACCATACATCCCCCTTTCTCTTTCTCTCTCTCTCTCTCTCTCACCCCCTCTCTCATGAAGAAGATGGGTGGCCAACAGTCTTGTTAGGTTGAATATGGTGTCTGTGGCTGCGATGGGGGTTGCGAAGGTGTGTGTGTGTGAGGGGGGGGGGTTGTGTGGGGGTGATAAAGCACGGGTCTAATCGGCTACTGTAGTTTATGAAGATATTATACGTCTGTGTTAATTCTCTTTATATATTTGTTTAAAGTGTTTTATTAATTTATTTTAACTTTTATCTCCAATCATATTTATAATTACCTAATAATATCCTTAGTCATGTCACTTTTGATTATCGTCAAAAGAAAATTATGAATATATTGATTAATAAAAATTCACGGTGTAAATAATTGTACATATATTAATATACAAATGCATATAAAAAACAAGATACATTTATTTAAATATAAACATAAAATAGGGGTGTTCATTTTAGAACCATTAAAATATTAGGTTTATTGGATTTTAATAATCCCAAGTTTCATTTATTAGTCGGGATTAATCCCAAGTCAGTAAATATTTACAGATAACTCTTAATTTTAAGTTTATTTTCCTTCAACGATCCCTTACTAACTGAGAGTTAACCCTTCTAGTTTTTTGATGGCGTTGACTGCTTTTGTGGCCAAAACACTAAACAGAAAGTTGAAATCTATCATCAGGTTCGTTAATTTGAAACTTCCGCACCCAAAAACCCGTCAATCTCCACCTCCTGACTTGAACCACCGAACTAGTTGGAGGTAGATTTCAGTTGATGATGGAGGTTAGACAATGAAAACAGACCTAATTGAGACTAGGCGGTGCTGGAGTTGAAAAATGACTCAAAGTTGGCCTAATTTCATCAAAAAACTAACGAGGATTAACGCTCAGTTAGTAAGAAATCATTGGAGCAAAATAAGTTTAAAGTTAGGAGTGTCTGTAAATATTTACTGAGTTGAGATTAATCCCGATCAGTAAATGAAAGCTGGGATTATTAAAATCCAATAACCCAAAATATTAAAATACCCTTATATTATTTAATAAAATTGACTTTTAATAATACAAACTATTGATTATTGGATAATATTAATCTAAACTAACAATTTGATCAGTATTAATCCTAGCTTGTGATGTTACCAATAACAATCTCAGTCAAATTGTTCGTAAAGTCCGTTAGTTTTTTATGAACGTGACGTTGCTTGTGACGTGACATGTGAGATGACTTATTATATAAATAAAATAAAAAATATAAATATATCACTCAATTTTTACGTCTCTATATCTCCTGCTACTCAACCAACAATAAAAGTTTTAAATTCAAAAACTTCATACATTGATCTTTTATAAAAAAAGAATTGAGTAATATTTTTATACTATCGATTATAACTATTTTATACATCACATTAAGAGCCACATCATGTGATACGTCATAAAAACTAACATAGTTAATGAACAGTTTAGATTGAGATTGTTATTTGTAATAAAATCAAAAGTAAGAATTAATACTGGTTAATTTGTTAGTTGAGATTAATATTGACTAATAGTCGATAGTTTGGATTATTAAAATCCAACTTTCCTATTATGTAATATAAATTGATTATAATGTATTAATGCATGTACATTTCAATATTTGTAAGATGCATATTATAAATATGGTATTGATAATTTGTTAACAAGCACACATGTGCATATATACACTATATTTGTACATGTATATACACTTACAAAGATATAGCAGAAACAAAGAAATAAACATTTTTCATCTTCATTGAAACGTTAAAAACATATATGTTATGGTTGTCATAGTTATTGATATAAAGTATATATATAATCAGAAATGAACATTTCTTTTACGTAAGAATTAGGAAAACTTGGAATCTTTTAGGTAAAAAATACAATTGTTGTTCTGGTTAAATGGTATTGAAGTGATGGTTAGAACTTAAAAATCTTTTAGGTTTTAGAACTCATGTTCAAAAGATAACTCAAGAAGATTTTTTTACAAAGATAGGTTTTTTTAGTTTTTTATTAATGATGTTTTTACGTGACACCTGAAACGTTAAAATGAATATGAATGGTTAAAAATTCATCATAGTTCTAAACGTAATTAAAAAAAACTAATAATTAAAATTTTAGATACAAAATTGCAGGATAAAGTGTGGACAAGAAGAATAAGTGAATTCTTGAGGGTGGAGTGGCTATTAAATGGTCCACGTGCATCTCACTTCCAACGCCGTCCAACACACCACGATTTTGACGAAATGAGGTCCCAATTTTGACTTCCTATCATAAGACAATCTAACACTTTATTTATAACCCATTCACTATGTTCATAATATTATTAAATGTTCATAAGATAAAATGCTAATATTTTATTACTAGTTTTATGAAAGCCATAAACTCTTTATCCGGTTGTACGACTCAAGTCGACAACTAGTTGGTCGTGGTGCATCTAGAAGTCTCAGTTCTATCTCTGGTGTCTTTTCATCATTATAAATCGTTAAATATTCTTCTTCTAAGACATTAATACACAAATAGATAACAACATAATTTAAGCGATTAAGTATACTTTATTGACGATCAAAATTACTTGCCCTATATAAATATACATTCGGAGAACGAGCAGGAGCATGAGACTCCTAGTGCTACTGCTACTATTGTTATTAGGACCACTGTAATCATGTAATAGGAATCCCTAATGGTCCTGAAACAAAAGAGCCAAACATTATTCCAGCCTTCAGCACTCTACTTTCATAGTTGTGGACCATCAACTGGTTTGGCGTTCCGTTGAATGTCAACATGTGTTTCTTGATGCATCTCTTCGATGGTTTACCAACACACAAAACAGATAATCTATAGAAATTTTGACAAAATAACATTTGTATATCAAACAATATGTTTTAACAATATCCTAATGTCTGTCTAAGAGTAACGACACATGCTAATTAGTGATATCATTAACACTAAACTAGCTAGCGAATAAGCTAGTATTGTATTATATTAAATAAATACTGTTGTATATATACAACTTTTAGGCTTGAGAACCTAAAAAACTAATCGAACTCGATTTCAAGCTCATTAAAACTTGATTCTTCTTTGAGCACAAGCGGCTTCTTTACATTATCACCAAGAATACTCGAAGTTAAAAGTAAACATATATAAGTCTATACTTTTAAAATAATAATTAGTAGATCTTTTATCAAAAGATTGTAACTCATAAAATATAAAGACTTGGACTTAATTCACTATAAATTATGTCACATCTTAAAGAAAAATGTCATATTTAAATCACATTCAAAGAGAGAGAACCATTCTTCTTAATCTACCTTTTAACTCCAATTATTGGATAGCTATTATAATCAAGGTCGGAGTAAAAGAAACTTTTCAACAGAGACATATATGGTAGAAAATCTAGTTTTTACAAAACAAAATTCATCGGTTAAATTACATGTATGACTAATATACAAAAGTAAAAGATAATTAAATCATACAAGGTAATTAATCCACGTAACAATTTTAATTAAATTATATATTATTCAGTATTATTAATTGGAAAATTTTTTAAAAATATGCTCTGATCATCTTTTCCGTCAAAATGTCCCTTTAACTGATATATTTTAAAATGTTCCCACTTTAAACAGAGTTGTTTGAATTTTAAACAGGGTCGTTTAAACAGAAACAGGGTCGTTCAAACTTTAAACAGAATCGTTCAAACATAAATATGGGTCGTTCGAACTTTGAATAGAATTGTTAGATCATTTTTAAGTTTGATCAAACTTATTTGTAATCAGGTTTTGAACTTAAGACAGGTTCTGTCGAACTTTAAACGATCGACCGTATTTGAATACGTGGACAAATCATGTCCGTTTAACGAAAGTTCGGACGACTCTATTTAAGGGGTGGAGACGAAATTGTTAGGTGACGAGGATATTAATTATTGAGGATGACCAGATTAAATGGACATTTTAAAGGAAAATTTGTTCAAATATATATTTGAGAATTTTTTTCTTTTAATCTTAATTTGTTAATATGTGTGTATATGTATAATTTCACAATTATCCTATAATATTTATTACAGAAAATGTGTATCATCCAATCATTCTTGTAATGTTATGTAGATGTACTCCTGATAACAGCTGTGAAGCATGGGTGGGTACCCGTGACCACATGAATGAAAATGTTGACGTATCGAACCTCGACCCCACTTACATCTGTCTTTTCTTCTTATCATCTTTTACACATTGAATAATAATAATATCATAACAACCAAAAAAAAAACAATATATTAATCCTATAACCTTGTTTACTAATATGCCACATGAGTTTATGGGAAAGTGAAAAACTAAAACTTATTTCTAATCTCATATAGAAACTCATATAATATGTATTTTTATATGAAAACATATGATTTAATAAAAAGGAATATATATATATGTATGTATATATATACAAGCTAGTTGTTTGCATGATTGAAAAGGTTGCGGTGGGATCCTTGTGATAGGAGTTAAAAGAGGCACACGTGCATAGGATGATAGATACAACAGCTTGCATGCATGGGCTGAACTAGTTTTCCTTTTCTATCACTGGTCCATCACTCATTTACTACTTATGTTTTAGTACACACACATTTATAATAATATAATTTTTGATAAAATTTGGTATTTTTATTTTAAGGCGTTTTTAATCGTTAACCAGTTGTAATCTCCACATACGTTGCGCGAGGATCTTCGTAACATGGCCATATTTCAAAAGACAAATCGTAGCGGTTATTACTTCGACACTAGATAAAAAACTAAAAAAAAGTTAGAAAACCTAGATAACACAAATGCTATGCGTAAAAATAAGTAAAAATAAACGTGAACATAAACGAAATTGAAAATACAAACTTAATATTATAAACCAGAAACAAAAAGAAACACAAACATAATTCATAAGTTAGTGAAACTAAGCATAAACCAACTAATGGTTTGAAGTTTTTAGTGAGCGATTTTTAGATAGACAAAGTGTTGTACAATGATAATATACCATTTATAAAAAACGACTAATTGAATCTCCACCAAGAAAGTAAGACGACGACTGCTTTCATGCCTCCCCAATCAAACCTTCATATCTCATTTTCTAAACAAAAATCAGCGACCCTTATATTCCACCCAACAACAGAACCCCATTGATTATTCTATTTACAATATTAGATTTCTTACTCTACTAAAAGATTAGATCAATTTATTCAATCTTCAAGTTCTCCACCGGCTCAACATTCATTGGAGAACGGAAACAACGACCGTCGTCAGGTCGACCGCTCTCAACTCTAGATTTGCCACCGTCATCGCCATCGCCACGACCTAGGTTCATCCACCATTGTTGTCATTGATCTTGTTCAAACCCATCATTAGTATATCCCATCTCGTTCATATCTATCAAATCGACACCGTTATTTTACACCACTAATTAAATCCCGTCAAAGCAGAAATAAGGCGGCAACTTGTTGGATTAATCTTGATCGGTTTAAAGTCGGATCAACTGGTATGGGTCGGAGCGGTTAATGTAACTGGGTCATGGATACGGGTTATGAAAAGTATTATTTTAGTCACATGTTTATTATTAGTTTGTAGGTTCAAAGTAGTGGGTTAGTGGATTAGTGGTTTTCCTTTTCTTTAGGTGCAAGAGTTAATTTTTCTATTTAATGTAATGTTTGATTATGAATGAAAGTAACAAGAAAGTTCAAGTAGTAAACTGTGTGTGTTGTGTGTGTGTTTAATAGGGGCCTGAACCAACACAACTAATGGGTGACGGGGCGGTGAAGCGGCGAGCAAACGGTGAAGACAACAGAAGGACACTTACTCCTAACTTAAATAAGTGTCAGAAAGTAGTTTTATGAATATTTTATTTCTATATGTTATTAGTTATTGGTGAAATAAAAATATAATAAATAACTAAAAATTATAACAAATAATGTAATTAAAATATATTGCTCTATAATATTTAAAGATAAAATATGTCTAAAATCATATAATTTAGTATGTATTAATAAATTATTAAAATAAGAATATCTATATTTTAAATATTTGATAGTTTAGTTTATTTATTTAAAATAATTATCATTTAATATGAGAGAGACAAGAAACACAAGTGTAGATATGTTTGTTTTAACATATTTTAGTAGAAAAAGAAAATCAAATTGATTGTTGTTATAATTTTCGTACTTATTATGATAGAGATGCGGAAAATAATTTTTTAATATGTTAAAATTATTACATGTGTCATTTGATATGGCAGAATGATAACACGTGTTTTAAAAAATATTCTTTTATTATATGTTATAAATACAGATTATATAATATAAATATAGATGAGACATGTTAATGGTAACATGTGTCATCTCTATCTTAGTGGCAGTAACATGTGTTTTTTTATCTTAAAGGTTGAGAGTTTAAATCATCCGGATACACATATAAGTGATTAATAAAAGTAGATTAAAAAAAGTTCTAAAAGTTCTATTTAATTGACAAATCATTAAGAACGATTAATACAAAACGAAATACAAAAAAAATTCACACAAACAAGATAAAAGAGTATTTTCGGACTTGCTAACCGGCTTGCGGCATCGTCGCCTCAGAGCGTCGCGGGAGGCAACCGAACCAAGCCAAGGGTGGTTCCAAACTACTATCTTTGCCACACAATCACGTTACATTTAGTCCCTAATTAACTTCTCCCGATCATCGTCGTTGGCTGGTCGGTCACCCAATGTGTTTACGCGGGGTGAGGTTCGAACCTGTCAGTGACCCACCACCCGTATGACAAATAATCAGACAATAACTAACTAATATTAGATTAAGGAAGTGAATTAGTTATTGTTATGTTTTTCTGTATGCAAGAAGAGGCTTACACTGAGATTATATGGGAGCTTTGACCAATATTGCTATTTGCTATTGTCTAAATAAACCATAAAAAGTTCACCATCACACAATACTCCGATGAAAGAAGACATAAGATTCCCTTCAACAGTATTTCTGCTAAATAACTATTCTCAGTTGAAATAAAAAAAGGCGTCATTGATCCATACACCACCATTTGGAGAGTTTACACCATTAAGACAAACGGTCGTTTGTCAACAAGTAAACGGTCGTATATCAGCTTCTAAACGGTCGTTTGCATGTTTATAAACGGGAGTTTTCAGGTCTGCAAACGGTCGTTTGCATATCTGTAAACGGCCGTTTAGGTATTCACAAACGGTCGTTTATATATTTTAATAATTTTATTTTAAATTTAAGAATATTTTGTTAATTATGTTAAATTTTTATTAATTATATTAAATTTTTTATTATATGAATTTATTAAATTTTTATTAATTATTTTAAATTTTTAATATTTTTATTTTAAATTTAAGAATATTCTATTATATTATACCCATAATTTAAGAATATTTTTATTAATTATATTTATAAATTTACTTTTTTTATTTATAATTATATTATACCCATAATTTATATATTATAAGTGTCAAATATTTGTAATTATACTAATAATTTATATATTATTAAGTATTTACATATAGTTTATACGAATAATTTATATATAAGTTTAAAATATTTGAACCTTATAAGATGAACAGTTACAAGTGATACTAATCTAATCTATATTGAAACGACTAACAGTTTTATTTCGAAGTATATATTGACTATATCTTTGAAGTCTCTCCTCGTACTTTCTTTCCCACGCAGCCGCATTATTACTTTTGTGAAAATTCCATAACGGCGTTATGAAAGGCAATGGATATTCACCCTCCAAACGCACAGAGACGTAGTGGCAACCATACACATGTGCAATAGTAATGAATTGGTGGTACATGAGTTCATCCGGACCTGTCCATAGCGGAAAATAAGTTGCACTTTCAGTGGGAGATAAGCATTGAAGAATCACATTAAATCTGTTGGCGATCAATAATCCTGTGTATGGCATTATCATCCAATGTTGATGAGGAGCTGGACCCGGTTGTAGCCATGATAAACTACGTTCTGTCTCATCATATGAGCTGGAGAAAAGATTTTCCGAACAAATTAGAATTGTTATGTAACTCGTTTAAAAGCTCATACCTCATGTTCAGCCAATATTCTTCACCGTATCCTAAGGAGAAGGAAACTGCACGAAACCCACAGTTACCATCACTGCTTACGTTCTCTATATGTGTTACATACGGATGGAAAAGTGTTGGAATCTGTATTAGTAAAGGATGATGATATAGAGAAGATTGAGTTGTGTTATCTACGTTTGAAGTATGTTTTGGGGGGCTCAACCCCATAAAATCATAACTAACAAAATCATCTGTCGTGCAGGTATGAGCTCGAGTAGGTTCAGCAGGTGAAGGGTCTGGTTTGTTTTGTTTTTGAGATTTGAGTGTTGGCCTTCCACGAGTATTTTTTTGCACCGTAGGCTCGTTAAGATTTATGCTAATAGGATTCGTTATGCTTTTTATCTTTTCTAACCAATTCCTTTTGACCGTGGGATTTTTTTGTTTCCGGTAAGCTTCTTTGAACCTCTCAACTTCGTCATCACATTGAATATCTTCTTCATCTTCGTTTAACGACACCGGTGAAAAGTCAAGCCTCCTCCAAAATATATCTATCGAATGTAGTGGAATAGGTTTGCCTGCTTTTAAATACTGTGTGATTTCACAAGCACATGGTAAACCGCAACTAGTACGAATATGGCAGCCACAGGTTTGTGATTGGTTTTGAATTTCATTAACTCGTGTCAGCTCTCCAAGTAATATATCCAGAGCTTCATGAGATACGTTAGATAACAAAGAAACAAATATATTATGTTTATGTTAATATATCCAGAGCTTCATTAGAAAAATACTAATAAACAAACCTTGATAATAAAATAATAAGGAATGTGAGGAAGAAGATGAAGATGAAGAAGATGATGAAGGAATGGGGAAAAGAGAGGTATGGAGTTGTGAACGGTCGTATGGGATGAGAGGTATGGGATGAGGGGATGGGGAAATGGAGTTCTTAAATCGGTTAAAAAGTAAACGACCGTTTGAGAGACTGTAAACGACCGTTTGAGATACGAAAAACGACCGTTTACTTTAAATGATACGACCGTTTGCAGCTTAGTAAACGGCCGTTTACAGGCCTGTAAACGCCCGTTTGCAGCCATGTAAACGACCGTTTACAATAAATAATACGACCGTTTGAAGCAAACGTCTAATCACGTGGTGTGCGAAACCCAGGACCCCCTTTCCTTTGGCGTCATTGATCCATACACCACCATTTGGAGAGTTTACACCACTAAGACAAACGGTCGTTTGTCAACAAGTAAACGGTCGTATATCAGCTTCTAAACGGTCGTTTGCATGTTTATAAACGGGAGTTTTCAGGTCTGCAAACGGTCGTTTGCATATCTGTAAACGGCCGTTTAGGTATTCACAAACGGTCGTTTATATATTTTAATAATTTTATTTTAAATTTAAGAATATTTTGTTAATTATGTTAAATTTTTATTAATTATATTAAATTTTTTATTATATGAATTTATTAAATTTTTATTAATTATTTTAAATTTTTAATATTTTTATTTAAATTTAAGAATATTCTATTATATTATACCCATAATTTAAGAATATTTTTATTAATTATATTTATAAATTTACTTTTTTTATTTATAATTATATTATACCCATAATTTATATATTATAAGTGTCAAATATTTGTAATTATACTAATAATTTATATATTATTAAGTATTTACATATAGTTTATACGAATAATTTATATATAAGTTTAAAATATTTGAACCTTATAAGATGAACAGTTACAAGTGATACTAATCTAATCTATATTGAAACGACTAACAGTTTTATTTCGAAGTATATATTGACTATATCTTTGAAGTCTCTCCTCGTACTTTCTTTCCCACGCAGCCGCATTATTACTTTTGTGAAAATTCCATAACGGCGTTATGAAAGGCAATGGATATTCACCCTCCAAACGCACAGAGACGTAGTGGCAACCATACACATGTGCAATAGTAATGAATTGGTGGTACATGAGTTCATCCGGACCTGTCCATAGCGGAAAATAAGTTGCACTTTCAGTGGGAGATAAGCATTGAAGAATCACATTAAATCTGTTGGCGATCAATAATCCTGTGTATGGCATTATCATCCAATGTTGATGAGGAGCTGGACCCGGTTGTAGCCATGATAAACTACGTTCTGTCTCATCATATGAGCTGGAGAAAAGATTTTCCGAACAAATTAGAATTGTTATGTAACTCGTTTAAAAGCTCATACCTCATGTTCAGCCAATATTCTTCACCGTATCCTAAGGAGAAGGAAACTGCACGAAACCCACAGTTACCATCACTGCTTACGTTCTCTATATGTGTTACATACGGATGGAAAAGTGTTGGAATCTGTATTAGTAAAGGATGATGATATAGAGAAGATTGAGTTGTGTTATCTACGTTTGAAGTATGTTTTGGGGGGCTCAACCCCATAAAATCATAACTAACAAAATCATCTGTCGTGCAGGTATGAGCTCGAGTAGGTTCAGCAGGTGAAGGGTCTGGTTTGTTTTGTTTTTGAGATTTGAGTGTTGGCCTTCCACGAGTATTTTTTGCACCGTAGGCTCGTTAAGATTTATGCTAATAGGATTCGTTATGCTTTTTATCTTTTCTAACCAATTCCTTTTGACCGTGGGATTTTTTTGTTTCCGGTAAGCTTCTTTGAACCTCTCAACTTCGTCATCACATTGAATATCTTCTTCATCTTCGTTTAACGACACCGGTGAAAAGTCAAGCCTCCTCCAAAATATATCTATCGAATGTAGTGGAATAGGTTTGCCTGCTTTTAAATACTGTGTGATTTCACAAGCACATGGTAAACCGCAACTAGTACGAATATGGCAGCCACAGGTTTGTGATTGGTTTTGAATTTCATTAACTCGTGTCAGCTCTCCAAGTAATATATCCAGAGCTTCATGAGATACGTTAGATAACAAAGAAACAAATATATTATGTTTATGTTAATATATCCAGAGCTTCATTAGAAAAATACTAATAAACAAACCTTGATAATAAAATAATAAGGAATGTGAGGAAGAAGATGAAGATGAAGAAGATGATGAAGGAATGGGGAAAAGAGAGGTATGGAGTTGTGAACGGTCGTATGGGATGAGAGGTATGGGATGAGGGGATGGGGAAATGGAGTTCTTAAATCGGTTAAAAAGTAAACGACCGTTTGAGAGACTGTAAACGACCGTTTGAGATACGAAAAACGACCGTTTACTTTAAATGATACGACCGTTTGCAGCTTAGTAAACGGCCGTTTACAGGCCTGTAAACGCCCGTTTGCAGCCATGTAAACGACCGTTTACAATAAATAATACGACCGTTTGAAGCAAACGTCTAATCACGTGGTGTGCGAAACCCAGGACCCTAAAAAAATCCTATAGTATCACCAAATGATTTATACTCAGGCCCCGTACACTCACATAATGTAATCGTAATTTATCGCAACTTCTTCTATTTAACAAAGCGTCTATAGAAAATCTATATATATGTTTAAAAAGTGGTTAAGTATTTCCTTAGTTACAAGAAATCGTCGTATAAAGGTAGCAAAACACGCTCGCCACACCTAGACAAGTCTATTCTGGTTGCGTTATGAACCATTACATCATGAAAGCCAACTAATTTACATGTATGAATGACAAATCATGAAGTTTTATGGTGAAAATTTGAACTAATTAACAAACGACTTCAATTGGAAGTCCCTATATATTCACTTTCATTCAATGGAGTCAAATCTTATTGTCACTTACTATCATAACTTAATTTATAAACTTTATAGGGGGCTTAAAAATCTGAGGTGCAAAACAAATGTATTCATAAACAAATAAACAATAATCTGAGGTGAAAAATAAATGTATTTGTAAATAAATAAACAATAGAGTTGGTCCTGCAGGTATTAATTTAGTCCGTTCGTATAAATTTTTGGTCCAATGACGTAAATTTTTATATAAATATCGAGTTCGCCCCCTCTACGAGGATGTTCAAGCTCCGCCACTGTTTTTGGTTGTTGGACATTCCTAGGACATCCTATCGGAGACGGATCAGCTTAAAGAACTTCCGTTAATCAATTTAAAGTTGTTTGTTGTGAATAAATTTAAACAACTTTATTCGTTTTATAAAACCCTAGATGTATATCAAATCTTATAAGTTGGAGACATTTTTCTTATTTTTATAATATTTTGACGAGTTTTCGCGTAACTTTTTAGATATTCTGTTACAAAAAAAATTATAACCAATTTCTTTTACAACATAAAGGGAAAGCCATAGATGATAATGAAGGATACATTATTAAGTAATTAAATTATTGAATTATAGAATATATAATGTCAATTGAGGGATTAGACAACTCAAAGTGATTGAAAGATAGAGATATGAAATGGTAGTTGATATGTGTATTATATCAACAACCGTCGGCAATGGCAAAATCAATACATTACTCTTTACCTTATCAATTACACTGACTTTAATACTTATGTGGACCTAAGTTCGTGCTCGTGCTCGTGCTCACTTCACTTGAATTGAATGAGTCCAACCTAATCATCATTTGCGTGTTCTACTATGATTGTGTGGATTTAATATATTACACATTTAAAAGATTGTAGAGATTGGTCATCAAAAGTTGTCAAGATAGTTTTACGGGCATGAAACATCGTTTCTACTTAAATTTATGTTGGTGATTTTACATTTTTACTGTCATCAACAAGTTTACTTGGCTTCACTTAATTCATTTAAAACTAAAGTGAATTGTCTGAATACATTAATACGCGTTATGAGGTGTTGAATGCACAACTATAAAGACTATTACGTTTTCTAGCACCTGTGTAGGTTTGGGGGCGACAACCCTGGTGAGGTCCAAGGGGCAAGGCTCTGGAGGGGTTCGCAGTTTACACGGGTGATGAAAAAGCCACTGAAAATTGCTTTAAGTTTGCATATATGGTTGATGGAAAGTTGATGAAAATGATCAAGAGTAAGGAAAGGTTACTTTAAGTTTGCATTACTAGTAGTAAGTTGTTAGTGGTAACTGTTAATTAGCAACAATTTAATGTTCAATGGTAACCGAATTATTGCTAACATGCGAATCATTAGTAGTAATTCGATTATATCTAAAGTATTTTCTATTGATAGAAGTTTAAGTATGCATATAGAAATAAGACATATAGCCAACTGAAAATGTTGTACTAATACTTTAACATCTCAAATACTTGTTAATAAAACAAAACCAAAATATTTGAAAATATACAATTGTTCCAATTATTTTGTTTTATCTTAAAATGCTTACAACTTTAATTTACTTTAATAATAATAATAGTAATACTAATAACAGTAATCCGATTTTCAGTATATAGCTATTTACCATTAAGTCATTCTATTAATGAACTTTTATGTCATCTTAACACTTTTCTTTTAATTTTTCGATATACTGCTTTTTAATTTTTGTAATTTATTTTGTAAAATAATTTCTCTTATTTTCTTACACAGGATGTTGGTTATATGGGCCGGCTTCCATACTTCCATTGAGCCATTGAGGCATGAAGTCATGAACTCCAGTTAATAGAAAACACCATAACAACCCTTGCAATAAAGACTTGGGACATAAAGGGCCCCCCTAGTGTATGAATATTTGAAAAAAACACACTTCGCTTCATGTAATAAAAGAAACTAATTACAAAATTAATGTTGTGACATATAAGCAACCGTCGTATTTCTTTTCATCTAAAAAGATTTTTTGTATATAAAGAAACTAATTACAAAATTAATGTTGTGACATTTGTTATTTTCATCCGAAAAGATTTTTTTTTTGTTTTTGTTTTTGTATCTGGATCCTCAAGATTTTAAAAAATTGACATTTTCATGGAAAAAAAAATGAACTCTGTTAAACCATCTATTATTAAAAAGGGTAATTGTGTAATTTTGTATATAAAGACAAAATATTATTTTATGTTAACTTATTAATATTAAAAATTCTATTCATGTGTTATTGTTCCATTCACGAAATCTAAATAAGACATGTCATCTCCAAACTTTCCATCATGACTGATTCATGTCGGCTTTACCGGTGGCGGAGGAGAATGGTTCTTTTTTTGTGGTGGTTGGGAACCCATTATGAAGGGGTTGTATAATAGAGATCATCGACTCTAATCATCATCTCTCCTATATCGTTGTTTAGTTCTACTGGATTATGGTTATATAATTGATGGGTTTTGTTTTTTAGTTTAAAGGATATTTTTATTTTATAATATAGATGGTTTAACATTTTAAATTAACAAAGTTATCTTTTTTGTATGATAATAAGAGTTATTTTTTAAATGTTAAGAAGTCAGATGTAAAAAAGTTTTTTGAATAAAAATGACAAATGTAGCTATGTCATATGGAAGAAAACGATAATTCACGCTTGCAATGAATTATAGTTACCATAAAATTAATCTGGGCAAAACTAAAAATAAAAAGGTTCAGCAGCCTTGTACCCAAAGCTTGTTGACTTGTACAAGAATACTGTAGCAACGGATCGAATTTGTGACCAAACCCTTTTGTGATGGACTTTGCGAATAGAGTGTTAGCGACTATTGTTGCGTTTTCGATCATATTTGTGACCAAATTGTTAGCATCAGAATTCAGAAGTTACGAACGAACCAATTTGCAACTGAATTTCCACCTAAAATCATTAGCAACTATAATTGTTTCGTTTGGGAGCAAATTGTTAGCAATGTAATTGTGGCTGAAGGTTTTCGCGATTGATTTTGTGGCGAAATTGATAGAAACAGAAATTGCAATTGAACATTTTACTACCTATTTTATATCTAAAAATAATAATGATTAAACTTGATTTGGTCACTAATTTTACAACCAATTTCGTTCCTATCGTTAATTTTATGGCCAATCTTTTGCGGTTACTAGTTTTACTACCATTTGAGGGCGGGCCTTGGCGCAGCCGTAAAAGCTGTTCCTAAGGGACCGAAGGTCTCAGGTTCGATCCGTGGAAACGGCCTCCCCACAAAATGCGGGGGAAAGACCGCGTACATCTTCCCTTAAATGGGACGAACCCTCCCTGGACCCTGCGAAAACGCGGGAGCTCTTTGCAGCACCAGGTACGCTCTTTAGTTTTACTACCATTTGTTTTTGGTCCTTAATATAGTTGTTGAGTTTACCGTTTTATCAGTCCTAATTTTCATTGTCATTCGCCTATTTCTGTAGTAGTAGCAAGTTTAACATGTTTTATTTTAAATTTTATATAAACTACATCACTAAGCATTCACATCTTATTTCTCAATCTCTGTAATTATGCTTCAAATTATTATTTTTTCTCTTTATTTTCAATTAAATATTTTTTTATACTTTTATAATTAACTTTTTTCTCTCATTCAGTCACAACCATTTTTACAAATATAAAAATGTATAGGAGCGAATGGTGTTTACTTCAAATGCACAGATGAACAGTAATATTTTTTTCTTCTTCACTCATAATCACTCACAAACATTCCTATAATATATGACACACATTTATATATTTATGAAGAATAGGATGTGAATGCTAAGTCCTTAAAAATTCAAAATGGTCTTTGGTTTCTTGGTGTATGTATGGTGATTAGTGATTATTGAATTCTAAAGACGTATAATAATATATAAAACCCTTCCTGTGGTTATAAAGTTAAATTGAGTAATGATGAGAAGGAGAGAAAAAAGTTCAAAATCATATTATGTTTGATTAATGTATCAATATTGAATTAATTAAAGGATTGTATGATGTTGAGGTATGAACAAGATGTATATTGAATAATACACGTACTATCTTGCAAGAGATGTTCTTGTCAGATATTTATTGGTAGTTTGGAAAAACTCTGAAAGTGTTAAACTTGTTATGAGAAGAAAAGCTACGAGTTGTGAGTTTTTCATGAGAGGGTTAAGGGTGCCTCCAGCTAAACAACGAATAAGTAAACTTAACTAAGATAACATATATCATTTCAAATAATTGTCATTAAAGAGAAAAAGCTTTTAATTTGCTTTTAGATTTTTGTATTGTTTCTTTGCTAGTTTCGAATTTCGTTGGTTCCAAATTTTCTTTGCTAGCTGCTTGTTTATTATTAGTTTTTTAAAAATTCTTCGTCGTTTAAAACTTTAAATTAAAAGGGCTAAAAGATTGTTGTATTATTTAGTGGTGTCAGAGGGAAGGGTGTTTGGATTTTTGATCCGAATAGTGTCAAATATGCATTTTTCAAGATATTATAGGGGTAAGTTTTATAAATTCAATACTTACCCTAAGATAACTAGAAGCCATAGATTCGAAAGGTTTTCTAATAATCTTTTGGATGTGTTGGAGCGCAAAGTTTATGTTGATGTAGTTAAGATGACTACTGGGATTGTGGTAGTAATAAATAGCTCTGGGCGGATTGTTTTACTTTTGATCGTATGAAGAAAAACTGGAAGTCTATATAACTAGACATTATCAACTCTTTATAACATAGTTCTTTAAGGATGGTAATATTCTAAGGGTTGTACATTAAGGAATTGCATTCAAAATCACCTCATGATAGCTTATTACCAACTCATGACAACTCAATGCACTTGCACGTCTCAAGATTACGCATCAAATAAACCTAGTAATACATTATTGATTTAGGTTTATGTGTTGCCTAATCTTAAGACATGTAGTTTTTCATTTATAACTCTGATTTCGAATGTCGAAAGTTCGATCTTGATGAAAGATTTCATGCAAATTAGTTTGATTTACTTGCAATACAAAATAACTGCAAAGATCCTGGCCAGTTGGTTGGCGCTAGTGATCGATTTTTGTAGTAAATAAGAAACAATCAAATTTTATTAAAGGTCATCAAATCTTTATTGACGTTATAATCAATCGGTTGAATGAATGAAGAACTAAAAAGATATAACTATTTTTAAGATAAATCTTCGGTTGAATGAATGAAGAACTAAAAAGATATAACTATTTTTAAGATAAATCTTGAAAAGGTAAACAACTTAGGGAGTGTATGCTATAAAGCTTAACAATACGTAAAATATTCCAACTTGGATAATAATTAAATAACAACTAGTTGATGTCCAGCACGCGCGTTGCGCGAATCTAATTTTCGCTCACATTGCACATATACTAACGTTCAAGACTCGGTCGATGTTGACAGAAAGGCCGAGCAGGTCACACGGGCTGGGTAATGCATCAATATAGGTTCAGGTAAAAGGTGTCCTTTTATAATGGGTTGAACTCCGGGTTGGGTTGGTTGCCTAACATTTTCTTGGACATTTATATAGATAAGAAATCTGATAATTACGATTAGATATAAGATACTATAAAAAATTATCTAAATGTTGAATAAAAATTACTTTAGAAGGTTTTTGTATGCATTCAAAGAAGATTTTGGGTAACTTTCAACACGTGTGACCTATTTGACATTAGCTTGATCTTTTTGTTTGGCCCATATAGAAAAACACGACCCAAATTGATCCATTGATAAGTTAATGGGATAAAATTGCAACCCCTCATAAGCATCATAGTTCAATGAATAGACCTATACCTGATGCATAATACCAGATCCTGGTGGAACCACAACCATGTTTTGGAAAGCTTTGGAACCCCACTTTAGGAAAGCAAATCTCTCCTGGTTTCTCTGAAACTCAAGTTCCATATTTGCTTTTACTACATTTTCAGACCTAGTAACATCAACTTGATCCCAACAATCAACTACAAACACACAAACAGTTAGGTAACAGTAGTCAGGCAGGTGCATACACAGAGAAATGAATGAAACCATTAAAATAAACCAAAAGCATCAACATATACTGTATATGATTTTTTCGAAACATAACATCCCACAAAGAAACAACAGTTGAGAGCAACAGAGACACGGAAAGAGGGTTAAATCAACAGCTACCTGGTGTATTGTTAGGCTCAGAGTTCGCAAAACAATGAGTCAACCATGGCTGCAGGGCGGGTTGCAGGTTATAACCTACCATCCTCCAACCCTATCATACATAGCCAACGTCCTCATCCAACTTTTATTCAGGTGAATGAACTCATCACAGCCCATTAGAAACACTAACCTTGTATCAAAAGATCAACGTGCAAAACCAAAAGACATCCAAGGCAACCTCGACTCTGGAGCATGTCTTAGGTCAGATAAAACCAAACCGAACTCCACAGACAACAAATGACACGACCGGCGACAGGAGCCGCCACCATCAACACCCACATCAGCGTATTCAATGAGCATCCATCGGACCATCGTCACCTAGGGTTGGTATTTAGCTTATGTATATGTTGGTATTTAGATATACACACATGTAATTGTGACTGTATGCATATGGAGTATGTGTGAGAAAGATAGACAAAGAACCTGTGCGGAGAACAAAATGGTGTAAAAGAAGGCAAAGACGCCATTGTTGAAGCAGAAAGCTTGAGCCTTCAAGAATCCTACCTCAAAGCCACCATTTCACCACACCGAAACCCCTTCTCTGGGTTTAAAGATGAGGGCTTCACTTCACATCTCAACCATAGAAAGGACGCCGACTTGCAAGGGACCACACCGACGTCACCACTATCACCATCGCCGACCTAAACTAAAATAGGGAGGCGGAAGACCGTGATGCCGCTGAGAATGCTCTGATAGTGACAACGACCATGGTCACAGTACCAAAACTCACATCGCCGGTGGAGAACCATCACCAGTGATGATTACAGATGGGTTGAGGGAGACGCCACCGACGACATAGAGCATCCAAGGGCACCAAGGAGGTCCACAGGGAACACTTGTGAAAATAAACCACAACAGAAGTAGATCTGAAAACCCCAAAAGGGTATCAGATAGAAAAGAAGAGAAGGGGGAAACCACCAGCATCACCGCCATGAACGACCACCACCAAGATCAGCCACCCTCAAGCGAATAAGAGAGAAAGATAGATGGAAACGATTGCACGACAATCCGAGGATGGTGACAGCGACACAAACGCGCCCAAACCACCGCTGTCACACCCCTCCCTGTCTCTCTTTCCTGCATGAGGCGGTTGGTCGGCAAGTCAGAGACGGTGACGTCGACGCACCCCCTCTCTCTCTAAAACAACCGGCGACCACCACTAAGAACGACCTAGACCACCAGTAGACCGAACGACAACCGCCACCTGCTCCACCTCAACCACATAGGGGAGGCGGAGCGGCAACAGAGTCCACCGCCACCACCACAGTGACCATCAGCGAGAAAAAAGCGAAATCGATAAAGCGGTGACCGCCACTGTCACCTTTGCCACCGTCGGCGACCACCACCAAACCCAGAATCCCCTGTTCAATGAAAACAAATAACCTTTTTTTCTTTTCATATAAACAAAGGGGGGGATGTAAAGTGCAAACCCCTCAAACCTCAGTGGCCAAATCAGAAACACAGAAAATATTACTGCTTCTTTCAACTTTTTTTTAAACATATAGAGAAATACGTAAAATATTCAAACTTGGATAATAATTAAATGGTCCGCATTTAATTAAATAATTTAACAACTTGACACCTAAAACGTGAATCATATAAAACCTCTACAAGAATCTGTGTCCACATTTAAATAATGCTAAATGTGCGAGATCTTTTTTTTTTTCTGAACAAACGTACGATCCTATTTCGTATAATAACTATTGTCTTAACCAGCCAATCTATATCCGTTGTCCAGCCGTAACCAACTCTATCAGGAGTAAACCCACAATTGGAAAAACCTTTTGGTTTAATCGTAAGTATTTATACTCAAAGTGACATTCGAACCCAAGACCTTCTTATTTTTAGTTGTCTTGAGTAACTCACCCTAACCATTTAGACTAAATATCATCGTTAAATATAAAAGTGTGAGAGATCATCTAAATTCTAAATGCATCTTTTTAACACACCCCTTTAATTAACAAACTACGAATGCTATATATAATATGACTATTTACCTATACCCTAAACAAAATTTGATTTAACATAGGTAGGATTGAAAAAATATAGAGTTTTAATGGAAGTATAGAATCTTCCCTATTTTTAGGAGAAACATAAGCCCACTAACGTTTATTTCCTATAGAAAAAATCAACGTCATTCTTGACCATGCCCCATAGTTTCTTGTCCCGACCTTCAAAAGTCTATATGGTATGACAACAAAGTGCTCATCATAGAAATGATAAATGATTCTTATAATTATTATATTTTATATTTAAAAATATACTCATATGCAGCATTTCATTCGATGAATGTAGTCTTTTCAAACATCAAAATTTGTATTCATCGATAAAACTTTTTACTTGTTGAACAGTTTTCATTTTTTGATGTCGCTCGAGATGCTAACATGCACGCAGTACATGTGACATGCTACATTAACTCAATTAAAGCTTTTGTAATAACTGTTCTTGTGATGTTCTTAAGAAGAAAACGTAAGACGTGAAGGGGAGAGAGAAGAAGAATGTCAGTTTTGTGGAAGAACGCCCTCAAACAAGTTTACGTGAGTGAAGGAGAGAGGAGGGAGATTGTTTTTGGCTGGTTTTGAGATTGTAAGAGGGTCAATTGAACACATGCGTACATGAACTTAGTTTTACGACCGAATATTGTGGCGGCATATGGCATGCCACATTTTCTTACCTACGTGGCAAGACATGTGACATGTCCAATGTGATACAAGTAGGATCAGTTAAGTAATACTTTTATGTTTTAAAAACATGTAAATTTCTTTTTCAATGAAGGAAAAATAAAGTTGGACGAATTTGGTTAATGTCGTTGAGCACCTTAAATAAGAAGTTATATAAAGTTAAATATTGTTAAACAATAACATGATATAATAGTGGTGTAGATTCTAACAAAACTATTCATAAATATATAATCATGTAGCATTCACATATGCTGTCTTCATATGTGAAACATAAATAGAATATATGATATAGGAAAAAAGTAATGAAAGTAAGGATGTGATATACATTTATATCCATGACATAGTAATTACGTACAAAATTACATGATCCAAACTATGATCACTTATCTACTTTGATTCGCGTATATATTCTCAAACGCTAGCTAAAATCATTCTTACATTAAAACTAATAGCCTCATGCACATCACTTTTTTCTTTCACACATCAAAATTTAAAACATAAGTTGTGCATATGGAATATGTGAACCATCATTAACACGATTTCACCTAACTCATGACTATACGTGTAGTTAAAAGATATATTAACTCGAGCATAAGTCAATTACTAGTTACATGATTTTCAGTGATACGAGAAAACAAAATCCAATATCTCTTAGGTATATAAAAGAATAGGACGCCCTAAAAAAATTCCCACTTTATAGGGGAAAATTGGTGTACATATGGCTCCCACCCATGTGTGCACATGCATTCATCCACCTTAGCTACGTACATATGTAGATATTAATGATCATGAATACATATGTTATGTCCACTCTTTCTTTCGTAGTTGTGCAAAGAGTTCACGAGCAATTATAAGTCATTATATGCCCTACTCACTTTCCACATATAACATGTGGATTCCACAAGTTCCGCTTCTTTGTCGCCCTTTACCTATTGAAAAAAATATGTATTGAAAAAATTGTAGTGGTATAATTAATGTGTAAATTGGATGAAGAAAATGATGTAGAAGGTTTTATGTATTTTAATTATGCTTTCAAAAATTTTAAATTATAAAACCATACTTCAAGATAAAATATGATTGAAATTAAATATAAATAGCTACTTTAAGTAAATAAACAATAACATCTTTTTCTTTAGCTTTTGATTATTTTTGTTGTTTTGATAAGATGTTTTTAGGAATTTTCATCTTTTATAATTTTCTTATAAGAAGCACGATTTAAAACTTTTTTTCAAATATTTTTAGTGTTTTAGAAAATTGAATATTTAACAACAAAATTTGTTTTTTAATTATCTTTATTTTCAATAAAAAGATGTAATATTTAATTTCCTTAATAAAATCTATTTTTAGTAAGATAGTTTGATTTTAAAAACTCTAAAAAAGAGAGAGAGAGGTAGTAATTAATTAAATTGATTAATAATAAAAGAGAGAAATTAATGTGAATGTATAATTGATTATATTCGGAGGGGAATGATATGATGATATCTACAAAAATGATATGTGACATTCCCAAACCTTCTTTATTATAGGCAAAAGCTATTGGGACGTCCTGTCAGGTGATACAGAGACACCCTTTGACTTTTTTCATGGCCCGTGACGCCCCTTACGAGCATTGAAAACTGGTAAGTTTAAATTTTGCAGCTTTTTCAGTTACGGGTCGTGATAAACGTCACGGCCCGTAAGGTGGTTACCGTGAAAGATGTAACGACTTGTTAAGGTACTCATTAACGGCCCGTGAATTCATTCACTGGCCGTAAAATTCCTTCTGAATAAGATTCGGCATATATTTTTCTCGGTTTTGTGCATTTTTAAATTTTATAATTATGTAATATCACGTATTATTCCTTGAAAAACGTAAAGCAATTATTTGATTTGATTTAAGATTCCGTATAAACATTATATAAACGAAAATATATTACTTGTTTTATACGGTTAGTGAGAAACGAAACAATTAAAACGTCTTCTCGCAGAGGTAATAGAAGACGTCAAAATGAGTCGTCTTCAAACTCACGAGATATTATGGAAAGCATTCCCGATCCAATAGATAACCATAATTGACAAAACGGGAGGAACTGGTCTGAAAATGTTATTCAGTTTATATGTAACGGTGATTCCCAAACATGTAGGATGTATTACATGGGTCATTCCGATATTCAGTTAGAATTTTGGCGTGAATTACTAGGAAACGTGTCTTTAGGTACAGAGGTATAATTTTAAGTTTTTAATTGTAAATTTTATTTTATTTTATAATTCTAACAATTAAAAAAGTTGTTATTTTACAACATGTTCGGGCGTGGACAAATAGACTCACAATATGGGGATACGAAGAAATACGTAGAATAGAAGAGTTGCCGGGTAGTGATCGTTGGACGATTCTCCTATTTGAGTGGTTTAACTTAATATACTCGGGATCCGTTAAGGGTAACGAATATGATGACGGGAGTGACTGTCTATATCCCGCGTTATGGGAAGTTGATATGGTAATACTATTTTCATGTTATACAATTAAAATCATTAATTTATAACCTTGAATTAAAATTTTTGTAGGTTTACTTACCAATCACTAATAACGAAAAAAATTAGTACCTTTTTAAGATTTGTATGGACTCACTACAAGTTCATATATATTCTCCATACGAATGCCGACCAAATACGTGTGATGATTAATGGTGCATTCATCTTAATGCCCGAATGATTTTTGTACATTATATTTTCTGTTACGTATACAATATTGGCAGCACTTCGGACAAGAAGAAATCGAAGAACTGGTTGTATCCGGTTAAACCGTGTGGCCTCCTAACGCCGGTCATATTGGTCGAGATTCGATGTTGGACCAAAAGAACCAATGAGCCAGATCAGAAAAACCTCTAAGTCCCACAAGACATCACAACAACTGCTGAAAGCATCATCAGCTGTTTGACAAAGTCTGAAGACCTCAACAGCTGAAGATCAAAGTACTAAAGATCAACAGCTGAAGTACAAGTGCTGAAGTACAAGTACTGAAGACTCAAGTACTGAAGATTCAAGTACTGAAGACTCAAGTGCTGAAGACTCAAGTACTGAAGACTATCAGCTGAAGATCAAAGTACTGAAGATCAACAGTTGAAGTACAAAGACTGGAGACATCAGCTGATGACAACTACTGAAGTCATCAGCTGATGAAACATCTGAAGTTAAAGTCTGAAGACAAGTGCTGAAGCTTCAGAGTTTGTCATAACAGCTGAAGATGTATTCTTCAGTTGTTGTGATGGTTTTCCTTTCAGCGTTTTCTTATCAGTAGTTTTATTTTCTATTTCAGTAGTTTGTAAAACGACTGAAGAGTTTGCTCTTCAGTCGTTGTAGTTTTCAGTAGTTTCTTTTCAGCTGTTGTAATAAGTTTAACACTTAGTATTTTGTAAGAAGATGTCAGCTGTTTGACATCTTCAGTAGTTTAGGTAGTTTCAGTAGTTTGTTAGAATAACGGTTTGATGTCACTATCAAGTGACATCAGCTGACGTCATTCTTCCTATAAAAGGAAGATGACCTAATTGTAATCCTTACCGAAGCGTGTGATCTAATAGAAAACACCTTTTTGCAGATGTCCTCTCTTTCTTTATAACCTACTGTTACATTGATATATCTCTTGTGTTCTTAGTATAATTTGCTTAATTCTTATGCTAAATCTGCTGCGAATACAACCTAATTGATCAAACTAGAGGCTGAGATCCTTTCAAATGGTATCAGAGCCAGGTTAATCATTGATCGATTTAACAATTGATCATTGAAACTGCTCTTTTGCTATCTACGTTTGATCGAATTAGCAAATTTGCAAGAATCGGTTATAGAAATTGAGTTTCTGCTGCTTCTGGCCTTTAAACTTGAGGTTCTCGTGGTTTTTGAGCTAGATTTGTTTTGTTTACCTTGAATTTGCTTGAAGTCTGAGATGGCGATACCAACTAATGATCCTCACAATACTGGCTCCTCAACAAAGCCTCCGATGCTTGTGAGGAGTGAGTATAACATTTGGCAACGTCGTATGCTCCATCACTTGTCTGTCAACAGTGCTGGTTGTTGGAAGTCAGTGGTGCATGGACCATACAAGCCAACTGTGAGTGTTCCTGAATCAAATGAGAGGGTTCCAAAGAAACCAGATCAATATTCGAACGAATATCTAAAGCTGTTCGAAATTGATGCTAAAGCCCATGGAATTCTGGCTATGGCAATTCCAAATGAAATCTATTGAGGGCTTTTGCATCATGAAACTGCTCATGATCTCTGGGTTGCTCTGAAGGAACAATTCGGAGGAACCAATGAGGTCTTAGCAAATACTAGGGAAATCCTCGCCCAACAATATGAGACATTCTCTCATTGGAAGGGTGAGACAATGACTCAATAGTTTGAGCGATTCTCTTGTCTTATTTCTGAGCTGAAAATGGTTAAACAAGAGTATTCTAATAGTCAGATGAACAACCGTTTCCTTAGATCCCTGCCTGAGAGATGGGACACTTATACCATTGCCCTACGCTCCAGTGCAAATCTAGATACTCTATCTCTCACCTAACTTCATGGGAAACTGCTTACATTTGAGAGAGAGATAGAGCAGATAAAGAAGTTGTCCACCTCTGGCAAGCTCACTGATGACTTTGTATCAGGCAATGCTACACTGATAGGTCAAGAGTCAGAATATGCTGCATCAGAGAGTGCCTATGATGAGCATATTGATTTCTCTACCAATTCTGAACATGCTTTTGTTGTTGTTGATGGTAGTTCAGGAGGTAGCAGTGATAACCTGTGCTTTCGTGCTTTCTGATGGAGGACTTGAATGGCATTCCAGATGATGATCTGAAAGAGATGGATATTTTGAGTCAAATGGCAATGATAAATATCAGATCTCAAAAGTTCTACAAGAGAACTGGCAGGAAATTTTCTGGTCTCTCTGGCAAAACCAAAGTTGGTTTTGACAAGAGCAAGTTGAGGTGTCATAAGTGCCATAGGCTTGGACACTTTGCTAGAGAGTGTAGATCATCTGGATCTAACTCCTCTACACCCTTTGTGACTTTTTCAAGCAATAGATCACAACACAAAGGGCAACATACCACCAGTTCTGGTCTTCCATCACCAGCTCAGGCATCACCTGCATACTTTGTGCCTCAGGGTCATATGCCATACCCATACCCCTGCTACTACATGCCTCAGTCAAGTCAAGTTCAAGCACCCACTGCTCAGCAACCACATGCTCTTCCTATGCCTCAACCATCCCAATCTCATCAACAATCTCAACCTCAACAACACAGCTTCTTCATCCCAGGAGTTGTTGACTAAAGCAGTTTACCAGATGATTTATCTGGTCATGAACAACTGTTTCCTGGTGCTGGCAACATGGTGGTGATCATCCTTTTGGGAACCTTGCTCTCATGGCCCTGGAGTCTGCTGATGGGTCATCCTCCAATGCTTCATCACAGGGTTCTTTAACATGCCACAGAAGCATCTGGTATGTAGACAGTGGAGGATCCATGCATATACAGGAAGTAGCTCACTTCTTAATGACTACTCTCAAGGAAAGAAGGGGTTTGTTTCGTTTGGCAATGATGCAAAAGGTTACATCATCGGCAAAGGCTTTGTTTCCAATGGGGAAGAAAGGTTTGATGATGTTAACCATGTGGAGAATCTCAAGTACAATCTCTTGAGTGTCAGTCAAATGTGTGATAAAGGCCATGTTGCCCTTTTCACCAGCCAGAACTGTCGGATTCTGTCATCCAAAGTTCTGAGTTTGATTGACAAGGTGTTGGATGAATATACTCTACTGAAGGCCAACAGGACAGGAAGAGTATATGCCTTAGATCTTTCAAAGAAAATTGATCTAAAAGGCCATCCTTGCCTATTCTCCAAGGCTTCTCCTCAAGAATCTACTCTATGGCATAGAAGGCTGGGTCATGTGAATCTAAAAACATGAATCAGCTGATACATCATGGTTTAGTAAGAGGGTTGCCTTTGAAGGAGTTCAAATGTAAAGACAACTGCACTGCTTGTTTAAAGGGGAAACAACACAAAGTCTCATTCCCTCCAATAGAAGAACCAAAGTCCAATGCCTGCTTGCAACTTTTGCACATAGATCTTTTTGGTCCTGTCAGAGTGATGAGCATGGCAAAGAAGAAATACTGTCTTGTAATTGTGGATGATTACTCCAGATTTGTATGGACTTTCTTCTTGCACTCCAAAGATAAAGCTGTAAAAGCTATAACGAACTTTGTGTTACATGTGGAGAAGCAGTATTCCCTTCCAGTCAAGTGTGTGAGGAGTGACAATGGCACAGAGTTTAGAAATCACACACTTGATGACTTCTATCTGTCAAAGGGAATCAAAAGGCAGTTCAGCATTCCAAGAACTCCTGAACAAAATGGAGTGGTAGAGAGAAAGAACAGGACCCTCATTGAAGCTGCAAGGTCAATTCTGGCTGACTCAGGATTGCCACTGACCTTTTGGACTGAAGCTGTTAACACAGCTTGCTATGTGCAGAATAGAGTATTAGTGAATCAGAGGTTGATAAAGACTCCTTATGAAGTACTTCATCATTTGGCCCCTTTGATTTCCTTCTTTAGAGCCTTTGGGTGTCCTTGTTTCATTCTCAACACTAGCAATCCACTCCAGAAGTTTGAATCAAAGGTGTATGCAGGGTATTTTGTTAGTTATTCATCAACTTGTAAGGTATACAGAGTTTTCAACTGCAGAACAAAGATGGTTGAAGAGACTTTGCATGTGAAGTTTAATGAATCTCCAAAGGACAAGATTCCACAAAACCCTGTGGAGTTATTTGATCTGGACATACTGCAATATGTTCCTTATCAACCTCCAGCTGTTGTTCCTGTCAACAGTTCTCCACCTGGTGGTACTGATGATGATGAAGCCAGTACTCACCTTTTCAGGTTTAGTGACCACCTGCCTGAGTCAACTAAACCTGATGCTCCTGTAGCTTCAGCAGCTCCATCTACAACAAATGCTGATGAGATTTCTGAATCCTCTACTTCATTTGAGTTACCATCTCCCACTTGGTTTCAATAATCTACATCACCATCTGTTGCTGCTGAAGGTCCTACAAACACTTGCGCTGATCTTATTGTCTATCAAGAGCTGAAGAATCACCCAATATCTCAAATAATTGGTGATATCAATGTTGGAGTTTCAACCAGGAGTCAATTGTCCAATTTCTGCTTCTATGCTCTCTTCATCAGTCAGCAAGAGCCAAAGAATTATCATGTTGCACTAAGAGACAATGGATGGTTTGAAGCAATGCAGCTTGAGCTTCTTCAGTTCAAAAAGCAGTAAGTGTGGGAGCTTGTTCCTCTGCCCCAAGGTAAGTGTGCAATAGGCACTAAATGGGTGTTTAGGAATAAAACAGATGAAAAGAGCTAAATTGTTTAGAACAAGGCCAGGTTGGTTGTACAGGGGTTTGCACAAGAGGAAGGCATCGATTATGATAAAACCTTTGCCCCTGTAGCCAGACTGGAGGCAATTAGATTGTTCTTAGCTTATGCTGCCTTTCACAATCTTAAAGTTTTTCAAATGGATGTCAAAGGTGCCTTTTTATATGGTAAAATAAAAGAAGAAGTTTATGTGTGTCAACCATCGGGCTTTGAGGATAATAAACATCCTGATTGGGTGTATAAGCTTGATAAGGCTCTTTATGGGTTGAAACAAGCTCCTAGAGCCTGGTATGAAATATTATCTAATTTTCTTCTACAGAATAATTTCACTAGAGGCTCCATTGATAAAACTTTATTCATTAAGAATGTGGGACAGCATAAGCTACTTGTTCAAATTTATGTTGATGATATAATTTTTGCATCCTCTGATCCACAGTTGTGTGATGAATTCACTAAGCTAATGAAGCAAAAGTTTGAAATGAGTGCTATGAGAGAATTATAGTTCTTTCTAGGTTTGCAAATCAAACAAAGGGCTGATGGAATCTTCATTTATCAGTCCAAATATGCAAAAGAGTTGTTAAATAAGTTTGATTTACAAAACTGTAAGCCCTGTTTTACTCCCATGAGCAGCACCACACAACTGGATGTTGATCAGAAAGGTAAAGCGGTTGATGAAACCCTTTACAGATGTATGATTGGGTCCTTGATGTACCTTACAGCTTCTAGACCAGACATTATGTTTACAACATGTGCCTGTGCTAGATTTCAGGCTGCACCTAAAGAATCCCATTTGATTGCAGTCAAAAGGATCTTTAGATATTTGCAAGGTACCCAATCTCTAGGTCTTTGGTATTCTACTGGGCATTCTTGCAAATTAGTTGCTTTCTCTGATAGCGACTATGCCTGATGCAAAGTCACCAGAAAATCCATTTCTGGTGGTTGCTAATTCCTAGGCAATTGTTTAGTTTCTTGGCAGAGTAAGAAACAAACATCAATTGCTACATCCACTGTTGAAGCTGAGTACATTACTGCTACAAGTTGTACATCCCAGGTACTCTGGCTTCAGAATCAACTCTTGAATTATGGCATCACAGAGACTAAGACTCCATTATTAATGGATAGTGCTTCAGCTCTTTGTATTGTTAAAAATCCAGTCCAGCACTCTAGGACCAAACATATTGAGATCAGACATCATTTTATTAGGGATTGCTATGAAAAAGGTCTGATTGATCCAAAGTTTGTACCTAGTGCTGATGAGCTTGCAGACATATTTAGTAATCCTTTAGATAGTGCCATATTTCAAAATCTGGTACTAAGGCTTGGTATGCTGCAGCTAGAATAATTTGACTAATACTGATGCTCTCAGCTCATAAGTACTGATGAGCATTAGTATGCAAAAGTCAAAAATAAGTACTGATGAGTAATTTAGTCTTCAGCATTTTTCATAACTACTGAAGACTAAAATGCTTCAAAGTACTGAAGTACATTATTTGTTGAAAACAACTGATGTAGTTACAACTACTGATGTATAGTTTTCAAACAAATAAGTACTGAAGAACAAATTTTGTTCACAAGTACTGATGTGTAATCTTACACATAAGTACTGAAGACAAAATTGTTCACAAGCTCTGAAGAATAATTTATTTCAAGTTTTATGAACATTTGTTCACAAAAGCTGAGGAATAAATATTCACAAGAGCTGAAGGCCAATGAAACATCTGAAAGTCAGCCAAAGAGCTGATGAGTAAATGTTGAGGTCAGCATGAAACAACTGAATTGACGACAACAGCTGATTAGTAATTTTATTCTTCAGTTGATTTATTCTGCTGTTTCATACCAAACAACTGAAGGACAAAACCATGTCTTCAGTAGTTTTACAACTACTGATGACTAACACCAAGTCCTCAGTTGTTTACAACAACTGAAGCCAAAACCATGTCTTCAGTAGTTTACAACTACTGATGTCAGTAGTTTACAACTACTGATGACTAATACCAAGTCTTCAATTGTTTACAACATCTGAAGATGAAAAACATGTCTTCAGTAGTTTATAACTACTGATGACTAACAACAAGTCTTCAGTTGTTTGCAACATCTGAAGGACAAAAACACGGTCTCAGTAGTTTCAACTACTGATGACTAACACCAAGTCCTCAGCTGTTTATAACCTCTGAAGGTTAAAACCATATCATCAGTCGTTTCAACAGCTGATGCCTAACACCAAAACCTTCAGTCGTTTTCTTTCAGCCGTTTCAATCCGTACCCTATAAATACCCAACCCTACCTTCAGAGTTTTTACTCTCTCATAACCTAATATTTCAAAAACTCTGAAACCTCTCTCACACCATTAATGGCGACCATGCAGCTCAAGCCAAGACACAACTGTGTCGCATACCTTACCAAATCCCCATTCTGGACCAAGTTTCATAACGCAATAGATCTCATGGTCGATTCTCCTTACCAAACGGACTTTCTCCTCAATCCCACAATATATGCCGATTCCCTTACCCAGTTCTGGACGAATGTCACCTTTACTGGAGAGAACGACGCCGAGGTCTCTCTCCAGTCATTCGTCAACAACCAGAAGGTGGTTATCAATCCGGCAATCATCCGCCAAACCCTAAAATTGGATGATGCCACCTTCCCAACCGAATATCCAAAAGGCACCATTGATCTTTCATTTGCACACCATGACTATCAGGGTGACCTTCATGCCTCTACCCTGCTCAAGAAACATTTCCATGATGCCGAACGACTTATAGTCCACATGGTAAATGTTTGCTTAGCCCCAAAGACCTCCTCATGGGATCAAATGTCCACTAGGTGACAGCAGGTATTATTCTCTATCCTTGAGAAACAAAACTTAAATTTTTCTGAAATAATCTTTTTGGAACTTAAGGATATGGCCATAAAACCTTTTGCTAACCGTTGGATACTATATCCACGGTTCATAATGGCCATAATAGAGAACCAGCTACAAGCTGAGGGACTTGTTGGCCTTGGAGTCCCTGCCATGGCTGTATTGCCTGAGGTATACTCCAGGCACAACACTGACCAAACATTGAAGAAGGCTGCCAAGCTGCAAAAACCCACGCAGCTGGAACCCACAGCCTCTACCTCAAAATCCAAAGTCCCCACCAAACCCAAACAAAAGAAAACCAAAAAGGCTACTCAGGGAGATGAGTCCCCTGAGGATGCCCCTGCACAACAAAGGCAGGAAGTAATTACTGGCATGATTCTCCCAGCAATTACCACGACTCCACCAACCACAACCGCACAGGCATCCTCTTTACAGGAGCCTGATGCAACCACTTCTGGGGATGCCACACATCTGGAACCTTTCTCACTTGAGGAGGTTGCCATTGAAAAGCACACATCTCCCCATGTGCATACTGCTTCTACCCCATCTCCTACTGCAACCGCCCCTCAAAGCCCTACATTAATAATTGCTAAAGTGTTGACTCATCTTAACACTCCACCTTCTCCCCAGGAACCAATCACAACTGGAAAAACTCCAACCACAAAGAGGGTGGATACAAGTGTTGATGGGAGCCCATAACACAGAGAATGAAATGTCTCATCTCCAAGTATGGCAAAGGAGATAGGACACTCTGGTAAGGCTGCCACTTCTCCTGTTTCAGCACATGCACAGGATGAAGCTGGTAACATAGCTAAGACCTCACCAGAGGCAACTGCCGATGATGGATCCTATCCGGAGGCAGGAAGTCCCCAGTACCATGAACAAAGGGCACATGTGATCACTGAGCCACACTCAGCACATGTACATCCTGATTCAATCAGGAGGTCAGGTGATTCAGTTACAACTGATGATGACCTGAGCTTTTTCTATGATGTCGTAGCTCAAAACACCATTCTTGAGGATGAGGTGAGTAGACTCAAAGAGCTACCCGCCAAAATGACTCAAGAAAAAAGTCCATCTGCCACCATACACCCACAGATGGCACCTTCACCTGAAGGTCTCACATACACTTAGCCACTCCCACAAACTCAGCCACCTGCCCCTGCTTCTGGCACTAGTTCTCAGGGACAGATCCCCCCTAAGCAATTAGTTGCTATCTTTCAAAATTCCTTGCCTCTTATCACACCCATTATCACAGATATTATGATCAAAACCCTTGATGAGAGGCTTCCCTCTATTATACAACCTTTGGTGGAAGCTGTAGTGCTGAAGAAGCTTTCTGACACTCAACCCCTTGCAATCAATGCAACCAAAAAGGGGAGACTTCAGTGAAAGCCAAGAGAAAGAGAGTGGAGGAGGAAGTGAAAAAGAAAGAAGTTGAGGATGAGGTGGTACATGAGAGGGAGTTGGTGGTGGAGACTGAGAGGGAGAAGGAGAAGGAGAGTGCTGAATTGGTTAAAGTGACTGAAAGTCGAAAAGACTTTCATGTCACATACAAGAAAAAGAAGGGAGAGAATGAGAAGAAGGGATAGAAGGAGAAGGATCTAGCTGTTCTTGTCAAGGAGGCTGATGCTGAACATAGCAGGTCAATGGATAACATCATTGATCAGCTGTTCAGGCAAGGCTTTGACACTAACACTGCTGAGCTAGATCAGGAGATAAGGAAGTTGGAGGTGAAAGAGATAGAATACCGATGGTCTTGTCATAGCCAAGAGGAAAAAGAGAGACCTGAGGCTATGACAAGATTCATTTTGAAGTATCTAGGGAGATCAGTCCTGGAGATTAGATGATGGTCCAGGGACAGCATCTTGGCAATAGCCACCAAGATCTGTTATCTGAGGCATTCACTAAAGGACTGATCATAGAAGCCCTTAGTGAAGCCAGTGCTGGGAACAGGACTGAGTTAGCCAAACAAACCAAATTTTCTCTCACATCTAAATTGCTAGCTCAGCCTGCCCAATTTCCCACACCAAAAACTAAACCACCACCCACAAAACCAACCCCTTCACCATCAAAACCCATAGCCGATGATGCACCCTTGAAGAGGAAGAGAAGGGTGCTGAGGCTAGAAGAAGAAGAAGAAGAGGATGATGAGGAAGAAGATAGGCTGCCTCTCTCTGCAGTTCTATCTTTACCTAAAGCCAAACCTTTACCCATCACTCCTGCCTCACAGATGGAAGCTGTGAAGGTTAAGATTGAAGAAGAACAGCAGCATAGGCTACATGATGATGAGCTGTTAAAAAGAGTAGATAAAGCTTATGCTGCTTCCTCATCAATCATGAATATGAGGAAACAAGCTCTGAGATTATTCACTTTAAGGCATACATATCAATTTCAAAAGAACAAAGTGAGTATTTGGCCTGATCCCAGGGTGTCTCACGGGATTATTAAGAAAGACATTCCACTGAGATACAATAGCCAAATCAAAAAGATTGTAGATGAAGTGATCTCTTTGGCCATTGTAGTATCACCCTGGGAGATCATAGAAGATTTCACGAAAACCTATCAGGCTAACCTTCCACCATAAAAGATATTGGAGAATAGGGTGGTTAAAAAGGGGTTAGTCTATAAGAGGTTTGAGAATCTTAGGAGAAATGAGCTCCAGTTGTTCTTAGAGGGTAATCACCCTGATGAATTCGCCTATAGGGCTATAACAACCGTGGAGCTCAAAAATGGTAAACAGGCCAAATACATCTCAGAGCTCTATGGGTCTGAAGGATTCTTTGAAGGTGAGGCAGAGAATCTTACCATGGAGGAACAAGTAATATTTTAGAAGCCTACACTAGAGAATCCTACAGGCTCATAGTTGGGAAGTAGGTCTCATGGATGGGACAACAAATCTGTGTCCAATTCCCCAAAATATAGTTCCCATCCATACTATGCCAATCAGATCCTTTGAGACCTCTTCCCATGCCAGTGCTTATGTGGGTCAACTTCTGAGCTGATCCAGAACGAAATAGACCAATCATTCTACCACAATAAGTGGGACCAACAATAAGCTTAGAGGTTTTGGCTGCATTGGTTCAGGGGGAGTTTGTTGGGCCAAAAGAACCAATGAGCCAGATCAGAAAAACCTCTAAGTCCCACAAGACATCACAATAACTGCTGAAAGCATCATCAGCTGTTTGACAAAGTCTGAAGACCTCAACAGCTAAAGATCAAAGTACTGAAGATCAACAGCTGAAGTACAAGTGCTGAAGTACAAGTACTGAAGACTCAAGTACTGAAGATTCAAGTACTGAAGACTCAAGTGCTGAAGACTCAAGTACTGAAGATTATCAGCTGAAGATCAAAGTACTGAAGATCAACAGCTGAAGTACAAAGACTGAAGACAAAGACTGAAGACATCAGCTGATGACAACTACTGAAGTCATCAGCTGATGAAACATCTGAAGTTAAAGTCTAAAGACAAGTGCTGAAGCTTCAGAGTTTGTCACAAAAGCTGAAGATGTATTCTTCAGTTGTTGTGATGGTTTTCCTTTCAGCTTTTTCTTATCAGTAGTTTTATTTTCTATTTCAGTAGTTTGTAAAACGACTGAAGAGTTTGTTCTTCAGTCGTTGTAGTTTTCAGTAGTTTCTTTTCAGCTGTTGTAATAAGTTTAACACTAGTATTTTGTAAGAAGATGTCAGCTGTTTGACATCTTCGGTAGTTTAGGTATTTTCAGTAGTTTGTTAGAATAACGGTTTGATGTCACTATCAAGTGACATCAGCTGACGTCATTCTTCCTATAAAAAGAAGATGACCTAATTGTAATCCTTGCCAAAGCGTGTGATCTAATAGAAAACACATTTTTGCAGAATTCCTCTCTTTCTCTATAACCTACTGTTACATTGATATATCTCTTGTGTTCTTAGTATAATTTGCTTAATTCTTGTGCTAAATCCGCTGCGAATACAACCTAATTGATCAAACTAGAGGCTGAGATCCTTTCATTCGAGAGTTGTAGTTTGTATGTTATTGCGTAGGTTGGTTCAAAATAGATCTTTAGAGTGGCAAGAGGTTAACTTATAGGATGCTTGCTTTAGATTCCGAAGATTTATGGTAGACGAACTGTATTCTAGACGTATAATGTAGAACACTAATGAAATATTTTATTAAAATATAAACGTTTATTAGTACACTTTATTAAAAACGATAAACCGTTATTATCACACAATAATAAAACACATAATTTTTAATCTTCTTGATCTTTATAAAAGATTCAAGCCGCAAAATGGTTAAAAGAAATTCCAAAATTCTCCCGATATCATTCTTGAGCTGTTGTCATAATATCCATATCATTCCATTACGTATTTCGATTGTATTAAACGTCTTTGTAGAGCTGGTGAAATGTCGTGACCTTCCTTCACAAGTCAAACCACTTGTTGCTAAGTTCACGAGTGGTGCGATATTCTTCACGTTCGAGAATTTGATGAAAACGAGTTGAAACCCGGTTCCAAAATATTGAATTTGGTGGGATAGTCCCTGAATTTTTGATACAAGATCTTACTAAAGTCACACCCTCTTCATTCGTTCATGGATTTTGATCCGGTGAATGCGACGCGAAACTTGATGTAAAACTTGTAGCACTCATGGTTTGGATATTGAGTAAATTTGTGTGAATTGATTGTGTGAGGTGGTTGAATTTATAGACTTAGAAAATAATGAAACGACCCGTGAGGGTCATTACGGGCCGTTTATGGAGTAAAAAACGGGCCGTGAGGTTGGTAACGGCTATTACGGTAATCCAACGGTATTATTTTTAAAATACTAAAGCGTAACGGTTGTGAAGGATCTCACGGCCCGTATTTGCTTTACAAAACGGGCCGTGAGGGCCTTCATGGCCGTAAGCGTACACTATATATAGGACCTTACGACCCATTTGTTCATTTACGCCCCCGAAACTCACACACGATCCACTCTGTCACGACTCTCGGATTTTCTTCGTTTTCATACCTCCGACTCCTTACTACGGTACGTATTCAAAATTCATGTTTTATTTTGTATTTTATCGTTTAAATATGTTAAAATTTAGTTTAAAATCGCCAAATTTCTGAAAAAATATGGGGTTACGGGCCGTGAAGGTCATTCATGGGTCATAACCCTTTTCGGATTTAAGGGGTTACGGGCCATGAAGGTCGTTCACGGGCCGTAACCCTTTTCGGATTTAAAGGGTTACGGCTCGTGAAGGTCCTTCACGGCCCGTAACCCTTTATGGTGTTCTGATAATTATTTATTATTTTTTTGCAGATCATGCCGTCACGCAAACGTTCACGCCCAGAGATCGAGCCTGAGGGTCAGGGTGATTTCCTGGACCCGCATCCCCATCTTTGTTTTCCTCGAGAGAAATAACCACGGCTTAGGCTGTGGAAGCTGATAGGACGGTCCTTCAAGGGGACCCGCACCATTGACTGGGACGTGCTGACGGAGATTGGAAATATAGCACGTGCCCCGGAGATCGTTGGGCTCGAGGGAGTGACGCCCTGGAGGCGTATATTTGATTTGGGCTCTCGGAAGGGCTACAGGGAGCTGACGTTGGAGTTTTTGTCCACCTTCATGTTCACTCCCGTGACAGAGGATGATGACCCCCGGGTGCATAGAGTTGTTCGTTTTTTACTGGGGGGCAGGAGGTTTGAGTTCACTCTTACCGAGTGGGCGGTGACTCCTGGGTTTTACACTCAGGAGGAGACGCAGGATGCCCGTTTTTATTCTGACGAGATTCATTTAGAGGCGACTCCTTTGGTCGGGTGGTGGCCGACGATATCCAACCAGCAATTGGAGGGCGCCATTAGGGCGAGCTCCATTAGAGATCCATTGCACCGGCATCTACATCGGGGCATTGCCGGCACCATTGCCGGCTGAGACCAGAGTATGGAGCACGTGTCGCTCCTTAATTTTTTTTGAGAGCATTGCTTTCACCCCGACAGGTGAATCTTGCTCACTGCATGGCCACCTATTTTTTCAGTGTCATTCAGGACAAGGTAAAAATTATTTACATTAATTTTTAATAAAAATTATTTACATTAATTTTTTAATAAAAATTATTTACATTATTTTTTTAATAAATAAATAATAAAAATCAAGCTTCCTTCAAAAAACATCAAGGACATCGGGCGGGATACATTGACCTATAAAATAATAGATTAAATTAAATATACAAATAGTTTTTCTTGATAAAATTAAAAATGTAAAAGAATATCCACCTGTTTGAAAGTAATTGTTTAATTTACAAACACATGAAAGACCACAGCTGGTAAAAAGATGGCAGCCACACGATTCTTTGGATGTCATTAGATGATGAATCCTATTTATCTCACCAACTAAGATATCTAAAGCTGCAATAGAAACCTTACCTCGCAGTAATTGAAGCATTTTATGATTATGCTGCACCATAAGCATAATTTTGTTTTTGGTAAAACTTTTTATTATAGCAATTTTCTGGGTAACTAAAATATTATTGATAAAATGAATAAATCTATCCAGGGTGCTATTGTTTTCTTTGAGGTAACTTTTCAACAAAGAATGCTGGCTCTCAACTCGGTTCGTTATGTGTTGACCGAAGTTATAATTACGATTTATCCACGCCGACACAAATCTCTCTTTGTAGGGGTCCAACCAGTTATTTTTAAGGTACAACAATACTCCTATGTAAAATAAATTTAGTTATTTTTATGTATATATATATATTTATATTTAATAATAACACTAGAAAACTTACGTGAATGGTTGGTCACCAATCTGCGATAAAGGCGGTCGTAATTATAAGCGTATATGTTCGTCGTGGCAGAGTTAGTAAGTACCGACCACAAATGCTCAAAAACACCCCACTCTTCATTTGAAAAACTCGCCTTGCAATGTTTAGCAATATTCTCCGAAATATGCCATCTGCAAAGTAATCGAACAACATTTGGAAAAACTTCTTCTGACGCTTTCATCATAGCGAGGTCTCGGTCGGTTAGTATAACACGGGGCTCCATACACTTTTCTTCCAACGTTTCTTTGAGTTGCTCTAACACCCATCTGAAGACTTCACGCTCATAATCAATGAATGCGTGTGCAACAGAAAAAGATTTCAGGGTGGATGTCACATCAACCATTTGAACAAACGGCATTTTATACAAGTTAGTTTTGTATGTTGTATCTATCATCAACACGTGTGGGTAGGCACGCCATAATGTGTGAGATGTGGGATGTATAAAAAAACCCCGTAGACGGTATTTGTCGGTTTATCTATGTGAGGGGTGTAAATATATTGATGTTGTTGTAGTATAGAAAAAAAACCTGCATTGGGGTTTCACTAATTCTGGTGGACTTTTTAATTTTTGCCCGAGCGTTATATATGGTTCGTAACGCAGACACCTTATGGGGATTTTGTTCCCTCAGCGTGCCTAGAATGTTTCGAGGGTCAATATTTTGCTCGGTCAGATTCTTTACAGTAGAAAGCTCATTTTTGGTGAGCCTTATTGCGTATGCATGTCCTTCCAGGTGTTCAGCAGGTTCATGGTTATGAGTATCGTCCACAACAACTACAATCCACCCATCTCTCTTCATCTCATACTTACCCTGCAATTCAAATTGACAGTTTGTTCTTTTGATGCCACTTTTTCTAATAGTGGATGCTCCCTTATATACACCACCCCAATCACATTTCAACAATATTTTAACAATCACACCATTTGAGTTTCTTTTTAAACTTTTGATAACAATAACAAACCCATTTCTCGCTCTACGTTAGTTGCCCAATCAACTAATTCTTCAAGAGATGAGAAAACCTAAAAATTTTAATATTTTGAATTAGTTATTAGTAAATGAAAGTAAAATTAAATATGATATATCTTATAACCTGATTCGTGTCGTATAAACCTCTTTTACCGGAACCAGAACCGTCATTATCACCGCTGCTATCGCCACCGTTATCACCCCTATCATCGCCGCCGTTATCACCCCCGTCATCGCCGCCGTCATCGCCGCCATCATCCCCGCCGTAATTGGACAGACTGTCCTAAATAGTTTGAAGCACCATCATCAAAATAACTGTAACCCTCGTCAGGGTAATAGTTAGATTCCGACTTGAATAAATAATTGCTATCCCAGATAGACATCGTAACGTTAAATATTTCAAATTTATCGTAAAAATGATTTTATGAAATGAATTTATAAACTAACGTTTATATAGTATTTCATATGAAATATTGCATCCCGTCACATAATTAACACGAATATCGAGGAATATTACGTCATATCAAATAATGTAATAAATACAAACTTACACGAAAAACGAGGAATAATATATCTCGTCAAATTATTAAAGGTGAAAATAAAACCCGTGAAGGAGTTCACGGGCTGTGAGGAAAGTAAATAACGGGCCGGGTGACAAGGCCAATGGACCGTTATATCTACTGACCGTATCCTCTTTCACGGGCCGTTAAAATTTTAAATGATTGATTTGATTAGGCTACAGTGCTTACGGCCCGTGAAGACCCTTACGGGCCGTAAGCAGGGTGTCCATATATCCATCTGGGCGTGTCCTATACTATAGATTGTATCCTACTTAACCTATTAATAATTTTGTTAATGGACTCATCTCCCTTCATCTTCGACAATTCCACAAGCACTTGCAATTGAGAATTTTTTTGACTCCCAAATATCAAACTCTTAGCGCTTGCTACACATCCTTTGGCTTGTGTATATTTTATGACATGAAGAAGAATATCTAATCGATTGGTATATCAACGCCTTCTCTGTGAGCTTTTTTTTACCTTTGTTGTGCCTCATATCACGAGATTTGGTTTGCGTTAAGTTTAGCTTTTGCAATGTCATGCTGCTTCATTTAATTTGGTTGGTGACATAATCAATAATCATTTGATGTGGCCTTGAGTTATGTTTTAGTTGCAAACCAATCTATAAACCATTGCGATCCTTTTGGTCTGACCTCAACCAGTCAACCATGCGTGCTAACCTCCACTTGAACCATCACTACAAGAGTGATCTCTGTCTTTAGTTTGAGCCATTGTGGTGCCTGATTAAAGATGTGTGAAAATTCTCTAATATGTTTCCTAGGACCAAACCGGCCATGAACCAAACAAGTGCCACCCCTCGAATCAACCATGCTTTTGTACCACATCTATGAGATCTTGTGTCCCACTACATGTCTAATGGAACAGTTGTCACTCATGATTGAACCATTTATCTGTATCAATATCAATACAATTACGGCTCCTAGATGCAAATAAAGGCACATTACACTTAAAATTGTGAAAAACGCACAAAAGGATACCTTTTAGCGTTCCAACTATTCATAAATAACTTATAAACCTTTATTTGAACGATGAATGAAGAATTTACATGAACTCTAAATCTACTCATAAATATACATCATAACTAATTTATATCAATCCAACATAAACTGGCTCGAACCTTTAATATTATAGTGAGCATCACCACTACCTCTAATGACTTTGTCATAGAACCCAACCCTCAATCCAATAACTTGGACAAAAATTGAACCAAAATTTTTCTTTTTTTATCCAACTGTAACACTCAACAAAAACACATATTCATTTATATCATTTTAAGGGTTACTATCTTTGCAAAACCATTTTTAATTACAAAAATAAAATAATCATTGATTTACATATATATAAATTAAAGTTATTGATATCTAGTTGTTTTACATAATTTATTATTTACATATATGTAGAACAGTTCAAATATCACCAGAATTAATTTACAATTATGTAAAGAAGATGTTCTTTTGATTCCTAAGATAAAAAATGGTTATACAATGATCCTAACCATAATAAAATATAATATTGAGTGTGTAAGTATTTGGTGGTGACCGGTGAGAGTTGATGATAAATAATGAAAAGTTACCATTGCAAAATCTCCACTTGGAAATCAGGGGACCGTCTTATCGGCGAGAACTTAATTCCTTCTACGGCCTGGGAGGTCCCTTTCTTCGAATGGAGTACAGGTGCGCTAATATGTGAGTGGCATTGAAGAAAAGGGACGTGAAGTAAGCATTTCTTTTAAATGGCTAGTCGCACACATATCTACTTTTGCTTCAAAACTACATAAATTCATAAGTATTTCATATGAATAGGAGTATACCTGACAAACTTTATTGATGAAAGCAATGAAGAGTTGGAGACCTCTCTTGATTAATAATTAATAAACTTTCTTTAGTAAGGTAATTAATCTATAGGTAATTTGTTTTGCCGATAATTTATCGTTATCTTTTTTAGAACTTTAACATATCGTTCCTTTACAAAAGTAGTCGTCACTGGTTTAAAACTCCGTTTGGACCTTTCATTACGGATGGCAATAAAAATATTTAGCAACGGAATCACCACCGATTTTTTTTTTTTTTGGGGGGGGGTGTAACACCCGGCATCTCACACCAACAATATTGTCCGCTTCGCCCACGAGGAGCTCACGGATTTGCTTTTGGTTGCCCGGGTGAAAACTTCCCAGGGAGGTCACCCATCCCTGAATTGCTCCCACCTGAGCACGCTTAACTGTGGAGTTCTCCTCTCATCCACAGCCAATACGCCCAAAACGCGTTGTTGATATTAGATGCCAGACATTCCTTATGAACCAGGAATCTCTCCTGTCCACGACCGATGTGGGATATGTGTAGGGTGTCACAAGCACCCCCTGTTTGGACTCATCGTCCTCGATGAGCCCGAGAAGTCACCATCCTTGGTGAGGTATGTCCCACACCCCGAACGACACAGGAGTGGCTCTGATACCAATCTGTCACACCCTCAAAATCCGCTAACGGGATTTTACCGATTTTCCACCAGGATCTCAGATAGCATCAGTTACACCAAACACAGTTATTACAAAACATCACATTAAGTGATTAGTTGTTTAAATCAAACATGAGTGTTTCAGACTTGCGGAAGCGTTTCGAAAACAGAAATCAACAGTGAATCATTTCAACATGCGTTTCAACAATAGCGTTTCAACAATAGCGTTTCAACAAAATAAACCAGATGAGTAGTGATGTATGCCATGCATGCATCCTAGCTGAGTTCTTAATCTTGTGCGTTTCTGTGACCTGAGAAAACATGCTAAAATGTGTCAACATAAAGTTGGTGAGTCCACAGGTTTTAATCAACAAGAAATGTACCAGAAAGCGTTTCATATGTTTCATCAACCAGAACTGTGTCCAAAAAGCGTTTCACATGGTTTAGTATATAAAGCATATCGATAGGTCGCGAGCCTATAAATAAGTTAGTGTTTCAAACCGAAGCTGACTGTGTGTGTTTAGTGCCTTTCCACCACGTCTTAACCGACCGTGGCAATCGTTACAGGTCAATTTAGCACCCGTTCGACCTCCAATCAAGCTAGCGTGACTAGCCCGGGCGGGGTTTGTCAGACCCAGTAGTACTACTCAAAATTACCTCGCTAATCGCGTTACTAACGGTTTGATACTGTAAGGACTTTCAAATGCGTTTCGCACTAACATAACAAGCGATATCAATAATACTGACAACCATGACAAAAATAGTGTTTGCATATTTCCTCCCCCAAAAAGAAAAGAAAGTAAAAAGGGGTCGTGGAACTCACCTTGAATTGATGTAATGTATATGAACAAGAACTTCAAAGAATAAGGTAATGCACGATCAAGCACGTTCAACACCTATTATTGATCGTAATTGAGTCTTTAAAATGTGTTCATGGTGAATAAATATATTTGGTAAGGTTCGGGTTGGTTTGGTTTAACATGTGACACGTACACAATTAGATGTATATATGTTACAAGATTTTGATAGGGTTATTTATGTATCAATAAATAAGTGTTAAGTTTACCAAATAATTATTTACATTTTGATTCCATTAGAAAGATTTCATATGTATATTTAAATATTTTAGAATTAAATATAAAATGTTGTGCTTTAATATGTAATTTATAATTACCTAAGGATAATTAAAAATGGTATTTCGATTAATAATAAGATAGTAATCTTTAAAATATATTTTATGAGAATAATATTCTTAAACATTTGGTGTAATTATAAAATATATTGTATGCGTTAAATTATTATTTAGTGTCCATTTTATAAAAATAATTGTGTATGACATTTGTAAATAATAATTTATAGAATTTTTATGATTTTTGTGTTCATTTCATAGTTATACACAAATTAGAATCTATTTTTAAAAATAAGTATTTTTAATATCTATAAATAATATTTTATAAAAAAAATTTATTAAGGTTTTTAAATAAAAGAAATTTACAGAAAATAATTTTATAATATTTAAAATAAGGAGAATTTATAGAATTTGTTTTTAAAATGTTTAGAAATTTTTCCATATTTTTAAAAGGGTTAAAAAGCTTCAAAAAAAATAAAAGAGGTTACTCGGGGTCGAACCCGGGACCTCACACTTGCACACACACACACCGAACCAGTGAACCAAGGGCCTCAGTAGCGATAGAACACAGTTCTTAATTTATAAAAACACAAGTTCCAGAAATCCCCCAAATCCGGATGAACCCTAATTCGATTTGATCCTAATTGAAGATCAAATCGATGTTAATAATCAAATTACTGTTAGGGCTTTTAATCCCCATGATAAACCGAATGTATTTATGTGTTTAATTACCTGATTGGAATCGAATTGCTGATATAGACAATTAAGAACAGGTCGCGGTTCAACTTGAACTCGAATGTTGATCAATCTTTGATGAAACTCGAATTAATTTTGCAGATAGCTTCAAATGATTCTAATGGTTGAAAGCCCTCTGCTAATTTCGAGTTAGAAAGGCCAAAAGGTTGTGTTCGACTAAGTTGCAGGTCGCGGCCGAAGGTGGTGATCAATGGATGTGATTCGTTGTGTTTTATAGTAAATTGAGATTAGTGGAAGATTTGAAACGACAAAATGGTCATGTATGTGCGATTTCTTTCCATTATTTTTTAGTTTTAATGCTCGATTGGTGCGTGGTCGGCCGAAAATGGGTCGAAGTGGGTTAGGTAATGTTAGATCATTCCATTAATCAAATTAAGAGAGGAGATATGTTCGAATCTTGTTTACAAAAGGTTTGGTATAAGTTTCGGGTTTTAAAATTGGGTATTTTGGGCGATTTGGCCTCGCCGGAGTCGCGGCCGGCGGCCGGAAAATCGGGGGTTGGGCGGGGGGTTGGGCTGTAAATATTAATTTTACAAAATGGTCCCTGTGGTTTGTTTGTTAACATTTTATGTTAAAAACCTTATTTTAAAGTTTCAAATTTGTCAATTTAACCCTCTGGACTTCATTATTAATATTATTATTGATTATTACTATTATTGTTGTCAACAATATTATTATTATTATTATTATTATTGTTATCAATATTGTAAAAAAAATAATAATAAAAAAATCACATAAATATTTTATAAAATAAATCACGAATTTTTCAGGTTGTCACAGGGGTGTTCTATTTTGTTGTTCAAAAGCCAATACCTTCTTCATGTGTTGGGTCACATATATATGTGCAGTCCTACATTACATGTTTGTTACATTCACACCTAAAATGCCCCCTGCCTTATAACTTCTATTTCTCTCATTATTAATTTAGTAACTACCTACATTAGAAAAGCCTGATAGCATAGAAGTCCTCAAGGGAATATTTTAATGGTTAAATGATATGCTTCACAATAAAAAAAAATTCATGTTAAACTATTAGTGGCTTAACTAACCATATACATCGCAAAAGCCAATTTCATCAATGAAACAATACTTATAACCTTTAAGGGGCGGTGTGAGTGTAAGCACCTGATTTGATTACGTGTGTGGGAGAGATTACATATTCAAATATTGCATCTACTGGTTTTCTATCACAACCTTTTTCGTGAGTTAATTTCCGGTAATGAGTTTTTATGGTTAAAAGGTTAAAAAAGACAATACACTAATATGCCAAACATAATTTACAACACCACCCAAACAAAGAATCCAACAGCATGCAAACATCATATCGCTGAACATCATGCATGCTTTTGTTACTGCCTGCCTATATGCTTAACCCTATATGTCGACAAAAACTAATAATATTTTTGGCTCCGTATTTAGAAGGATGATTTATACACGATCAAACATAATTTACCTTACAAAAATCTTTTAATTTATTCTTTTGTCCTCTAATTTTTTTTCAATCTTTTGATGTACTACAAGGATAATATTAAAAATTAAACGTTAAGTTTTAATATATACTTTTTATAACAGTAAATACCTTGTGCACCACCTTCTTTTAGAAAAAAAATGCATTACTAGAAAAATAATCATTAAATCTACACATTACATGATTTAAACACACAATCGTTTGGTTGGGGTGTATATCATTTACCACTATCGCTTTAAGGATAAACTTATAAGTTAGTTTCCATATATGTAAAGTTGAATTTAATTGCTAAATTGCAATATATAGAGAATTCACGAGTATTCCCTCATAGGGTTTTAATGAGGACTGTAGGCCATGGATGTCCATGTGATTGCATGTGCATTGTCTTCACCTAGTAGCCCCCCTCTTCCCCTTTTCATTTAATAAATAATGCTTTTATAAACTCTCTATTTTTGTGCTTCTCAACTTGATTCAGATTTCTTCATCTTCCCCACAAGAACTCTGCAAGCTTTCATTTCTTTCATCTTGTAAATCTTCTTCAATAGAATCTGAACTTTAAGGTACACATTCAACACTTTTTAATTATTCTTTTCTTATTGTTCATAACTAAACTTCAATTTTATACAAGCAATTGAGTTTCAAAAGAATTCACGTATATATTCTTTGGCGTGGATTAGATAAAATATAGCAGTTTGGATTTGTTATGTACTTATATAACTCTACCATAATTAGAAGTTATTTTCTATGTAATTACCTGATAATGCTTTATAAGTAATTGATTAATAATCTACAATAAAACCGCTCTACTGATCAAGTCATTCATCTTTTTATCATTTTGGTACACATAAAACTATAATGATTTTGAGAACTTTTGAGGGTGTAATTAGCCTTATGTATTATATGTTTTTAGGGTTTTTGCTGATGAACTTGAAGAATATTGGTTATGAATTAATTAGAAAAAAAATATCAGAATAGATTTATATGTGCATGAATTATAACACGAGTCATGCACATATACAAATACAAGTCTTCTTAATGGTTAACTACTGTTTCTAACTTGTTCTATGATCTACATATATGTAGTTTCATAAAGACCATCATTATTTTCAATTATATTGTCATAGTATATGACTTTTTTGAGTGTGTAACTGTAATTTCAAGGAAACTAAAATGCTCAACTCTAGCCAATTCAAGAATGAATTTACCAAGAAATGGGTTGAAGGTCTTCAAATATATTGCTCATCAAAGAATCAAATGAATATCCTCGAAAGATCAAAGAAAATAAAGCTTTCTGCGGATATTGCCTTAGCTTCTGCTAAAAATTCAACAACTTGTTGGAGTAAAGCTATAATCTCCAAGGCCGGAAACGACGAAGGAAACAAGATTCATGTCAACACTTTATCAAATCGCGAATCAAAGCTCTTGTACACGCGCCAAAAGGTCATGAATTCCCACAAGAGAATCCGAAGCAAGAAAATCTTGAAAAAGAGTTGTGGTGTTGGTAAAAAGATAAAGAAAATGGAGCCTCGTCGATCGAATTTAGCTACTTGTATTGCTAAAAGATTGGTGAAGAAGAGAACTCAAGTGCTGAAGAGACTTGTACCAGGTGGAGAATTGATGGATGAATATTGTATCATCAAAGAAGCATTAGACTATATGCTTTCTCTTAAGGTGCAAGTTGATGTTATGAAGAATCTTGTGAATGCCACCACTAATTTGAATTAGAATAAAATGAAGGGTAGATTATATATTAACATATAGTTCAAAGCTACAAGAAGATGTTAAAAAAATGTACACCTTTCTAGCTATGTGATTATTATGCCACCTTTGCTTTTTCACCTAATAAAGAACACATCAAAATTTAAAGCCTTCAAGGATCCTAAGTGGCTAGATACTATGGTTCTTGAGCTCCAAGCTGTTTTTGGGCAAATGCACATGGGGGCTAGTTGTTTTGGCCATGCAGCATTTGTGGTGCTAAACATATAGTTTGGTTTAATTGGATGAGAGTGGATGTGTCATATGATAACATGTATATATGCTTGGCCACTTATTTAGTTATTTCTGGTAAGGACTTGAAAGTTGTGAGTTCAAGTTCATGTGGGTGTTTTTCTTCTTTTAAGAAAACATTTACTTTTGTTAATTATGAGTAGTAGTTACAATTGATGTCGCCAATAGCTACTAATCGATGAGATAAGACGTAGTTTAATTGACCAACGAGGTAAAAACACTACCAGAAATAAGCCTGATTACCTAGAAAAGTTTTCGACAGGGTAAAAAATTACAACATAGTTGTAACAAAAAAATATTGTGAGTACACTGATAAGAGAGAAAATCGTCCGACCTTGTTCTTTGAGTTTTTATATCAATTATTGTTATTTGCTAGCTAGTTATTATTATTATTATTATTATTATTATTATTATTATTATTATTATTATTATTATTTTGTTAATACTATTATATTATAATTATTTATTTAGTTAAGATATCTTAATACTGTTATAATGATAATAAACATAATAACAATAATTATTATAATAACAATATATATTGTGGTAATGATACAAACAATAACAACATGAGAACTCATAACTCCACTTATGTTCCTATGATTTCATAAGTATATACGTTTGTCTTTTTGTATATAGCAAGACACACACAATTACACATTGTGTTTACATACATATGCATAGACATACATACACATATGCATACACACGTACACATGGAGTTCAGATACATACACAAGTTAATAGATAAATATACATACACATATACAAACACACACATAAGTTCGAGCGAAAACCTTATTTTATTACGATAACTGGTGAAAACATATCAACATCAACTTAAACCTATGTTAACATTTTTATATTGCAAATTTACACATATACATAAGATACATAAATTTATACACATGCAATAATGTTATTCCAATAGAAAAAATAATGATTTTGATTTGTTATAAGGGGTCAAGTTCTCGTAATAATATAAAGTTTTCATTTGAATTTTACCTAATACACATATACACATATATACATACACACATATATAGGTGCACAAACAAATATATATACACATACAGATATGCATTTAGATACAAATACACACATACACATGCACATATACACGCACATACACAAACACATGCACAGATATATACATATACACACATATATACACATACACATATAGTTTATTTAATAAAATAAATATAAAATAAAAGATAATAAATAATAATAATATAAAGGCAATAATAATCGAACATATCTATAAAAACAATAGCAATAATAAAAAAAAATCCCATAAAGTTAGTATTATGTGCATAGTTTTGTATAAATTTGATAAACTTAATAATAAAAAGTAAATATTGTCGTAGAAATGTGTTGGAAATTCCGACAAAATTTAAATTATATAAATAAATAAGGGTCCTAATGGGGACATCGCAGGGGTTTTTGGGGGTAGGCCGGACCTAAAGGTCACGGTTAGGGCAAAAGGTCACGTTGTGCAACCTAACCGTGACCGCCCCGTGACCGCAAGGGCTTGTGGTCACGGTTTCTGTGTTAGTCATCTGACACCACGTGACAAAAAACGACAAAATGACACAGATAAAGTGAAAACAGTCACCAAACCGTCACGGTTTGCCCTAACCGTGACCTTTAGGGTACCAGGTACACCTTTACGGTACGAGGTACTCTGTTGATGTTGACAAAAGGCCCCGGATTCGCGCGTCACCTACTTCGAACCATCACGGTTTGGCCAAACCGTGACGGTTTGAAGCCCAGAATTTCACAATAAAATACCTTCCAATTTCAATCAACAATCATATTTTATTCAACAACCATACGTCGCCCATATTTTTTGAAGTTCTTTTTTTCAACAAATACATCCTTCTGTTTTTTAACATAAATAGCCTTCGTCGTTAAAAACACGTTAATTCGAAAACAATGTCGGGTTCGAGAGATCATTATCAAAAGCCGAAGCTTCCAGATTTGGATGAGGAGCCACATATCGAAGATTCAAACCAGGTTGAAGTAGTATCTGTTTTATTATAACTTCTTATTAGAAATATCTAACCATTATCTTTTTTAGGAATATTATGTATACGGGAGTCATTCCCGTGGGGGGAGGAGGAAACCAACCCGTCGAACACATTTGCTGAAGAGGCGTACAACTCTTTATTTGGACCGAAGGGTTACGGTGAAGGGTACAGACATCCCCCTTGCAATTCTTACGGGCATGTCTCGAACACGTACCACTCACAAACAGAGCTGGATTACGGACATCCCCCGTACCAGTTAGAACTAGAAATTACACATGTGTCTGATACTTTTAATGGGAATGACACAGATGAGAGTGACGGTTCGGTTCACCTCAAAGAAAACCATGGGGACACCGCCGAGCACGATGGGGATGTGGATCGGATAATAAAGGCTACGGTTTCTTATAAAACCGATAAAGTATGAAAAGTTTTTATTCTTTTGTTTATTTTATTTTTTATTTGTTTTATATATTGTTTTTTATGTCTAGCTTTATAATTTTTTCAGTATTTTGATTCTCGTGAGGACTTGGAGAAGTGGGCTAAAATGAGAGGACGTGAGCATGGGTGCGTCATTGTGGTGGGACGGTCACGAAAAAAGGATGTGGAACTATTATGCAATCGTAGTGGTGAACCTAAATTCAATGGCACAAGTAGGCGTACCGGGAGCATAAAGAAAGGATGTCCCTTTAAACTCGTAGGAAAGTACGTAGGAAAGAGTGACAGTTAGATGTTAGAGGGTGAGAAACGAGACACACAACCACGATCCTGTTATGCACTAGGAGGGCCACGCGCATCTTAGGAAGATGATCGCCGAAGAAACTGATCTTGTCGATAAGTTACACAGGCAGCACGTGCGGCCACGACACATCCATTCAGCCGTAAGGGAGCACTTTCCCCAAAGCATCTGTGTTGTTCAGGACATATACAATCTTACGTCAAAGTTTAGGGCTGAGGGGAGAAAAGGCATGACACCAATGCAGGAACTTGAAAATCTGCTACAATCTAAAGAGTTCGTAAATGAAACACGAAAGAATACAACTACTGAGGCCGTGGAAGATGTTTTCTTTTGTCATCCTACTTCGTATAAAATGTGGCACGTATTTCCGCACGTGATGTTGATAGACACGACGTACAAGACCAACATGGACAACATTCCGTTTGTTCAGGTTATTGGCGTTACGTCGACGTCGAAGTCGTTTTGTATTGCGCATGCATTTATATCGAGGGAATGACAGGACAACTTCACATGGGTCTTGGAGCAGATCAGAGATATGCTCGATGGGTATGTGGAGCCCCGCGTTATTGTCACAGATAGGGACCTGACCCTGATGAGCGTGTGGGACACAATGTTCCCGAGTGCTACTAAAAACATATGTACGTGGCACGTTAAGGAGGATACAAAAGACGGTGGAATATCATTTTCAAAACCGGTATGTGGAAGGATTTTACATATTGGTGGAAGACCTTGTGTTTGTCTCCCACAGAGGCATTGTACGATTACAATTGCACGAAGATGGAAGAAAAGTTAAATGAAGATGGTAAAAATGGTAAGAATTTCATAGTTATTGTTACTCTAATAATTTATTTGTTTATTTTATAAAATTTGTTATTTCTTTCAGAGGTATGGGAATATATTTGGAATAATTGGTTGGTGCCGTACAAAGAGAAAATTATTATTTGTTGGATGTATGACCGCCTTAACTTTGGTGAATTTACAACTAATAGGGTTGAGGGCCAACATGCCAACTTCAAGAGTTAACTCACAGGGACCAATAATACGTTGCACATACTTGTCGGATATGTTTGTGACCTCGTGCGCGGTAAGGAGATTGAAATTTGTAAAACATTCGAGGTGTCCCGTGTAAAGATTAAAAAAGACCATCGACTGCCATTGTTTTCAAAATTGCATTATAAAGTATCCCTTTTTTGCCTTACCTCCTTGAATCAGAGTTGACGAAAATGGAAATGATTCAGGAGTCTGGGGGTTCATGTGGACACCTGTTGTCCACGTCCATGGGCTTGTCATGTGCTTATCGTTTGGAGATATACATCCGAGAAGGTTATATTTTTCTTAATACATTTTTTTACTATTGTCACACGATTGCATATTTTTCACTAATAATTTAACCTTTAAATCCAGTCACAAGCATGCCCTTGCGGACTACTTTGCTAGTTATTATCACAGGCAGACGCGAGGGGCGTTGGTGGGCGGGAACATCGTCTCCCAGATCGCTCGGGGCCTGGGGTACGCGCATGCCATGTTCCAGCTCCCGCTACCTCCGATTCCTGTACGCGTGGCAAACCGGGCCACCGCCACTGGGATGAGGATCGTCCGAAGGTTCCCTGACAGCACGTGGCATCTACTTAGTAGATACCATGAGCTAGTGGCATAGGTGCCCGAGCCGTTGGTGGACCCACCCGAGTTAGCGGGGGCTGAGGTCCACATTCAGGTTGTCCACGAGCCGCTTGGTGGCGGGGAGGATCAGCCCATTCCTCCGCCGCACGACCAGGACCCGCCCCAGCATTCTCAGCGCGTGTACCATGCCGTGCGATTGCCTGCTCACGTTATAGATATGCCTCAGGACACGCGAGGCAGGGTCACGAGGCTGGAGGATATGATGGACCGGGTCATCCAGCACATGGTCGCGGATTATGCCGCCTCGGGTACGCCGTTGTTGTCACCGCCACCCAGGCGGTTAGGCCATGATGGTGCTGGCCCCTCTGGCGCGGGCAGGTCAGGTCAGGGCAGTGACGATGCAGATATGAAAGATTAGATATATATTTTGTTTGTATTTTTTTTTGTATGTACAAACTTGTTGTATATATATATATGCAGTTTCAATTATGATGGCTTGTATATTTGATTGTGTTTGTTTGGTTGTGTTTCCTTGTTTCCTTGTTTTATATTTGTAATGTTGATAATGCTTGTATATGTATGAACCAACTTGTGATGTAACTGTATAATAACAACCGATTTTTACGTTTAGGTTAACCGTGTGATAAAATAACAAACTTCTTGTAACAACCGTCACATGTTTAATAAAAAATTACTTGTAATATGATAAATTAATAATAAACACAAAACACAAACTCGTATGTTACGATTAGGTTAACCGTGTGATAAAATAAAAATAAAAATAAACTTGTATGATTAAAAAGATTAAAAAATATAGAAAATATATACAGTATGTCACGGTTTGACTAAACCGTGACATATCTAACCTGCGCACAATCAATTCCCGCATTAATTACAAACCCAATAATTGCAACTGATCCCGAGGGGTTAAAATGGTCACGGTTAGACCTCACCATGACAGTTAGGTCTTACACCAGACTGAAAGGTCACGGTTAGCTCTAACCGTGACCGTTTAAATTGGTAACCCTAAAAAAAACAGCGGTGTGCGCAGAATTTCCGATAAATAAACCCAACATAAGAACAATGATAGCAATAACAATGTCAATTAAAGTAACTGTACTGACATGAAAGATAATAAAAATCTATATTAATATAAATAGTTAATACTAAAAATAGAAAAGAAAACTATTGTTGGATTAATGGGTCAGAATTATATACAATACTTGAAGCCGTGCCGTATGAATAGTGCCTTCATCATGTCAATTTTTTTTTACCTTTTTAATTTTTAGATTTTCTTTTGAGTAAATTATACTTATTGTCCTTTAGGTTTGTAGTAAATTTCAGGTTTCGTTCTTAAACTAAGAAAATTACAGTAAACATCCTTTATGTTTAAAAAAGCTTACACGTTTCATCCTATCCTCTAACAGGCATTTAATTTGATCGTTAAGTCAGATCACGTGCCTGACACATGAGGGTAGTTTGATCTTTTTACCATTTTTATTAAAACACACGTTAACCCAACCCACCCACTCCACATATTTCTCTCTACCCTCTCTCTCTATCTTCACACAAGAAACACCACCACCATCACCTGTCCACCGCCACCACTTGCCCGCCCACCGCCACCACTCGCCCGCCCACAGCCACCATCAGCCACTGCCACATTTTAAGTACGAAACTCATATGTTCTTTGGGAGGTCTTTAACCAACCTCAAATATTTCTCTCTCTACTCTCTCTCTTAAGATCTATAAATCTACTATCAAAAGCCAGAAATTTTAAGATTCAAGTATTGTTTTTAAAGTAAGGTTTTATGAAGTTGAAAATTTTCTTGTTCAATTCGATTAAACCCATCAATTTTTGAAGAGATTCATTTCTGACACACGATACTAAATAGGTGGTTGATAGAGTGGCTGAATTTATTAGTGAAGTTGGTGGGTGATTGTTTTTTTTTTTTGTGTGTATATATATATATATAGATAGATAGAGAGAGAGAGAGAGAGAGAGAGATAGTGAAATAGAGAGAGAGAGAGAGAGTTAGTTGAGGGTGGGGTTGGTTGGATGGTGGCGTAAGGAGGGTGGTGGCGTAAGGAGGGTGGTGGCGGTGCCGACGGGCGGATGGTGGTTGTATCTTTGGTGTGAAAATAGAGAGATAAGGGGTAGAGAGAGAAAGAGAGGTGTGACGGTAGAGATTTTTTATTATTAAAAGTAAAAGGACTAAACTACTCTCATGTGTCAGACACGTGACCTGACTTAACGACCAAATTTAACGTCCGTTGGAGGATAGGACGAAACGTGCAAGCTTTTTTAATAATAAAGGATGTTTACTGTAATTTGCTTAGTTTAAGGACGAAACCTGAAATTTGCTACAAAACTAAAGGACGAAAAGTGTAATTTACTCTTTTATTTTTAATTCGTAATCTTAATTTTTATTTGATAAAAAATATGTTCTCCTTTTATATTCGATAATTAACTAGATTTTTTTTAATATTTCGAGCATACTATATTAACATATTTATTTTTTATCTATGAGCTTACGTGTTTCTGGATGTTCAGTCTTCTCTTACGATGTTTATTTTTTTTCTACAAGCTTTTATATTCTTGAAGACTTAGTTTCAATACAATATGTGATATACTCTATGATTTTAAATATACCCTGCGATGTATGTATTTTTTGTGTAAAATCAACCCGCTGCCAAGGGTCGGTGAATACCTGCTAGTCCTAACTAACTTCCGATGAAATATAAATTACATAAAAATACAAACATTCAAAGGTTATAAAGACAGTATAATGACATTAAAACTCAATAGCAATAATAGAAGAAAAACAATAAAGTTAATATTATTTACTTAGTGCTTATATATTTAATAAAGTTAATTACAAAAAAATGGTCTTCTGAAATGGATGAGAGAAATTAAACCATTTTTAATGATTGTTTTTTTAAGACAGTCGCTCAAAGCAAATGGTAAGTTTATTGTTGTGTGACGTTACTTAAGGCCATAGGTTCATGGTGTGAAAAGTAGCCTCCTACACAAATTGTAGAGTAAGGCAACACACGTTAGATTGTGAAGCGATCTGACCCCTCCCTAGAATCATTTGAAAGCGCAAGGTAAGTCAAACACCGGATACGCCCTTTTATCGGTCACTTTTACTCATTTCTTTAGTAATCTTTGCACTAATAAATCTGGCAATAACTTGAAAAATGATTTGCTCTTGAGAATCGATCAAAAATATAAGTTGCATAAAGAAACATATTCTATTCTACATGAATGAACCTCTATCAATGATCAAGTGTGGAAGACCTTAGACTCCACGAACGAATTGTCAAAATGGTCTAATTTTACAGTTTATACTTATCAACAGCAGACAAGAATGCTAGAATTTTGACAATTTGTTCATCGAATTTAACAAACAAAAAGAGGAATTGTACCTTTGATAAAGCCTAACTTCTGTTCATTGACAAAGCACTCTTAGACATGACAAATAGTTATCTTTTCCTTGAATAATCTGACCCTAAGACCATTTGATAATTTGATGGATAAATATACAGGGGATTCATAGAAAACATTCAGATTCATTGATAATGCGGATGCATCACTAACACTCATAATCAAACAAGGTCAAATCACATTGCAAAATTTCAATCTTTTCACAAAGCTCGATCAAATCACTCATATCAAGAAAATTTCAAAGAAACTCGTCGACACTTTTGAGATAGATTTTACTCAAAACTAACGGAGATCTTTCATTCATTGTTTGCTCGAATCTTTATATATATTTATCCGCTTTAGTTTAGTCAACTAATCAACTAATTAAGCCAACTAAATATATACTTTAACAACTTTTAGATTACTTGTTATTTCAATTCTATATAATGCATTCTTCACATTTACATTTCATACACAATTACACATACATAAAGTTTACATTTCCAACCCTGTATTCTTTATGTATGACACTCTAACCCCTTTGCACATGCATACCTTTGTCAAAAGCAATTAGCCACATGATTTCAATGATTAACCTCTTCAACTAGAAGAAGATGAGATCAAGAGGAAAAAAGGGTTACTCAACTTAAACGAAAAGCTCATAAAGTAGCTACTATAAAATCATTTTGTTAAAAGATAATCTTTTCATGGGACATGAGCATAATTACTTGCTAATTATTATGTTTTTATTCTAATCACAAGCATAACTTCAATCATAATCACCTATCTTTCCTGCCGGCCTCCTCTTGCACGCTTCATCTCATACTTCATCATCACTTCTACATAAACCACAATGTGAAATAAAAAACAAATGGAACATATTAATGTAAGATGTGACAGATTTTAGATGAAACAAGGTGTCACAATGAATCAATCCATCTTCGGGTGTTATTATAATCCAAAATATTGTTCTTCTTTTTATCTAAAACAGATGGTATGAATTCAAAGTTAGAAAAGGAGAGGTTCTCTATAGTTTTGCTTTGTGGATTTTATCCATGAATCAATATGTGCTTCCATAGTGGTTAGCATGTGTATACCCTCAATATGTCCCCTAGCATTCTTTCTAGTCTATCACCCACTCAACTATGCATCAAACAACTTATCCATTAACCCCACCATAAGTTATGTTTATGTTCAAAGTTTAGATCTAACTTTACAACGCGATATATGAAAATAGGGAAAAGAGGAAAAAAAAACTATTCATGTTATCGCAAATTAACCCAAGATAATGCATAGTGAAATTCAAACTGATTGCAGTAACGATTTATGGAATGAAAGATAACTTTTGTCTTCTATTAAATAAGATCCAAGGGAAAAAGATTAGTTCTTTTGGTTTCTAATTATTAGTTAGCTTTTATTTAATATTTATAAGGCAAGTGATTACAATGATGATGAAAAAGGCGTAAATGTTGTTATGCAGGTACACAAAAGTTTTAAAAAAATATATGCACAAAGTGATATGCTAATTACTTCTCCAGATGGGGTATGGACCATAAGTTGGCAATGGAGATTCTTGATTAAGCATATTATTATTTGTATATATATACATACATCGTTTATTCGAGGATTTGTACGCCTCAGTTCTATTTACTTACTCGAGAAGTTAAGCGAGTAATGATAATAAGCTTACCCGAAGTATAGTAAACTCTCCAAAGTCCAAATGCAAATGGATTATGATAATATGCCAACGCTTTCTGAAGCCCATCCCGAGACTATGGATCTTTTATCGCGAGCATGGTGTGATTTTGCGGTTAAAGAAGCTTTACAACCCGAGCTACAAAGCCAAGCACTTATTCTACATGAATACTCAATCAACAGTTTTGATGACGGGTCAATGTCCCCTAATTTCAAGGTACGCGCAACAGCCACAAACACTAATAAACAGTAGAAAATTTAACTATTTTTGACATGATATTGCATGTGATGATCTTTGGAAATGAATTTGCAGAAGTTGGAGAGCATAAAGATGGATGATACAACAAAGTCTATACCCCATGGAAGACTAATGATGTGAAGGTAAACCACTTCTTTCTGTTTATAGAATTTAACTGATGTATATATTATTCCTACTGTTTCGTAAGCGTCAACGTACACTTTTAATTTATTTGGTATGGATACTCATGCGTGTTATTAGTCTTTGATCAGTCATGGATATGGATGCAACAAGCAATGCATCCTGAATTGAATTACAGCAGCTGTTTCAGAAAGAAATTGGTAAATTATCCAATCAATCTCCTTAAACAAATGATCAAACGATTCATTAATTCTATGTGTTTAACAAATTATATCACTATTTATGCAGCAATCATGGCATATGAATCCATTCAAATCATCACATCTCTCAATTAAGAAATGGTTAAAGGAGATTAAACGAAAGAAAAAGGAAAACGAGAGGCTGCAAAAGGCTGAAGTTCATGCAGCAGTATCAGTAGCTGGTGTTGCTGCTGCTTTGGCAGCCATAGCTGCTGAAAACTCAAACCGTGGCGCATCAAATTCCCCTGCCGCCACAAGGGAGGCGGCAGTAGCATCTGCAGCCGCCCTGTTGGCCGCTCACTGTGCAAAAAGCGCTGAGACTATGGGTGCAAAGAAGGAGCAGCTTCGCGCTGCAATAAGCTCCGCCATGAGTGCAACCAGCACTAGTGACATTCTAACTCTCACTGCTGCAGCTTCTACATGTAATTCATAACTTCCACCTTCTTTAACTATAAATAAACAATCATTCTCTATCACAAACAACTTATCAAATCAATTCTAGTTAGTATTAAGAGTACCTAAATCATAATCATTACCATAGTCTAATATGCAATGGTCTAATTAGTTTATGTTTTGATGTTTTTTCAGCATTAAGAGGAGCTTCAACACTCAAAACAAGATCTGGATGCAAGAACATGTTAAACGCGAATGCTCCAGTACTTCCTATAGAAGAAAACACCGATCTTGAGTATGATTTTGAGCAGTGTAGATTAATACTAAAAAGAGGGACCGAACTCCAAATCAAGGCATCAGATGGTAAATCAGATTTCACATTTTTTTTCTCTTTTTTAATTAAAATTGTGTGTGTGCATCCTCTTGATCATGATTGTGTGTATTGACCTCCATTGTTGAACAGGAAGATGCATGATAAGATCAGTGTCTATCATCTTGAATCATGAGGCCAAGGTGCAATTTAATACATCATTTTTGCATAAACTTTTAGCTTTTCATGGTAACCTTTAACTTTCCTTTTGAATTATAACAAACTAGAGGGCTTTCAGCGACAGAACACTTGTTAGAAATCCCTCGGTGAATGTAGGAGCCATCAGTGATGGTCCATATAGATCTTGCTGCTAACTTCAACATTTTTTACCATACAGGTTATTCTCAGAACAAGGAAGCCTAATCTATTGAATGCATTGGCTAGCAAGAAAGAAAGTATGTTTTTTAATTTGATACAAAAATATTGTTAATACCACGCGAACAGACTTAAAGCGTACAAAGTAAAACATACTACCACAAGTCCACAAGTGATATTTTTAAATCTTTGTCATAATATAATATGTTACCTAGTTAAAGAAACCAAAAATGTATGCATTAACATAACATACGCGACTATTTAGTGATGGATTTGTGTTCTTCTTGACACTCATTTCAAATTACATGTTACTAATGTACATTTTATATGTTTTGATAGGTGTTGTGTTAGATCAGCATGTGGAGCTCTACAAGAACCCCGAAGACGACAGGGAAACATGTTTTCTCATTGTTTTAACAACCACCGAGGGATAATTAAACTAGATATGACGAACGACGATGAGTGTTACAAGATATGGTCTTGGACTATTAATCATATGCTATCCCTTTTGACCCCATTCACAAAAAACTCGCTCTCGTATCATAAAAACTAAACAACAATGTCGTGTTGGTTAATTGATTTATCCTGTATTTCATCTTTGTTGTGTAATTATAGACATATTGTTTGCTGAAATTTAATAATATTACTATTTATGGTTTGATCCATCACAAGTTTATATTCTTTTGGATATGGATGCCCCATAATGCAACCTAAATGTTTCTATATAATGTTTTTGCAGTGTTTGGTGATATGTTTGTTTCTTGATAATAAGTGGTTGATTTAAAATTTTTGGAAGTAATATGCAACACAGCGGTTGTGTAGTAGGGGCAGTTTGGGTATAAGTAGAACGAAAAGCTCGTTGTTTCTTATTATCATAGTAAGACTTCATTAGATTCTAAGCTTAATGACACTACAACTGGGAAAGTTGCTCGTAATAGCATGGTATATTGAATTTTACGCTAGTTTTAGTTCTAACAGAATTCAATCGAACTGCCAAAGTGCACAAGGCGCGGTCTAAGGGCCGCTCTAGACCTAGAAACTCGACCGTGAAGATCTCGTTTGCACAAGGCGCGCGACCTGAGGTCCGGTGTAGGACCGGTCTAAACTCCTCATTCAAGGCGTCATTCTCTGCAAGGCTAGACACGTGAGTATAAAGTTGTTACTCGAATCATATTAGCGTAATACTATTCCAATTTTTTTGGCATAAAAGCTTCTTATGCACGAGTAAAAGTAACATCATATTATTAATGTTTTTTGGTATAATTGTGTACAAGCTCCTTATACACGAGTAAAAGTAAGCACACAACATAAGATTAACATATCTTATATTCTTACATGGCTACATATAATAAAACTACTTTCCTGCTTTTCTCATGATTTGTTAAAAAATAAATAAATTAGGCTTAAAAGGTAAATCTAAACATACACATTCAAATACTGCAAAACATAAACCGCTAAAATATTTTCATGAAAGGAAGTATTCACATGTAAGTTACATATATCACCTTACATAAACATCTAACTATTTACCCAAAAAAATACAAAGAAACTTATAAGCCGAATTCAAACATATCAACAGTTAACAATAACAGCATAAAAAAACATTAAAATCAGATACAAAACCTATTAATTTAAACTCTTCTAAAAAACACAACCAAAAGATGAACCCGTATTTCTTTCACAGTTTTCTTTCTTTTTACACTTTCAGTATCCACCAGCAACAGTTTCTACTGATTGATTCAGTGAACATAACCATGATCTTCTACTGTCCGAATGTGAATTTGACCTTCGAAAACTTGATCTTGAATACCGACCGCGGTCAACAGACGATCTGCTCAAAGACGGACCTGTGTCTGAAGCACCCATGCAAAGACTTGAGCTTATTTTCATTGATGGAAACTTTTGACAGCTCAAAGATCTAAGAGAAGATGGAAATTCAGGCTTGCATAAGGGAGTTGTATCAAGTGCAATGTTATCTGTGTCTTCTATTAAAGATGCACATGTGAAAAATGATAGCGGTAAACTTGTACGCGACATCCCTAAGAGCGGTCTGGTGCCTGGAAGCTTTCTGAATGAAACTATTCCTTGGCGGCATAGAGGGCAGGGTATCGAGCCTGGCGGCCCTTGGGAGGCATTCGACGCGGTGCTTGTGGAACAAAGATATAATGCACAACGAGTGCAGAATTCATGAAAACAACCTGTTGTAGTTAACTCGGGTCAAGATTAATTCTAAGGAAATATGCTATTCAATTAGAGGTGGCAAAATGGGATTACATGTGGTTGAGTGACCTGAAACAGTTTTTGTCTGAATAATTATAGTTTTTTATAAATAGTTAAGACGGGTTTTTTTGTTATAAATAACAATAACATGCTGTTTCTTTTCTCATTGAGTCATTAAAAGATAGTTCTAGTTGGATCATCGGTAACTGCTAAACCTGCTAAGCAATAACATGCTGTTTCTTTGTCTCATTGAGTCATTAAAAGATAGTTTCTAGTTGGATCATCGGTAACTGCTAAACCTGCTAAGCAAGTACAAATCGTGGACGTGTCAGCTGATGAATCATGAAACAACATCTTAAAGCGGTGCTGACATGCCGTTTGCCAGTCAGCTTCATTAAATAGTCAAAAAATGCCACATCAGCTTGCCAACTCAGAAAATTTACCTACTCAGCAGGCTAAGTGACCCAATGACACAAACGGGACACAAAGTGATCTTTTAATGACAGTGAAACAAAAAATAGTTCGTTGACCCATTTGGCACAAAGTGAAAAAATGTTGTCGACTTGTGGCTTAAGACAAAAAGCAACCATATTTAGTGTGTGAAATATGATTACAAAGGTGATGATAAAATGATTTATGAGATTTTATGAATTAAGAGTACACTTTTAGGTGACATTCAACCTGTTCGTTATCAGTTTCCTTTTAGCATCAACCCATTCATAATTATAAGGTTTGTAATTTCAGCCTCCTACATTCCATTTTTACCAAAAACTCGATTTTTTGGCAGAAATATTACAACGTGAAGTACGCATTATTACCTTCTGCAGCAAGGGCGCACTTGTTTCCAAACAAACAGCACAAGGATCTCCACATGTAGAAAGAGAATCATCGCTCCATCCACACTCTCTGTGCATCCAAATAAAAAGAATAAGAACAGTAACGAGATAAAGGTTGACTTTTGACGTCAACAAGGCAAAATCCACTAAAATCAAAAAGTTCTAAGCTCAATCACCTAGCAATCTTGACAACACTCATAAGTGGAACACACAAGTATGGAGAAGAAGTCGGTTCCTCATCTTGTGGTTGTGCAATCAGGACTTCCTCAAGCCATTCTCTATGCCATAACTGAGCCACGGCTAAAGGGGTCCATCTTTTCATGTTTAAAACGTCAACATGTTACAAATTAGACAGGATCTTGGTAAACTCGAATCAAAATGTGGAATTGGTACATTATAATTTTTACCCTTTTGAATTTTCAGCAGCTACGCTCACTCCTCTGGCCATCAGAATCTAAAATGACGTACAAAACACATAGCAATACATTAGTCAAAAGTCAAGACCTTGACAAATTGGAAAAAATCATTTCTAATGACCAAAAACATACTTGACAACATTGTGCATTTCCACCACACGCAGCATAATGAAGGGGTGTGCTTCCTGCACCTAAAACAACATACTTTTCTTCAATTTACAATAAACACACTAAGCAAAAAATAATAATCATATGAAAGAGAGTGATGACATGTATAGAATTAAAGAGATACCAATCAAGTCAATTGTAGTGCCATCTTCAACTGTGACTTCATTTACGGAAGCCCCCAAATCAATGAGTAACTGTAAACTATCAACATGACCGTTTAATGCAGCCATATGGAGAGCTGTCAAACCTCCATCAGCAGGTCTATTAATTGTTTCATAAAGGGATCTATTCACGAACATAGTTTCAAGATTAATAAAACTCCATTAACAATAAAGTATTATATATATTTCATCAAGATTTCTTGAACTATACCCTTCGTCAAATTCCAAGACAGGTTCTTTGATTCTTGATCTTTTCATAACAAAGTCATAAAAATTAGGAACACTAGGGATATAATCAGCAAGAAGGATCCGAATGCATCGCGTATGTCCATTAAGAGCAGCCAAATGCAATGCAGTACCTCCGTTTAGATAATCAGCTTTGTGAATCTAAATTCAATAGTCCTTAATTAGCCTAAAATACGATTCCAAATTTAAAAGACATAATGTACTGACGAAAAAAGAATGCATACGTTTGCTTTGTAAAGAACCAGAGTCAGAACAACCTCCCAGTGACCATGTTGACAAGCTTGCATCAAAGCAGTCTATGCAACAAGAAAACATATAATTATAAATATATATCCTTAATCTATGTTAATAAATCTTTATAATATAATCAACAAATTCATCCTAACCTGCCCGCGATAATTTCTGAGATTAATATCAACCCCGGATTGAATCAAGAGCGAAACAATCTAAAACCAAACCAAACCAAACAATAACATTTAATAAAACTCCCCTAAATTGCAAGATTTCAATCAAGATTAAAACGAATGAACACACATGATACATAGATACCTCATGGTGACCTTGAGCTGCAGAGTAATGAAGGGGGGAGTTTCGAACACCAAACGTCGAATATCTAGCAAGTCTAGGATTATATTCAAGTAAAGCCTTTGCTTCTTGAACATCACCATCTCTTGCAGCCGAAACAAGGCGTTCTCCGGATGCAGAGCACCCGAAAGAATTGCCCATAAGGCTAAAGAATCTCATGGTTTGTTCTAAACAAAAACTAATAGAAACCCACAAAGAATCAATGACAAAGAAATTTAATGTCTTCTACATTATTGAATACACCAGCTGATATGACCTAATTTGAGTTCCTGAAGAATGTGACATGAAAATGACCTAATTTTAGATCAATGATTTCTACAAAATGAAGAACGAATAAATGATTCAAATACACGTAATATGATCAAACAGTTGTATTGAACTATTGATCATCATCTTTACCTTCAATCGGCAGAGTTAAGAGAATAACACAACCCTAATTCTTGATTTCCACAAAAAATCAAAACCCAATTGGGAATTCCTCCACTCGAAATCCAAATTTCTCAAGAACACCGAATCACAAAGATCGGATTTGACACAAAACCCTCTTCGTAAATCCCCTAAAAATGAAAAAGATTCAATCCCCACTATTAAAAATCCCGGATTTGGGTATATTTTGGTGAGAAATGTGTATTTGGAGATGGGATTTACAAATTTTAAGGGAAAATCAAAGATCGACAAGTGAATCTATTGAAGATTTTGTGATCATATAAACGTTTCAGGAGGATCTAATCTTGGTGGTAACGGGAAATCTCCTTGAGTATTACACAAATGGATGCGATCATAGTTAGAGAAAATGTTGGCTTTGAGAATTTGGGATGAAAACACCAGAGAGACGGTGATGACGAGGAGTGAGGTGTTAAATTGTTATCGTCTACCTAACAGGAATCAATGCTAGTAATTTAATTAATTAAACTAGGTATTTATGCCGCGCGTTTGGTAGTGGTTGTGTTAGACCTAGTACGCAACCATTGCATTATGTAGTGCTCGGTTTTGATGCAAGACGGGTGTGTTACTACTACAGTTTCCCCGTTGCATGGTTTAGTTGGTTTAGTGTTGCAAAAGTCTGGCATGATGCAAAACGGATGTGCTGCTATCGGTTAACTGTAGCTGTTATTGGGTATCCCTTAATCGTAAAAGATGGTTTGGGATGTAAAAGCATGCATCCTTACTTTGTTTCTGTTTTTCTATTTCTGACGGGTTTATGCTCCTGTGATTTAATTGTGTAATTATTCAGATGGCTATAGAATATGTTAAATGATATGTGTATGATGGTTGGTGTTTTGTCAATCAGGTTACGGAGGTTAGCGTTCAGGCTTGGAGCTACGAACAACGTAGTCTCACAATATTTTGTGTAGTTATTATTTTTTTGCAGAAGATACTTGTATGTTGTAGTTAACTTGAAGTTTTTAACTTTATGTCAAACTATTTTTTTGGTCTTAACATAATGAATCGCGTAATATTCATCGTCTTCTTTCTTCTTCATTTTTCATCAGAACCTTCTCTCTCATCTCTCATGGCTTCCAATTGGATGATTCACACCCCATCATCATCATCATCAAAATCTCCAAACCCTTGCAATAAACCCCTACAATCCTCATCAATTTCTTCATATCCACATCAACAATCACACACACACACACAATCACACAAACAATCAATTTCATATTTTCATCTGCAAATCGGAGAACCTTCGTCAATGATGAAGCCGATTCCGCCACCGACGACCACCGCCACCGCCAACCGCCCCGCCAACCGCCCTCGCCGCCGGCCGGACCTAACCCTACCGCTACCCCAACGCGAGCCACAGATCGCCGTACCACTGCCGCTACCACTGTCGTCCGCACCTACCACCACCGTTAGAGGAATAGCAAAACATTAGACGAAGTAAAATAACCCTAAAATAATTCGAAAACTTGGTTATTACTATGTATATTTTTCTCTATAATTATAGGGAAAATAACATTTGTAAATTTTTAAAATTTTTAATAGGGATGAGCAAATGGTACCAAACACTAAACCGAACATGTAACGAATTTCCCGTACCAGATTATTTTCGGTACCAATTTGGTACCCACTATTTGGTGTTTTTGGGATCGGTATTTTTGATTCGGTACCGGTATTTTACCGATTTTCACCTTTGAATACTATACCGGTACCGAACCATACCCTACCGAGCATTTTTTATACCAGAACCAGTATCCAATTTTGATAATTTCAAGATCAATACATTCGGTACGATATACGATACTGGTAGCGAGCTCATCCCTAATTTCTAAAACTCACCTTCACAAAAACAGAAACTCTAAGGATGGGTCATGGACTCATGGCCCATGGGTCTAAATTATCGGAGTATGTTGTATACTTGTATGCAAGTATGTAGCACCTTAATATTCAAAATGTATTTGTGGGCCTTGTGGGCTTTGTGGGCTTGTTGGTAGGTTCTAGAGACACCCACGGCCCAACACTGATCACTTAAATCGTTAAATTCACATCCAACGCAATTTCTCCATTCCTTCACAAATACAGTTCATTCATATCCTCTGCCCTCTATAAACAACTCCAAGAGGCTGCAGAAGCTACAATCTTCTTCACAAAATCTACCCCAACGCGAGCCACAGATCGCCGTACCACTGCCGCTACCACCGTCGTCCGCACCTACCACCACCGCTCAACTCACCACCACCGCCAAACAACCGTCGTTCAACCTCTCGGAACTCGCACGAAGCTTCGTTATCAGATCTCACTCGTCAAGTTCTCTCCGGCATCTACTACCTCCACTGGCGGAAGATCGTTCATCGTGACATCAAACCTTCAAATCTGCTATTCAATTCGAAGAAACAGGTGAAAATCGCCGATTTCGGAGTCTCGAGGATTCTAGCACAAACGATGGATCCTTGTAACTCATCTGTAGGTACTATCGCCTACATGTCGCCGGAGAGAATCAACACCGATCTGAACCACGGGACGGTGCTTAAGGGCTCTGCACCTCCGGCTATTGCCGCAGCTCCCGTGGCTTCCCACCGCCGGGAGAACTCCGCTGGGTCTCATATCCACTTTCACTCCGATTCCGATGATGATGACGATGGTGATGATGATGATGAATCTCTTTATTTCTTGTTTTGAAACTTGTACCCTGTGCATCACCTTTGGTACGGTGGCACTGTAGACACCGACCAAAGGTTTTAAATAGAATAGATAATTGTGTTTAACGTTATGGTGTTTAGACGCTACCCGATCATCATATGTATATTAAAATATGTATTGATAATACTAGTCGTTTTCCCGCTCGCGCTTCGCGGCGAGGCAGATCGGCCTAACAACCTGATAATTTGGGTCAATGCATCTGTTTCCATCATCGCAACGATTATGTTTTAAAATGTATGAAAACGGCCTAAAATATAGGAACAAAAGATCAGATGGAATAAAGTTTTTGGTGGCTCAGAACTCTTAAATATCATGGCTGCCAGGCGAGTTGCAGGTTAAAAACCTACCATCCACCATCCCTGCCACGCCATGTTCATCGTTTGATGGAAGAAATTTAAACGTCATCATAGCCGAGCGAAAAAAGCGACAATCATAGGCAAACGATAAAACCCAAAATCAATTGTCAAAAAGAAGAACTCAAAAGGCTCATACAAAAATCATAGCCTTACAGATGGTGTTTGGAGATTTTTTAAAACACCCAACTCTAGCAACAATTTACGCAGACATCATCGAATGCATTCAACCAGCGGCTGACACGGACAAGAGCTAACCGTCACGCACACACCAGCAAAGGTAGCCAACCGTCGGCCAACGAAGTTACAATCGACAGACCTCGGCCGGTACCGGCATAATCACAAACCAGATTAGGGCTCTCAGATGTGCCATGTGCCATCGTCATCGAGCAAATTTGAAAAGAACCGATGTCACGGTTGCGTGGACGCCACCAAAGGCGGTCAACGGACCACCGGCGGCGTCGAAATGGACAGATCTAGGCCTATCCCAACATGCACCACTGTCCATGGAGACGACGATACATGGGTCCATCGGAGCCGCCAACGATACTCAAAACCACCAAACACTGGTGGCGTTGGCAATAACACCACATGGCTGCAGGTGCGCAGGTCGAGGCCCGCATTGGCGGAAACGAACAGTCAGCACCACCACCAGAACCAGAAAACCGACTGAAACGGACGGCGTTAGCGATGTTTAAAGGGCCACAACCACCACCGGTGCGGAAGTCGAGGCCCGCGTCGGCGGAGACGAACAGCCACAACCACCACCAAAACCAGAGAAGTCACCCCGGCGAACACCAACACCGCCACCACCTACATCTGATGATGTTTAAAGGGCAGGCGCGGGTACCAAAGATTGGTGAAATACCCAAAATGCCCTCATGTTACTGTTAATCGCGTTGTGTTTTTCATTATAGGGTAATAACATCTATTGTTAACAATATACATCAAGTATTTCATTTTCTTTTCTTCTCTATTATTTGTTTGGCGATCTTTGCATTCACAACATTAACTTTATCCGACTATGCTTTTAGGTTAATCTATTTATGCTCGTATTCTATACAATGATAACAAACTGCGAGTAGCAACCAGACTTTGGAATTGTTTACTGATATTGTCGATCTTGCGCACTTATAGCTTTATTGTAACTCATCTTGCACAAATCTTCATGTTTCTTACTATACGTTCTGCACGTCTGGTACTCTTTCCGCATGAGCATTTTCTATACCTAAAACCATGCATCAATATCGTTCTTCTTTTCAATATCAACATAGTTTAGGAAAAAGATCTTTGATAGCTATGTAATCGAACCGATTGTTATTTTCCAAAATAGTGTATTTATGTCATCCTCAAGTTCTTCATAAGTTACTCTTCCTCATATTATCAAGATGAAGGAGGTATTTTATTTTATGGATTGCTTTGACACATTATACCCACAAAGAGTTTTCCTTGGTTAGTACCCTCCACCAACACTATAGGAGCAAACTCATAATTAAAAAACCTTTTGACTTAAACTCAAAATCTCTCATTATTTACTGTGTTTGGTATCTTATTTTAATCATTTGTACTAAGCATCATTGTTCAATATATATACCTAATTACTGATATAGGTGGTAACCAAGTAAACCCTTAAATTTGCAAAATGTACACTTCCACCGTTTAAATTTACAAATTAAACCTTTAAATTTTCAGCTTGACTCTCTATTTTATATATAATATACTATTTTAACGCATGAATTATTATTGTGATCTTATTTGTCTTCAAACAATTTTTTTCGTTAATTACTATTCTAATTAAAAGGTTTGGTCAGTGGTGGATTTTTCCTTTTTTTCCTTTTTTTCCTTTTTTTTTCTTTTTTTTGTGTTAAAATTTTTCTTTTGTTTATTTTGTTTGTGTTTTATTATTTTTTTCTTTTTTTTTGTTTGTGTTTTAATATGGTTTGTTTTGTGTGTGGGTTTGAGATTTTGGGATGAGGTTTTTTGTATCTGGACACGTGTTTTGATTTGTAGGGTTCGTTGACGTTGTCTTTCTTTGGGTTCCTGCTTTCTTTCTTTCGTTATCGCTACCCTGACGATTCTCGCTATTAAGGTTTGGGTTTTCCTTTTGTTTGCTCTTTTTGGGGCTTTGATTTTCGTCCGTTTTCTATTTTGGACTCTGTCGCTTTCTTACGGCTTTGATTTTCGTTTGTTTTGTGTATGGTGTTGAGCTTTGATTTAGTTTTTGGGTTCTGCATGTTTTGGTTTGTTATGGATTTGGGGTTTTGGTGTATTTTACTTTGTGTATTTGACTGATTTTGTGGTTTTGAACCTTCATTTGATTTTGATTTAGGATTACATTAAAACTCGCATACGTGCGGCAACGCGCGCACCAAAACCTAGTTATTATAAAAAAACTAACTTGTGGTTGTGTATAATTTTGTTTCGTGTCAGTTATAGATTTTGTTGAAAACGAAGTTATATTCAAAATAGATTTTTTTGGGTATCATATTTATATTGACTGGCGGTAATATTCTAGTATTATGAAGAATGAAACTAATACCGATCGAATAAAATCGGTACCATTTATATATTTGTCTTTTATCTAATTTTTGATCTCCAAAACCAAATCACTAAAACTATATACGATTGTTTTATGTACCTAGCCACATTACCGTAGCGCACATACTTATATTCCAGTTTAGATAATTATTCAAGGTTTGAGTGAGGGACAAGGGCTTAGAGGTGTACAAACCGTTTTTTTTCTAAAACCGGTTCAGATTTCAATAAAATCGGTTTGGATTTCAAACCGAATCGGTTTTTTCATCATGGGGTCAGACCGGCTGTTTTTTTCAAATCGGTTCGGATTACAAACTAATTTGGCTCACTGAATACTCGTACTTGTCAAACTGGTTTTTATAAACTGGTTTTTTACTGGTTTAATCGGTTTTTTATATTTGAACCGGTTTTGGGTGTGGGGTTACCAAACTGGTATACAAACCGGCGGTTTGGATCATGTTGGGAGCCAAACCGGGTTTTTTTTTTCAAACCGGTCCTTTTTTTGACCTTTTTTTTCAAACTGGTATTTTTGTACACATCTACGAGGGCTATTATCGATCTTGATTGCTATAGGTAGAGGTGCACAAACCGGTTTTTTTTTAACCCGGTTCGGGTTGGACCCGGTTCGGGTTTGGTCAACGAATTCACGCCCGGTTTTTGACCAAGAACGGTTCGGGTCGGAACCGGTTTTCAAGCCCGGCAAACCCAACCCGGTTGGAACCGGTTCGTGTTGGAACCGAACCGGGTCGGGTCTAAGAACCGGTTTGGAAAACCCGGTTTTTTTTACCTACTATTTAAATTATATACAAATTAATTACAAATTTTGATTAATTAAAAAATATTAGAGTAGATTAATTAAACACTATTTTTAAGATTTTCATTAATACGATTGTATGCGTTTTTATTTTCATTTTAATAAGTAAACAATTAATACGAATAAAAATCATAAGCGAGTTTTTCTAAAGAAAACAATAAAAATTACATTAATTCATAAAAGTAAACAATTAATTGATTACGAAAAATAAACAATAAAAATTAAATTAATAAGTAAAAAATTAATACGAATACAAGTTTTTCTAATTTAATCGTCTTCGTCGGTTTGTGTGCCAATGCGTTGAGACAAATCATAAGCGAGTTCTTCGTCGGATAGCGGTGAGGATCGTCCGGTTTGTACCTCGTGTTCGTGTATTTCTTCTTCAATCGGTGTTTCTTCTTCAAGGTTTGATATGTGTTGTCTTCGTTCGGCCGCATCTAAGTGGTCTTTTAAACAAATACACATCTCTAGCGATGTTGGAGTTAGCCTTGTTCTTCTAATCGATAAAACCCTGCCACTAACAGAAAATGCAGACTCCGAAGCTACCGTGGAAGCTTGGACGGTTAGTAAATCACGTGCCATGGCGGCTAGGACCGGAAATTGTGATTCCTTTCCTTTCCACCATGTCAGAATATCAAATTTCAAGAATTCATCGGGAGACATAGTGGCTAAAAATCAGTTCCCATATACCTCCCGAGTTCGCTACTTGGGGTGTTACCCCTCTGACGTTTACTGTTTTCATTTCTCAAATTATTATATAAACTAATCATCGGGTCTCTACTTGAGCTCGACGAACTCGATTCCACGTTCGATGGTCGGTGGATGTTTGATGTTGCACCATATTTTTCAACATAAACATTAAACAATTTTTTAAAAATTTCATTAAATGTTTGTTTTGTATTAACATTAAAAAATGGATCTAAATCATGTAAATCTAAATCATAAGTTATCTCATCTATTAAAGTTTCTACCCCCGAAACATTTAAACACGGGTCTAGTGCGGCGGAACACGTAAAAACCGGGGGTAGTTCAATGAAATATTTTTAAATTTTTCTTTCATCGGCGCAACCATTGCTGAAAACATTTCATTTCTTTCTTCATATTCACTTAATTTATGGGTCATTAAATAAATTTGATGAAGTGTTAGACAACTTGTCGGATAATAAACCCCCGGCAATTTTGTAGTTGCGTTTTTAAAAAGCTCTAAAAATTGAGTTATTTCTTGAATATATTCCCAACCCTCTAACGGAAACGGAACAACCCGACCCCGCATCGCAAGACTATCGTGAAAAACATAAAGCGTTTCTTTTTGTCGCAAAGCACTATTAAACATTTTCCAAGTAGAATTCCATCTAGTCGGGACATCCCAATTTGGTCCTAAACAAATGGAATTCGTATCGTGACACATTTTTCTATAATTAACATACCTTTTTCTACTAGTTTTAAAAACGTCACGTAACATGTTTTTGAAAGACGTTTTAAAATCTTCAACTTCAGGAACGCCAAGACCATCTTGCACAACTAAATTAATAATATGTGCAACACATCTTGAATGAAAAAATACGCCGTCACAAACCGGTTTATATTTTATTTTTAATTTTTCAACGGCGGATGTGTTGTTCGAGGCGTTATCAAATGACATTGAAAAAATTTTGTTTTCTAGTTTATATGTTTTGATTACATAGTCTAAAATTTGAAAAAGATTATCACCGGTATGCGGATATCCAAATAATTCAAACGCAATCGTACGTTTCATCATTTGCCACGAACTTGGATCTATCCAATGGGCCGTGACGCAAAGGTACGATTCCGGTAAACCGTGTGGGGCGGACCAAACGTCGGTAGTTAAGTTCACACCGGTTTGTAAATTTTCAAATAAAACCTTTAAATCATTTTTTGCTTGTTTCCAAAGATTTAAACAATCACGTCTAAGAGTGGTGCGACTTACGTGAGTGTAGCGTGGTTGAAGAGTTTCTTGAATCAATTTTGTTAACCGAGGGTTGTCGAAGTGATCGAACGGTAATCCTTCTTGAATTACAAACTTTGCCATTCTATCTCGAACCATATCGACGTTGAAGTTCCATAAACCACCATCGTTTCCGATTGATGTTTGCCCTTGACTCGGTGTACTTTTCAAAGACTTGCACCATTTGGTCATATGATTTCTCAAAGTCGAGTTTGAATCCGACTTGAAAAACGAACCACAAGCCTTGCATCGAGCTTTATGTTGACCATTCGACATTTCGCATAAGTCGAAATTACACCAAATCTCTTGGTTTCGCGTTGTTGAAAGAATTCTAACAACGGTAGCGGCACTTGAGGATCCACCGGTTGGAACGGAAGATTCAGAAGCCATAATTCAAGAGATTGAGAGAATAGAAAGTTGAGAGTGAGGAGCGTTTTTGCGTTTTTAAGCACGTTTTTGAGCGTTTTTGAAGTTTGAGTGTTGTGACTAAACCATTACACCCACTACCTATTTATACTATCATATAAGGGCAAAATGGTCCAAAAAATGGAAAAAACGGTCAAAAACTAGCCCCCAACGGCCATATAGCCGTTTTCTAACGTTCAAAAAAAAAGGTCAAAAACCGGTTCCAAACCGGTTTTTTGGACCGGTTTCGAAACCGGGTCGGGTAAAAAACCGGGTCCAAACCGGTTTGGGCTAGAAAATTCAAAACCGGTCCCGAACCGGTGGGTTTTTTCGGGTTGGAACCGGGTTGGGGGTATACCGGGTCCGAACCGGTTCGGTTCGGGTCGGGTCGTCGGGTCGGGTCGGGGAACCGGGTTTGGTGTGCACCTCTAGCTATAGGACCTAGAGGTGCACAAAAGAACCGGGTTCAAAACCCGAACCGCCGAACCGACCCGGACCCGAACCGGTTCGGAACCGGTATGCCCCCAACCCGGTTCCAACCCGAAAAAAACCCGCCGGTTTTGAAGTTTCCAGCCCAAACCGGTTTGGACCCGGTTTTTCCCCGAACCGGTTTCGAACCCGGTCCAAAAAAACCGGTTTGGAACCGGTTTCGACCGTTTTTTTTTTTTGACCGTTAGAAAATGGCTATTTGACCGTTTGAGGCTATTTTGTGACCGTTTTTTGGACTTTTTTTGGACCATTTTCCCCTTATATGATAGTATAAATAGGTAGTGGGTGTTATGGTTTAGTCACAACACTCAAAACTTCCAAAACGCTCAAAAACGTGCTTAAAAACGCAAAAACGCTCCTCACTCTCAACTTTCTATTCTCTCAATCTTTGAATTATGGCTTCTGAATCTTCCGTTCCAACCGGTGGATCCACAAGTGCCGCTACCGTTGTTAGAATTCTTTCAACAACGCGAAACCAAGAGATTTGGTGTAATATCGACTTATGCGAAATGTCGAATGGTCAACATAAAGCTCGATGCAAGGCTTGTGGTTCGTTTTTCAAGTCGGATTCAAACTCGACTTTGAGAAATCATATGACCAAATGGTGCAAGTCTTTGAAAAGTACACCGAGTCAAGGGCAAACATCAATCGGAAACGATTGTGGTTTATGGAACTTCAACGTCGATATGGTTCGAGATAGAATGGCAAAGTTTGTAATTCAAGAAGGATTACCGTTCGATCACTTCGACAACCCTCGGTTAACAAAATTGATTCAAGAAACTCTTCAACCACGCTACACTCACGTAAGTCGCACCACTCTTAGACGTGATTGTTTAAATCTTTGGAAACAAGCAAAAAATGATTTAAAGGTTTTATTTGAAAATTTACAAACCGGTGTGAACTTAACTACCGACGTTTGGTCCGCCCCACACGGTTTACCGGAATCGTACCTTTGCGTCACGGCCCATTGGATAGATCCAAGTTCATGGCAAATGATGAAACGTACGATTGCGTTTGAATTATTTGGATATCCGCATACCGGTGAAAATCTTTTTCAAATTTTAGACTATGTAATCAAAACGTATAAATTAGAAAACAAAATTTTTTCAATGTCATTTGATAACGCCTCGAACAACACATCCGCCGTTGAAAAATTGAAAATAAAATATAAACCGGTTTGTGACGGCGTATTTTTTCATTCACGATGTGTTGCACATATTATTAATTTAGTTGTGCAAGATGGTCTTGGCGTTCCTGAAGTGGAAGATTTTAAAACGTCTTTCAAAAACATGTTACGTGATGTTTTAAAACTAGTAGAAAAATGTATGTTAATTATAGAAAAATGTGTCACGAAACGAATTCCATTTGTTTAGGACCAAATTGGGATGTCCCGACTAGATGGAATTCGACTTGGAAAATGTTTAATAGTGCTTTACGTCAAAAAGAAACGCTTCATGTTTTCCACGATGGTCTTGCGATGCGGGGTCGGGTTGTTCCGTTTCCGTTAGAGGGTTGGGAATATATTCAAGAAATAACTCAATTTTTAGAGCTTTTTAAAAACGCAACTACAAAATTGTCGGGGGTTTATTATCCGACAAGTTGTCTAACGCTTCATCAAATTATTTAATGACCCATAAATTAAGTGAATATGAAGAAAGAAACGAAATGTTTTCGACAATGGTAGCGCCGATGAAAGAAAAATTTAAAAATATTTCATTGAACTACCCCCGGTTTTTACGTGTTCCGCCGCACTCGACCCGTGTTTAAATGTTTCGGGGGTAGAAACTTTAATAGATGAGATAACTTATGATTTAGATTTACATGATTATGATCCATTTTTTAATGTTAATACAAAACAAATATTTAATGAAACTTTTAAAAAATTGTTTAATGTTTATGTTGAAAAATATGGTGCAACATCAAACATCCACCGACAATCGAACGTGGAATCGAGTTCGTCGAGCTCAAGTAGAGACCCGATGATTAGTTTATACAACACTTTGAGAAATGAAAACAGTAAACGTCAAAGGGGTAACACCCCAAGTAGCGAACTCGGGAGATATATGGGAACCGATTTTTTAGCCACTATGTCTCCCGATGAATTTTTGAAATTTGATATTCTGACATGGTGGAAAGGAAAGGAATCACAATTTCCGGTCCTATCCGCCATGGCACGTGATTTACTAACCGTCCAAGCTTCCACGGTAGCTTCGGAGTCTGCATTTTCTGTTAGTGGCAGGGTTTTATCGATTAGAAGAACAAGGTTAACTCCAACATCGCTAGAGATGTGTATTTGTTTAAAGGACCACTTAGATGCGGCCGAACGAAGACAACACATATCAAACCTTGAAGAAGAAACACCGATTGAAGAAGAAATACACGAGCACGAGGTACAAACCGGACGATCCTCACCGCTATCCGACGAAGAACTCGCTTATGATTTGTCTCAACGCATTGGCACACAAACCGACGAAGACGATTAGATTAGACAAACTTGTATTCGTAATATGTATATTTTGTTTTCTTTGGTTTAATTTTAATGTAATTTTTATTGTTTATTTTTCGTAATGAATTAATTATTTACTTTTATAAATTAATGTAATTTTTATTGTTTTCTTTAGAAAAACTCGAGTATGATTTTTAATTGTTTACTTATTAAAATGAAAATAAAAACGTTGAGACAATCGTATATAATTAATCTACTCTAATAAAATAAAAACGAAAATAAAACGCGTACAATCGTATATAATTGTTTGTATAAAACTCGTATTAATTGTTTACTTATTAAAATGAAAATAAAAACGCGTCCAATCGTATATAATTAATCTACTCTAATAATTTTTAATTAATCAAAATTTGTAATTAATTTGTATATAATTTAATTAGAAGGTAAAAAAAAAAAAAAACCGGGTTTTCCAAACCGGGTCTTAGACCCGACCCGGTTCGGTTCCAACCCGAACCGGTTCCAACCGGGTTGGGTTTGATGGGGTTGAAAACCGGTTCCGACCCGAACCGGTTCTTGGTCAAAAACCGGGCTCCAAATCGTTGACCGAACCCGAACCGGGTCCAACCCGACCCGGGTCAAAAAAAAACCGGTTTGTGCACCTCTAATAGGACCTTTGAGCTTCTAAACTCGGATTGGGCTTCGGGCCCATTATCTAACCCAAACTTTTGGTACGGTACCTTTATTGCCAAAGCCCACCAGAAAACCAAATTTGTATTTTGTAATATTATGCTTTTATAAACAGTAAGATTAGACGCCCCACAAATAGTCAAATACCGTGGGAATGAATGTATCAAAGTCACAATAGGCTATCAACATGTTTTACACGTACTTTTATCCTTTCTTTTTCTTTAGAATGTGACCCCTCTTAAAGTCAAAGTTGCTTTTTTGTGCCTAAAACGTGTTCTATAGGGTAATTAGTACTCGTGAAAAACATAATATGTACGATTGTTAGCATAGTAGCTTTTTCGGTGATTCATGTAGACCTCCGTACATATGATAACAATCATTGTTGGTTGGGATGTCAAGAAACAAATAGTTTGTGTACATGAGTTGTCAAGACGGAACCGACAAAGACATCGTATATGTTATCAACTAGAACAAGACACAAGCATGTGAATTTCGTGTTGTTTGAAAACATACATACCTGATTTTCAACATCATATACATTGTTAATAAAATAATTTCTACAAATAAAAATTCTCATAAATTTCAAGTTAGTAGTCAAAATATATTTTATTAGAGCAAATAAAAAACTAAGATTATTATTTTGATATCTTTTTGCGTCCCTATTGAAATTTTATATTGACATTGCCCATACAAAAATTATGTGAGTTCAAATCCTTTAAGTGTAAGGTTAGCTGAATTTAGAGGATATAATTTTTGTTAAAGAAAAAAAGAAACATGCTTGAACAATTGCAATGTAAGGGTTCAACTAGATTAGGAGAGACAATAAAGAAAAAGCGGTTGTGGTTCTCGTGTTGTGGTATGTCGCAGGTACTAAGTAGAGGCGTTGCATAGAAGATGTGTTTGTCGTTGCTGTGACGGCGTCGTCAATAGTAGTAGTGAGGGGAGGGGGAGAAGAAAGGGGGATGGGTTAAGGTGGATTTTTTTTTGGTTAATGTTTAATAACAAAGGCATTAGTCATTTCATTATAGTTTAACATATTTTAGCCCATTAGTGAAAAGTATCAAATGTGATACTTATGCTTGAGTAATGTAAACCACAAATGTATATTTTGAGTAGTTAAGATCAAATCCGCAATATGATTTTGCCACATGGATCGTGTAATTAGTATTTTATTTATTATGAAAAATAAACCACGTCATTTTAACTTGAGCCGGTTTAATCGATGTAAATTGATGATGACTTAAATTTGTACATTTTTTATTACAAAACTACATAGTTTGATAGTTCATCAAGACGTATACACCTTAGAGAATTATCAAAGCATTGAAAGTGGACTATTCGACGAGTAAGTCTTGTATTTGATCAAGTTGTATATCAATGTCGAAATTTAGCTTTGACAAAATAGAAATTAAAATCTCATGATATCTTCTTAGCAATTGAAGACTATACATATTTTACATTCAAATCAAAGATCCAAGTTTGTCAAAACAAAATGTAGCTCTCTAATGATTATCTAGAGCTTATTGTTATGGCAAATCGGCTAATAATCAATGTTTGCTAAAACCGAATATATGAAGTTGTAACACTTAAATGTTAAAATCAGAGCATTAGAAAGATAAGTATCGAGACTTAACATGCCACTTTAACAGACAAATTTGATGCATTCCAACAAAATGAGGCGTCAACATAAACGTCAAATCGTCAAGAAAAGTTCATCTTCTTCATCTACATCAAGATGACATTGCCCACCATTATTTAGAATATGTGTGGAGATTACGCAAATTCATCTAACGTTACCAACAAAACGCTTTAAGTTACATTAAATTAGTTATACGAATCATCATGCATATATACTCTTCATAATGAAGTTTCTAATAATGGAACAAAGCAAAAATAAAATAACTATATTGATATGTTTATGACAAATGATTGTATTCTTGACAGTTAACAGGATATGAGTGCCCAAATTGAGCAATGAGATTTGGGGAAAAGTTTGAGATGATTCAACCCCACCCCTCTCTAATTTGTATGGAAACATGATAAGATAAGACTTTAGAGGGAACAAGCAAGCATGGTGCTATGAAAAGCTTGCATATCTACAAAAAGATGAACAGGTTAAAAGGGCATCTTGTGATTTGTCATCCACTTGGAATACTACTTTTGTAAATGATAATGTTTTGAATAAAATTATATACATTTATGTATATTTGTGTATATAGATATATAAATATATAAACAACCACACATATATACATACATCTATGTAATTTAAGTTTAATATTAATGGTCATGACGTGAAGATTTTTTTAAACGAAAAGTATTATTAGAATGAACTACTAGCAAGATGATAGGGCCAAAACGGAAAAAAACACCAAATATGACAAGAGGATTTAAGAATGTTTGTAGAGGAAACAACAGAGACTGAAGAGGGAAAAAAAGTTGATGTATATACGTAAATAATCTTACAACGAGAAACGGTAAATTATAAATCTATGAGTCTAAGTATTAATTAGAACAAAGCGTGATTGATATTTTTAATATCTCTAAAAGGTTTTAAGAAGGTGACTTTTTCCAAATAAACTTTTTCTTGATCCTCATACTGCACATACACTACTATTCATCAGTGTACTATTCATCATGTATGATACGTGAAAAACTATCGGTGTATAAGTTTACATCTTTTAAACTGTGACAGGTATAATATCTTAAAACTAAAGTTACTTCTAAGAAAATAATATTATAAATCTTTGGGACATAAAATATAATTGAGATGCATTAGCCCCACAAAACAAACATCATTATCATGGAAAATTTTGCAATTTAGCGAACAATGGTATCTACCCATTACTTTTGATTATCCAACAATATTCCTATTGTTTGTTGTAACATGTAAAATGAATATAAAAATACACAACTTTTTCAAATTCATAAAAAGGTGACTGAATCAATCAATTAATATTCTTTCGCCTTTTCTAGTCAATAATAACGACATTTGCACATGTACTACACTTCAAACAGTATTCGATCATTGTGAATTGAAAAGGTGTATTTTATTATGTGTATATAACTTGTGTGATTAACTTGTTTATCATCGTTTCTGCTATTTAAATATAGTTTCCAAATCGGATAACTAGAAAAGTTTTAGGTTATATAGGATGATACCGTTATGTACCTGGAAAGTTACAACACAATTAGTAAAGTGAAATCTATGAAACATAAATCAACAAAAGTAGCAAGCGTAAGAATTAAAACTGAAAAAGTATCTCTCTTATTTCTGGTTAGTGTGAGATTTGCTTAAAATGTTACAGACCCACGTCTCATCTTATGACTCAATATATACTTCGATGAATTACGTCCCGCAGTCCTACTATGTCGATATGAATAGTTAGGATACCACTATGTGGTACCCTTACCAACATATTATATTGTTTGCTTTGCTTGTAAGTAGCAATCTAGCTACACATTTTGGACAAATGAATCATCAAAGTTGGAGTTGTATAGTGTATACTTATCCAACATTGTATAATGTGTTATATTCAATAGTGTGTCAGCCTCGTGTGATATGGCTGTCAAATTTTGGTTTCATTTGACACGTTTACCCCCATACCCCTAGAAAACACGACGCCTCCTTATGACTTTTTAGGCTTCTAGTTTATTAAGAGCATTCACAACCCATGCCTTATATTTCTGTGAGTGTTGGTATTATATGGAATGAGTGAGAAAATGTTATTGTGGATTGGTATATTTGAATCACTGTACAATCCTTATAAATTTTTTAATATTGAAAGTGGTTTGAGTGAAGGAGAGAGAAAAGGTAAAAGGTATAAAATATATTATTTAATTGAAGAAGTAGTAGATAAAGATAAGGAATAGGATGTGAATGCTCTAATATGCCTCTCATATATGGACACATATAACATACATGCATGCATGCATACATATTTGTAGGATGAGTATGATTACAAAACATTAAACTATGACGGACATAAAAATAATAACAAATTGTTGATCGATAGTTAAGTTTTTTTTTTTTTTTACTTTCAGATTTTGTACTTTTTACACATAATTTAATGCATGCGTATGTTATGTACATAAATCATCATACTTATTTGTATATATATGCTTTAATTTTATATTGTTAACTTATAAACTATTGCTTATATACATATACAGATAATGAAAACTGATTTATTTTTGTATTTTTGAGTATTTAGAGTGGAATGTGAGAAACAATAATCAATACATTTATGTCATTTTCTTTAAAAAAAAATTTTGTAATCTTAGAAAACTTTTTCTCGTAATATTTATTTTTCTCGTAATATTTATGTTCTGCATATATTCTTCATTTATAAAGAGGTGAATTATATTTAAAAATAATATATATAAAGGCCAGTGAATTATCGTATAAAGTATTTTTAATGTGCTAAGCGTTGGACGTAACCAAAATGCGACCCATGTCTAGACGTGAGGGGTATACGAGTCAATATAGTACCGCATCATAATTGATAATACGCCCATAAATATTAAAAAATATATTCATATATAAATAACTACTCACAATACTATGTTACATATATAACACTAGCTAGGTTTTTGAAGAAAACAAATTGAATTTTAATAATCCAAACTATTACTTATTGATCGATAATAATCCATAATATTAATTTGGCCGGTAATAATATTAACTTTCACTTTTGTTACCAATGATAATCTCAGTAGTATAATTATCATATATTCACATTCAATTTGTATTTACTTAGGTTCGATTTAACTTGTATATTTTTTTATTTCATTCATATTCATATTTATGAACGAAATTAAATGCAAATCATGCGTAAATATTTAGTAATTATGTTAATAAGACTGTTGCTGGTAACAAAAGTAAAATTTAATGTTATTATCGACCAAACTAAAATTATAAATTATTATCGGCCAAGTAATATTTTGGATTATTAAATTATAGTTTGCCTTTAAATAATTACACACAATGTTACGCTAGGTTTTTAATGTTACGCTAGGTATATACAATTGCATTTGTATCCATATATCTTTAATTGTGATATACTATACGATTACATAACAATCTGTGTTTCTCTCTCATTAGTTTTAATATTTCTTTATATTATTATCGGTTATTAAATAAATATACCCCACACACACATATAAAGAGAACTATCATGCACCGGCCAGCTTTTGGACTTGAAAGTGACCGAACCATTAGAGCCATACAACCCTTTTTTTTGTATACATTTGTACCTTGTAATATTTTCTTATTAATTTTGTAACCACTTTTCCCAAATTTAAACGCGTTTTCGGTAACGACATTTATTTGAATCATATAGAAATTGAATTGTGATTGGAAACTAATTCAAATATCAACGTCTCAATCAAGTTATAAATAGATTCTAACGTTTACGAAAAGTATAGTTTGATTGGTCGAATATGATCATGACGTTTCTTCTTCTATTTTTCAATGCTTTAAGTTTCTATACATCGGTAATTGAAATGACAACGGATAGACAACACGCGTGTCATGATCCTAGCGTGAACCGACGAATCAAACAGTTACATCAACCAACTTACATAGACACGCATCCTTCAAACCGTTACGTGAATCTACCTTTGCATTTTATTGAAAATTTTAATAAAATTTGTGACGCACAAAGCAATCTTTCTTAGCTCTAAGATGATGGCGGACAGACGGATGTATGATAAGTGAGGGGGTGTCGTGGAGGGATCATTGAGTTATTTTATCCTAAGTGATCTTGGGGTCCAGTTGTTAGCAACACATGTTAACTTTTATTCATCTTTTAAGAAAGTTAAACCTACGATAATGTTATAACGACTATGGTTTTGTCTTCCCACGCGTATTGCATTCTTGTTGAATTTGATAGGTAAGTCCATGTTGTGTAACATAATGAAAAAAACATAGGTAATTGTATTATTAGGACGTATAATACACAACTATGTTATATTTGAAACCCTAAAGGGTTAAAGAAGTCTATAGAATTGGTATCAACCTCGTCTTTGAAACAATTAATTTTTTGAAAAGATCAATGAAACAGATTGTAATAGTTATAATCCGGAACAAGCTTAGGAAGTGAGTAAAATTACATGTTTTTTCGAGTTATTATTGTAGTTTTCAAATAAACGATAAAGATAACATTTTATAGATCAAACAAGTAAATATTGTTTATTATGCATCTAGTATAGTAACATAAGACATTAAACGTTGGAAAATTACCATATTACCCAATGTATATAGTATTTTGACTCTATTATTGATTCATATATTTTAACAAGTCATAAAGATGTTAAACGTTGGAAAATTACCATACTACCCAATGTATATAATATTTTACTCTATTATTGATTCATATATTTAACAAGTACTTTTCTAATAAAAAGTAAAGAATGAAGTCGTTGAAAAGTTAAAGATAACAAGAGTAGTTAGGGGGAAAGGAGGGGTTTGTTTTGTAACATAATGAAAAAAAAGGTAATTGTATTATTAGGACGTATAATACACAACTAAGTTATATATTAAAACTCTCAAGGATTAAATCAGTGTATAAAATGGTATCAACCTCATCTATGAAACTACTTAATTTATTGAAAAACTCAATGAGACAGATTGTAACAGTTATAATTTGAAAAAAAAAAACTTCGGAAAATAAGTAAAATTACATAGTTTTTTGTTTTTGATTTTAGTCTCCAAATAAACAATAAAGATAACATTTTAGAGATCATACAAGTAAATGATATGTATTATTCATCTAGTATAGTAACATAAAGATATTAAACGTCTGAAATTTTCCATATTACCCAATGTATATAATATTTTGACTCTATTGTTGATTCATAATTTAACAAATACTAATTTTCTAATAAAAAATAAAGAATGAAGTGGTTGAAAAGTTAAAGATGACAAGAGTAGTTAGGGGGAAAGGAGGTGTTTGTTTTGTCTTGACATAAAAAAGGCATCCTACTTTCAAACAAACCAAAGTGGACCTTTCCTTCTTTTATCAACACACCTTTTTTCCCACTTCTAATGATTAATATTACTTAGTCTATATTTAAATATTAATTAAAAATGGTAATTTATTGTGTGTGAGCTAAGAGCAGTTGGTCACATAAAAGGTGAACTTTACATGGTGGTTAGGATTAGTTTATTACTTTATAAACATTATGTTTTAGACAAAGACACTCTTATGTCCATAGATCATCAGTAAAAATATTGTGAATATTTTGGTATTAGTATTTATCATTTTATAGTTATCTAGAATGAAATTAAATGCTTTTCAGTTTTGAAATTATTATAAGAATGTGAAAATTCAAAAGAAAAAATAAAAGTACTTTATACCCGTGGATGCGCACAATTTTATGAAAAATAAAATGAAAGCTTTTATACTTGGAACATTCATATGAAAAAGAACTTACATATATTAGCTAAAATTTAAATAAATTAGCTGGACTCGCCCCACACGATAGCAGGAGTTTTATACATGCAACATATCAAAAATATTACTTATGGGAGTATCAATTTCAATCATACAAAACGTATGTAGCTAGGGGCAGGTAAAAAATAAAGTTGTGAGATGTCAAAAAGATCATTTTGTGATTCTTAGGTTGCACGAACTTTATTTTTGGTTGTTAAGTCATCTTTTGTATCTATAAAAATGAAAGTATACGTATACACACATAGTTGACGGAATTTTTATAAGCACCATCCGAGTTCATCAGTTTATAAGATTTTAGCTATTAAATTAATACATAGTAGTTTTAATAGATAACACAATAGTCATGAATTGATTCACAAAGGATGCCGCTTGCCAGTTATATGTGCACAACCCTTTCTTTCACGATACTTTCGCCTAGGGCTAGCAATTTCAGACACAGATCTGTAAACACAACACGAAGTTAACATGTTAATTTCATGTTTAAGTTTAACAAGTTTCGTGTTATTAGCATGTCATCAGCACGTTTAAGATATGATAAAAATCATGTCTTAACAGGTTAAATACTTGTTAATCTTTTAAGACACAATAATATGTTTATATATATATATATATTTATATTTTTAACTTATTTAAATAATTTAATATATACATCTATAATATATTGTTGTTCACGTTTACTTTATAAAATTTACCATTTGATGAGCCACTTTGATCAAATAAGAGTAACGCAATACCATTGATCAAGTTTCCAACCATTGCCTACTACCGTACCTCTTTATATAATGTCATTTGTTAATTAAGATTTTTATCGCCTTTTGTTTTAAATATTTCAACGATTATCATGTTAAGGATTATGATTTTTATAGACTTTGGTAACTTTTTTCTCACAAAAAAATGATTTTTTATTGTGTCACTTAATAGGTCTTATCGTGTAACCTGCTTTTAAAAAGGTCTGTGCTCGTGTTTGGAAAAAAATGACACGATTAGTTATCGTGTCGTGATCATGTCAGCATTTACTGTGTTTGTTTCTTATCGTATCGTGCCTGGCCTATTATGTGAGCCTAGTCTCAACCTTAAGACTTACCTATTTATATATACTTTTGCACATAAACTTTCTTTTCAAAATCTGCTTGTCACAAAGCAGGAGGAATTTTTTTAATTTTTATTAATTTGATTTTTAATTTTTTTTATTATCGTTTAGTTGTTGTTGTTATTATTATTATTATTATTATATTATTATTATTATTATTATTATTATTATTATTATTATTATTTTATTATTATTATTATTATTATTATTATTATTATTATTATTACTAGGTCTTAACACCCCGCGCGTTGCGCGGGGAATCCAAAACACGTTATAACCGACGTCTAAGACACCCTAGCAAAACCTTAACATTCATTTCATTAAGATCCACACCCTCCTAATATCCATTCGATATAATTTTAACAATCAGATTACATATGTTAAACTCAAATTGCATTTTGATAAAAAAGTTGATCGAATACATAATATGTAACTTTATAACACCACGTTAACCTAAATCCAACTTAACATGAGGCTCAGAAAAGACAGGTTATTGTGGCTGCAAACAAAACGTTTGTCACGCCATAACAACAACCATTTGGAGTCATTTATCATCATTGCCTTAGAGTGAAACACTACCATATAACAACACACTTTACGCCCCAAACAACAATTTGCGTTTGTTTGTAAGGGCAAATACAAAATGTGCACCTCACATGTAGTTGAAATGAAAAAGTTACCCTCTATACATTTCAATCACCTTGCTTTTTTCATACATAGGTAAATTTATAATAAAGCTCAGTCTCATAATCAGAGAGGTGTGGTTACATGTGTAAAGCCACACACCAATCCAAACAATAACAACCATGGCTCTAAAGGTATCATTTAGACATTTCTATCGAACATCTCATCTGCACGGCTCAGTTATGCATCACAACCACGGAATTTTCAAATCGAACTAAAGAAATCAAATAAGTTATAGATCAGAAGCAAGAACTCAAAAAACCCCCAAATATCAACAACAAAGTTTCACACCGACAAAATCGATCCATGAATCAAAAACCTAGACACCTTCATCACCCATACCACCGACTACCTCTCCATCATCACCCCGACCACCGTCATCACCCCCACCCGACCACCGTCATCACCCACGTGACAACGCGACTACCCCCTCAACCTCATCACCCGTACCACCGTCGTCACTCCCGTCACAGCGACGGCCCTCTCGCCGTCATCACCCACACCACCGATCGTATCACCAATACCCAGACGAACCCCGTAACTTTTATGGTCCCGATAAGCTCGTTAATAGGTGAATCATGACTCAATGGTTGTTGCATGTTGTAGATCGGGAAAGAAAGAGGTTATTGAAGTGCAAACCACCGCTGCCATGGCTAACCTTTTTAGGCCTCGCCGGTAGCAGTGGCAAGCACCGATCGTCTGTTGTAGTAGCGGTGATGGTGTGACGGCGGAGACGCGACGGTGGCGGGGCGACGGTGGCGGGGCGACGGTGGATGTGAGATGGTGTAGATGAAGCCCTTCCTTCCCTCTTCCATTTCTATTTCTCTCTACAAATAATGCATCTAAATGAAGAAGAAGATGACTTTAAATGGATAACAAAGTAAGTTACCAAAATACCCTTTGAAACAAACTTGAAATGACAGGGTTACCCTCGGTTTACTATTCAACTGTTCATCATCTTGCTTTTTTCATATATAGTAATTATTATTATTATTATTATTATTATTATTATTATTATTATTATTATTATTATTATTATTATTATTATTACTATTATTGGTTTTTTATATTTGATCATATATCATTATTATTAACCATATATAGTTTATATAAATTATATATGTCTTAATTCTTTTATTATTCTCAACCAAAAAAAATGTTGAAACGTTAACTTTAATACTTCAGGAATAAGGTTGTTATATGTTTTAGGGTAGTCCACAGTTTAACCTTTTGGTTAAACCTAATACTGTTGTAAATAAACTTTTTATTTCGTAAGTAGCTATAGTAGACTCGTGTGTTACACAGGTTGAATAAAAAATATTAATATAATAAAATTTATTAATTATTTGATATTCTACGATATAATATGACTTAAATTATGTATGAGAAATAAATATAAGTAATAAAACCATTATATCAACTTTTCAAAATTTTGTTTTTAAATTCTTTTCCAAAAAATTAATATTTTATTTTTAAACAAACTGTATAAAAATGTCATTTTTAAAAGTTTTTTTTTTACAACTCCCAAATTTAATTATTTTTGGTTTTAAAAAATTGACTTTTAAAAATATCAATTTTAAAAATATGAATTATGTTATGCTATTTATAGGAATTCACGAAATCCCATATTGATTCTTCAAAATATTTTAATAAGTCGTGCAAACTTATGTGTGCGTGTGAGAATAGAAGACCGAAAATGCATTTCCCAGTTAATGCCTTTTGGAAAATTGCCAATTATTTTCAGCAAATTTGACACTTAATTTCTCTCAATTGCATAATTTTCAACGCTATCTATTGGTATAACCAACCATTTTAATTGGTCTAGGTGGCTGGATATTCGGACTCTTCAAAGGAGACCCAGGTTTGATCCCTTCTAAGAACCACTATGAGAAACTAGCTCATGAAGAGGATTAAGGAATGTCACGTTAAGATATAAACGTAATATATGTCAGGGAGTGTGAGGAAAAGATAGTAGTTTAAACCAGGGGCGTCTCAACGTTTTTAGAGGCTTAAAGCGAAAATTAAAGCGGAGGCCAATTAAAACTTTATCTTTAAAACCTTCTTATGTTTTGAAGCACAAGCACCAGTTGATTACTAAATCAGTTTATTTAAAGCAAATCCTAATTGATTCAATGATTTTATATTCTAATATAAACTATAACAAGTAAAAAAACTAAAACAAATAAACAATTAGCAATTTGCAAATCAAATAAATAGAAGTGTATAAAAGCTAAAACAAATTTAGAACAATTAGCAATTAACAAGTTGTCCCTAGAACAAAGAATTAAAGAAAAACAATTAGCAATACATGAAGCATTTTATCTTATTTAGGGAGAGAATCAATCAATCAGAGATCTCGCTCAGCCTAGTACCTAATCGTGAGTCCGTTACTCCACTAGATGTCTGGATGAAATCAAAGTTTAAAGGCTTCTTAATTGCAACGAAATCAAAGAAGCAAATCGTGATTCCACTGGATGAAATTAGAGAAGCAAACGAATGTTAGGGGTTTTTTATTCGTTACACCAGTGAAGAAATCGAAGTTTTGCGTGGCTGGGTTCGCTTGGGGCGAGCAAAATCATAGGTGAATGATGAAATCGAAGGTTCGCGGTTGTTCATCTTAACCTTATGGTTTTGTTCGTCTCTTCGTTTCAACTTCCCCGCCCCAACCCCCAATCAGGAATTGACCAATAGCATGTGTTGAAGATCTACGACCTGTCGACCTAGGTTTTCTTCTTTCATTCATTCATTCATTCAGTTTTTTTATTAGTTTATTCTGGGCTTAGACTGAGAATTATATAATAAAATTTATTTTTTGGTGGCCTTTTATAATGGGTGGACCTAAAGCCCTAGCTTATTTTTTTTAACTGTTGAGCCGCCCCTGATTTAAACCTCAATTATTGGCTTGGCTTTAAACCATGAGCTGATTGCCTTTCGTGACGTTCTTAGGAAAAGATATCACATGCTGATTAGCGAGTGCTATAATATTTTTTGTAATCTATAGGTACAGCCACACGCACAACTGCGTGTCACTTTGTGTAAAACATGCCTATAACTATTTTTAGTATTGTAATAATTTTCTCAAGTATTCATTTTATTTATGTATCTACTTTGTTATCCTATAAATTGGATGGTAACCTACATTCCTTTCTACAACAAATAAATTAAAAATACAGTTAACAACTAATTCGGTTGCCCCATTAGTTATATTATGAGACAGGCAGGGTCTCACTCTAAGAATATATATATATATATATATATATATATATATATATATATAGAGAGAGAGAGAGAGAGAGAGAGAGAGAGAGAGGAGGGATCAAATGAAAACCAAGTTTATAAATGAAAACCGTGAAAATCATATCCAACCAATCAGAAAATTTTAACTTTTTTTTCCATTAATTTAATCAAAAGGGTTTTTTTTGTAATTTTGACTAAATCTTATTTTAGAAACACTCAATCAATTCAATGTTTTACGTTTTTTTCTCTAACTGATTTTTTTTCTTAATTCTGCATCAATCTTTCTTTCAAATCTCTCGTTTTGGATCTTCACCCTTTTTGTTCAACTTAATACACTTCAAATCAAAACCCTAATAAAACCACTTTCTGATCTAGGGTTCTTCCATTTCACATCAATCCATCGAACCTAATTCGTAAATCGATCAATCTTTACTGTTTTCTTTTCAAACCGAACTTTAAAAACCCAATTTTGAGATTTGGGTTATTCGATTATCTTCTCCATCTTCTTCCCCTTTTCCGGTTCGGATCAGTATTTCACACCAAACCCTAGAATTCGTTATTGGGTTTTTAAACCCAGAAACCCAATTTGTGATCTGGGGTTCTTTACTTTGTTTGTGGCGTACTCTACAACCAAAAGTTTTGAAGATTTGAAGGAGTGGTGGAAATGGGAGAGGAAAGAATGGCTAAAAGATCATCTATTGGGAACTCGATAAGAAAGAGGATTTCTGATATCACAATATCGATAAATTGAGTGAATTTCTGATTGATGCAGGGGTTCACCCAATATCGAGATGGATGAGCAGACTTTCTTGGTGAATAGAGAAAGAGCCGTGGATTATTTGAACTCTTTGGAGAAGGTATATCTTCTTTCAACAGTTTCTTGATTCTGAGATTTGAATTGGGTATGAAATTATGGATCTTGACCTTTTTAGCCAAATGGGTGTCTTGACTTTCGTTGTAATTGAGTAATTTCTTGGAGTTTGACATGAATCAGTGGTTATTCAGTTATTTGCGACTTTCATTGCAATTTGACTATTTCATCACATATGTGTACATAGATTTGTTGGTCCTGTCTGTGATAAAGGAACCGACTTAAAAAAAAATATTATGTTCAATACTTAAATGTTTTAAAAACCTGACCGGTGACTGTTCTACCTGTCCATTGTTCTGTGTGTAAAAAACGGGATGATGTTTAATCGAATTAAAATAAAAATCTTTAAAGGAAAGAAAATGATAGATAAGATATGACAGGATAACAGGTCTTGAAAGAGGTGATCTTTGTCGTTATATGAATCCATATAGTGCAATTTTTTAAAATTATGTTACTTTTTTATCCAGTGATTTACTTAAATGAACTTTCAGGTGTTTGTGAATGATCAGTTGGTAATTGTAAGCTTAAATGAACTTTCAGGTGTTTGTGAATGATCAGTTCTTGAACTGGGACCCAGAGAACCGAATCAAAGTTCGAATTGTGTCGGCGAGAGCTTACCACTCTTTGTTCATGCACAACATGTAAGTAAATGAGATAATAACACACATTTATATCATCCTATATGCTATTTACAGATACTCAAAAGTCAAAAGTCAAAGCCCCTCCAGATAAGTTTTGTATGTTTTTTAAATAATAATGTGATTTTACAAGTAAAAAAGGGTATGTGGTTGAAGGATAATATGATGGTGCAAATTAGTAAAAAAATGTATGTGCGTGTACAAGTGGATAACTGGGTAGGTTGCAGGTGCATCCGACCCAGCCCTGAAGAACTGGAGAAACTAAAATTTGTTTTTCTAGATGTATGTGCGTGTATAAGTGGATACCAGGTCCACATTCACCATATTTGGTGAAACTAAAATTTGTTTTTTTAGATGTCTGTACTAATTTGATCGTAGTCATATATATATATATATAATTTTTTAGATGGCAATTGCTGTCGATATTCCTCGCAACCATCGTTGGAATCATCACACAGCCTCTTCCTCTCGGTGCTTTAGCGTTAATGGGGCTAGGTACGTAAATGTAACCTTGTTAGGTACAGTATATGTAAATTTGATAGCTATGAAAATGATGATCAGTACATATGCGTAACTGTGATAGCTATGAATATGACAATCAACTGAATGGAAAAAGTTATCATGGCATGGTACATATACGTACCCAGTTACATACATATATGTATCAATGTTTAATTTAGATGATTGATTACCTATATTTATATGTATGCTTCGTGTATTATAAATCAAAACATATCTGGAGTAATTCCTTACATATACGTATCAGTGTTGTATTTATACAAATTATTATTTTGCTACTGTTACATATATGTACTAAGTTATCACAACTAAGTATTTTTGAAGTTTGATTGTGTTACGTATACGTAACAAAATTTTCATATACATGAAACACTGATACATATATGTAACATAACGTTACATATTGAAACTATCAGTTCTTTTTATGGTTTTCCTACTCTCATATATATATATATTTTAAGTTTTCTAATAGTTTTGGTTGTTATTATATTTGTTACATGTTTTTGCAGTGACATCAAATTAAGGATAATAAACTTTTAATGAAATTGATGATTATGAAGATGATGATCATCGGTTAAAGTGTATGCTGCATCAAAGATGATGATGGCCGGGTCAAGCAATTATCAAAACGTTTATTTCGAACACGAAGATCAAATGAACAAGATGAATATTAATATTATATATATGTAACACCGTTGTTACAAATACGAAACACTACTGTTACGCATATGTAACAGTAGTGCTTGCTGACATGTCACTTGTATTTTTTCATCAATTGTAACCTGATTTTACGATATGGTTCTAACAAAAATATGTATAACTCATTGTGTATTTATTGAATTTTACATATGTACTTCAGTTTTTAGATTCTGGTATTTTTTAACTGTTACGTATATGTACCTTAGTATTAGTTGATGAATGATTTACGTATGTTTATTAACTGTTACATATATGTACCAAAGCTTCTTTAGCATATAACCAAAATCCTAATCGCACCATTACACAAACAAAGACTTATTAACTGTTACATATATGTACCAAAGCTTCTTTAGCATATTAACTGTTACATATATGTACGAAAGCTTCTTTTAGCATATTAACTGTTACATATATGTACCAAAGCTTCTTTAGCATATTAACTGTTACATATATGTACCAAAGTTTTTTTAGCATATTAACTGTTACGTATTATTTATGTTTTAAAACATTTTAATATTTTGTATAAAAATTAAGAGATTTGGAGAGATATTTGTGGATTAGGAGAGAGAGAGAGATTTTTTAGGAGATTTGGTAATCATTGATTATTAGAAGTTATAATTATAAATATAATTTGCCTATTATGCCCTTCTCCACTTAATTAGGTAAGATTTAATGAAACAAAATTTACAAAAAAATCATATTAATTTATAACCATTGATCAAATTTTTAGTGGTCAAGATTTGTTTTTTTGTTTTCATTTATAAAATGGTTTTCATTAGAACCTCCCCCTATATATATATATATATATAGGTAGAGGTTCAACTAAGAATAATTAGTTGCCTAAGTTGCCTAAGGAATAAGGGGATTACATGTGGCACTCTTCAAATTAGGGTTAAAGGGACATTATGGTCCTAAAACACTCATTAGTCCCTGAAGCTTTATCAAAATGCAGCACAAACTTCTCCATCTCTTTCACCTGAAGCTTTTGTTCCATCTTCTGTCTCTAACTTCAACTTCTTCGCCTTCTCAGATGTAGGGTCCCAAGTGTTGTCCGGCCGGAGCCGGAGCTCCGCCTCATCCCCATCACGATTCTCCCCATCACGATTCTCCAGTAGCACGATTGCATCACTTCCTCTTTCTCCCAAAGGTTGTTGAACAGTCGAACCAAATCGACCAACAAATTCAGACTTTTGGGGGTTCGGTGGAGATGTTTATGATGATTGGTCTCGGTGATGAAGGAATCGATAGGGATGAGGTTGTCGGATGGTGGAATGGTGATTGGGAGTCTTCGATGGTGTTTGAAGAACGATCGAGGATGTTGAGTCGATTGAGGATTCAATTGATAGTAGGTCAATAAGAGTGAATTAGGTTTTCGGTCAACAGTGATGATTGTGATGTTTGGTCGACCGAAGATGGTTGATTAGATGTCGACCGATGCTGAATTGTGCTGTATTTGGGATGGCAGTGGAGGAGGGTCAATTGCTGGCTATTTGGGATGGCAGTGGAAGATGGTTTTCGGTCAATTATTGGTTGTGCTGTATTTAATAATTGATAGTAGGTCAATAAGACTCAATAAGCTGTGCTGTGCTGTATTTAATAAACCTAGAGCTTTGTACTGTTTTATGAAACACAGCACAGCCGTGTGCTGTTTTATGAAACACAGCACAGCCCAGTGCTGTTTTATGAAACACAGCATAGCCCAGTGCTGTTTTATGAAACACAGCACAGCCCTGTGCTGTTTTATGAAACACAGCACAGCCCTGTGCTGTTTTATGAAACACAGCACAGCCCTGTGCTGTTTTATGAAACACAGCACAGCCCTGTGCTGTTTTATGAAACACAGCACAGCCCTGTGCTGTTTTATGAAACACAGCACAGCCCTGTGCTGTTTTATGAAACACAGCACAGCCCTGTGCTGTTTTATGAAACACAGCACAGCCCTGTGCTGTTTTATGAAACACAGCACAGCCCTGTGCTGTTTTATGAAACACAGCACAGCCCTGTGCTGTTTTATGAAACACAGCACAGCCCTGTGCTGTTTTATGAAACACAGCACAGCCCTGTGCTGTTTTATGAAACACAGCACAGCCCTGTGCTGTTTTATGAAACACAGCACAGCCCTGTGCTGTTTTATGAAACACAGCACAGCCCTGTGCTGTTTTATGAAACACAGCACAGCCCTGTGCTGTTTTATGAAACACAGCACAGCCCTGTGCTGTTTTATGAAACACAGCACAGCCCTGTGCTGTTTTATGAAACACAGCACAGCCCTGTGCTGTTTTATATAGCACAGCCTTGTGCTGTTTTATGAAATACAGCACAGCCTTGTGCTGTTTTATGAAATGCAGCACAAAAACTTTTAAAATGTAGCACAACGTCACATAATTTGATTTTTTTTTAAAAAAAACTATAGTAATACTATACTCAAATTAAAGAGAAAAAAATGCTTGATTTTATGGTGTAATTTATTTAAAAAAATAATGTCGTATGAAAAAGTTATTAGCATTTAAAAAAATAGGGGGGAAATTTTAAAAAGTCAACAATTGTAGGTAATGTAATAAAATACCCAAATTACCCTTGATTACTTATTTTTTCTACACTTTGATCTTAGCCCTTAATTAGATAATTAGAAGGCTAAGATTACTTTTTAGCATACTTAGGTAAAAATTATTTTTAGAGGAACCTCCCTCTCTCTCTCTCTCTCTATATATATATATATATGTGGCATGTAACGATAAATTTTGTTCTCGTATTTTATGATTATAAGACTAAAACTTATTTAACACAGATACTGTCGTATGAAAACATTAAAAATTAATTATTCGTTAACGTTTTAATGTTATTTGACTTGAATCTTTTAGCCACGTTAAAAGTGGGTATTCGAGTATAATTTCAGTTTTATAGTTATCTAAAAATAATAACGATGATGGAATAATGAAAACTAGTTATTTAACTCGCCGCGCGTTGCTGTGGCGGCGAGCATACGTCTCGTGATCAAGTATAAAATATAATCGACTCAATTTGTTTCCGAACTAAATTTACGTAAAACATGGAGTAACACCAATTAGTACCATCGAATGAAAACGTATTTTATTTAAATCGACTATATTTCAAACGCAATTTACATTAAAACGTATAGCAACTCAAAACGTATATCAAAATAAGCAAGTGCGGGGAAGACATAGGCGGCATGATAAAGCATATATTACATTCGCTCTAACACATTTCCTAGCAAAATTTACATCAAAACATAGAGTAATTCGAATTTATACCAAAGAAATAAAATTATAATATTTGACCCAACTCGTTCCAAACAAAATTTACACCTAAAAATAAACACGTAGTATTATATAATAACGGTTTTTTTTAATATGAGTTAATTAAGAAAGCATGTAAATTATAAGTGAATGTTAGACTCGAACTCGAGTCTTATGTATAGTGAAAGAGCTTGCAAGCTAGCAAGTTACATGCTCTTGCATGTCTCAATTTTGTTATATATAATATATATAAAAAAATTAAGAATAAAAAAAAATTAAAAATCCTCTATGTCCACCGACATAGAGGAATAAATAGAATAGAAATAATTTAATCTATACTTTTAATTATTGATTAATATTTTACTCTTTTGCTATCAACCAAATTTATTTTCAAATAATTGCCATGTCAAACGAAGTATTTTTATTCGTTGAGACGGCTACCTTTCTTTACCTAGAAGATATATATTATTTTTTTGATTAAATATTAAAGTTTTTAGGGTGCTATTTGTTCTATTTGATCTTTTTGTTTCCCCTTAACTATTATATTTGGCCATAAAACAACAAATAGGGATAATAAGAATAGAAAATGAAAATGCGTGTGTTTCTTTAGACCTAGTTCCATATTATGTCGTTATTTATTATTTATTTAATTAAAACCAGAAAATGGTTTTTTGACCATTTAAATTTCCTATATATAATTGCCATGTTATATTTTATTTAACCAAATTTATTGTCACCGTCCTTATTCTATTTCTGTTCGCCATTTGAAGCCTCCAGCAAAACTTTCTTCACCATTTTAGCCCCTTTAGATTTTTGGTTAAAAGATATGTTAGAAGAAGATTTGGATTATTAATTATAAATAAATTAAAATTAAGGTGCATAATTTCACTAAACTTAAATAATTCAACCCAGCCATGCTGTTTCTTTTCATTGTTAATTACAATTACAAGTCTTCAAGTTCATTTATAACATTTACTTTACTGATTATATATTTTAAATATTGTTGTTTATGTATAATAAAGGTTGTATTAGTTATGTGTGTCTAGGATCATAGACGAATTCGCCATAAACCATTATGAATTGTTTACATGGTGGTTTGTTTATGAAATAAATAAATACAATCAAGACTTTTTCTTATTTTAACAAATTGAACAAACAAAAGTAAGGATCTTATTTGATTTGTTTTGCCTTTGTGAATGAGTAACTACATGTTTGCTAATTTCTATTTATGCTTGTTTTTATTTTTATTTTTATTTTTTTGTATTTAATTATTACATATATTATAAAAATAAAAATATAATTAAAAGGGCGTACCTGGTGCTGCAAAATAAAAATATAATTATAAATACAAAAAATACTTATTTTATAATTTCCATTAAAAAAATCACTAGCATCACTATTGATAATTAAATAAGTTACCTTAATATTTATTAAGTACATCTTCGTTAAGCAAAACCCATCTTCGTTAAGCAAAACCCGTCTTCATAAAGCAAAACCCATCTCCAAGAGCGTCCCAACACGATTGTCCTTAGCCATTTTTGGCAGACAAGTGACTGAGATATCGCAAAGGGAAGCTAGAGTTTTGTCCGTGAGGACCGACACTCACAGATAGATTCCATAAGAATGATCAGGTGAGGCAGGCATCCATGAATTCTTTTAGCATGGCTCTCTCCATAAACCCATCCAACTAAAGATGCTCTAATCGCCTAATGTGCTGTAACATAACACACATTTTACACTTAATAACAAAAATCAAATTATTCTTTCTTTAATATTAATTAAGATATACAATAGGCAAAAAGAAAACGATAGACTATATATAAACAAAGATAACTTTTTACATATACAAACCGATACCCATACCAACATGACATTACATTCAATTCAAATATTCAATAAAACAAAAAAATAATAAACGAATATAATTTAGTAAATCTTATTGCTAAAACTATAAAGGTAACAACTCGAGTATTTATACCAAAATCAAAACAATAAAATAACAAAATCTAAAAAATAAATAAAAATATAAGTACCTCTATTCAACTTTCCTCACCCTTTTACTAAAGTTTCACTAAACCCCCTTTCCTCTCCCTATTTACATACATAGTCCCTCCAACTATACCAAATTACTAAATCACTCCCTCAACTACCACCGCAATTTCGCTAGGCAACCAATGATCACCACCACCCGACCCACGGTCCGACTCAACCCGAATCACCAAGTCCGAACCATGGCTCGGTAACCGTGAGTTAACCTGGTGCAGGCTCGGAACCAACACCTGTTCAGCCCACTCATCGAGTCCCCTCTGACCGAACCACAACCCACCCAATAGACCCTCCACCGCACCCTCTTCCACCTCAACCGTAACCTTTCGATCAACAACGGTTAAACACGCGTTTATGATCGTTTTCTCAATTTCAACACGAAGGTTCATAAAGTTAACAGGCTTGAACACCACTGCACCATCGCTAGCACCCAATAGCTCATGGGGTACTGACAAGGGTCCATATTGTTGGTTCTCTTCGTCATGGTCGATGGTTACGTTGCTCGAGTTGATCGAACCGTCGGTTCGGTCTTCTTCATGGTCTATGGCTAGGTTGAGATCAAGACAGAGGTCCGACCCCGAGTCTTTCCTCTGTCTTGTTGGTTTGTCTTCACTAGATAACAGCCAGTTGGCTCTTCGTTTTAGCCGTTTTTCGCAGATGGTTAGCTTCAAGTGCCAGTCTCGGGTTGCTATCGCGTGTAGCCGTTGCTCGTCGAGGTGGTGCTCGTCTGTGTTTGCGGATGACCAGTTCCCGGTTAGGACGAAGAGGACGTTGCCCAGGCTTATTTCGCGCCCGTGAGAGTCCGTGAGGCGGCCTCGTTCCATGGCCTGTTTTATGCTCGTGCGAACTAATGTATCGGCTTCATCGAGGTCTAACAGGACGATTACTGAAGACGGGTTCCTACGGACCGCCTCGACTATACGGTCCAAAGACGTTTTACCACGGAATCCTATATCTGTCTCCTCGTTGTCACGTCTTGACCCGAGCCCGATTGTGATTGGGTTGGGCTTCCCAGTTATGTGCTCGGAAAGGGCTGATGCCATTTTCTTCTTTCCGACCCGATCAGGACCCGCGAACAGTAGCCACACGCTGCCACGCGAACCAGTGTCTACTTTACATTGTGTTACTGTTGTAGCTATGGCGGAAGCCGCTTCGGGCTGCCACCAAGCCTTTTTCATCAGACCCTTGAGTAGTCTCTTGAAGTAGTCGGTGTCCACTGAGTTTGCGAACTTACTCTTTTGCGGTTCGGATGAGATGCAGCCCAAAAGGTCCTTAACAGTCAAATCTTGATGATCTTTCCGAACTGTGGTTTCTGAAGGCTTCTTGGGTCCAAGAACTAGATCAGTTGCCACAGGGCTTCGTGGTGGCTCTAACCGCGGCTGTTGGGCGGGTTGCAGGGCCTCTTGAAGGGTTCTAACGGGTTGTAACCGCGGCTGTTGACCGGGTTGACTTTGTCGTAAAAGCATGTTAGGCTTGTACGCGCCGGTTAAAGGGACATCCATGGGCACAACTCTATCAAATCTTGAAGATTGGTTGTAATTCGGATGAATTCGAGAGCACTCATCCCTCCATTTCTTTTGCAGTTCTTGAATCTTTTGTTTCAAAACCAATTCTTGATCCTTTATCTGTATAAACATATTCAAATGCAATTATGAAACAAAATAACGCGATCAATCATCCGAAAGTATCAAAAGAATTCAACTATCGAACTCACCTGAGATTGTTCTTTAGTCTTTGCATTCTGCAGCCACTGAGGTAGACTGTTCTTAACCTCATCGCGCGGTTTATCTGATTCTTTCAGTTTTGCTAGTTCTTGTTCATAATCACTCGAACACTTTGAACAGCATGATACCTTTCGGTTAGGATCCAAATTCATAGTCATCGAGAAATCTTTCAACTGATTAAACGACTGAACTGAACTACCAAGAATACCATTTCTCCCCAACCTATAATAAAATCAAAACAAGTTCATAACTTTATGTCCAAACATAACTAATCAAGTGAATCTAAATGCTACCCACTGTTCAATTATGTAGAAACTGAATGAATTGATAAGAAAATTACCTCGGAAACGTGTCTGCGAGTGGCGATCTTGATGTAATCGGTACAGCTTGTAAATCCCAATCAGTTTCCATAGATGGATGATAAACTTGACACCTTAAGTAAGTTTCACAAGTCGCTGTACCAATCAACCACACTTTTCGCGTGAATTTCGCAACTAATTTGCCCATCTCCGCCACAGATTCACGGGCAGATGATGATACAACCGTCGCCTGAGGTTGCTCCACAAGCCATTTCAAGTCACCAAGGTCGATCATTATGCCTTTGCTGCTATCAGAATCAGAACTCCCAATTCGTTCATCGATTAAACCACACAATTCCTTGATCTTTAACGGTATTAACGATCTATCAGACGTAGAAACAAAATCATTTTCGATTGATATCACCTCAATGTTCTTCAATTCTTCATCTACTACAAATTCACTCTGTTCGATTCGTCTCAAGATCTCTCTACGAATCATATCAGGTTCCAATTCGCCAACTAGAATCGGATTCTTCTTCTTGAACTTTTTCATAATCTCCATAACTCTGTTCACATCATCATCCCTTTGCTCTCCTAATCGAAACGAGCTCAAATTCCCCTGTTTTTCTTGCAGCTGCTGCTGCTGCTGTAACCGTGGATTCAAATAAAGATTTCTCACAGATGTTTCATCATTCTTCCGATTTAACAGCGGGTTCAAGTAAACATTCACCGGAGATTGCCGGAGTCCGACGGCAACACTCGCCGGAGAATTATTATTATTATTGTTATTATTATTACTACTCAACGACTGTTCGATTGTAGCTTTAACAGCGGGACTCGAAAAGCTAGCTTCACGCATGACCCGACTGACACTCGGGTCATCAAGAATGGATACAATAAGCTGTTCAAGCTCCACCTTCACCGCTAACAGCGGTTGCTGCTGTTGCTCGGGGCACCCACGGCGTTGATGGGCTTGAGCCCGTTTAAGTGCCGCCATCAACGCGTTCGAAAGCGGTGGCTCCGTCACCGCCGGCGATGACGTGGCGGCGGGGAGCCGTTCGAGAGCTACACTAAAACAGAGCTCAAGGGCTCTGCACTGAAGAGGGTGAGATGAATTGGGGTGAGAACGGATGCAGGCTTGCCGGAGAAACCCCGTCGGAGCGGCGAGGAGGGTGGAAGCGACATGAAGCGGCGTCGTTTGGCCGTGGTTCCGCCGGCCGGCTTCTGCAATTGAATGAGTCAACACGGTGGCAGCCTCCGGCGTTAGGGTTTGCAGGATCGTACTCAACCCTGCCCTCATAATACACGTTATTGAATCGAAATTAGCCTCTGATCGATCTGGGTTTGATGTGAAATCACGAATTTAGCAACACCCAGAAGTTGGAATCACACAAAACGATAAGAAATTGGGGAATTTGATCAAATTGAAATACGATAACTATAAATATAACTATAACTTCCCCAAATCTTGAATGGGGACGATGAAGAAGATGGTCGATTTGCAGAGGAGAAAGTTGCAATTTTTTAAGAATTTGATGCTAAGAATGAAGACGATTAGCCCTCTTTGGATTGATTTCTGGTTTAATTTTGTGGACTCGGGTGTGTGATGAAGAAACCCTGTTTCTGTCTCTATATGTACGTATAAATGTGTGTGTAATAAATGAAAATAGGAACAAAAGAAGCTTTTTGGAAAATATGTATTTAATATAAGTGGTTATGGTTAACAGAGATGGTAAAATTGAGTTTTTGGTTTGCAGAGAAAAAGGATGTTGATGATGATAGCAATGTATGTATTGTAGAGAGAGAATTTGCAAGGTTTCTTGGAAAGTAAATGTCCTCTATACTCGATCACACTACGGCTATATTTTTTAATGGTCCTGGTACAGAGAAATCCGTTTGGTGAATCGATATATGATACGAGGCGTATAGTGTTAAAAGCATTGAAAAAATTAGAAAATTTTGTGGGGATTTCGGATTTCTATACGTTACATATACGACACATATAGGGCTATACGATGCGTATAACGAATTTTGACACTGACTATGAGAAAAATTAAAGGGGTTGTTAAAAGGGTTATGCGTCACATATAGGACTATACGACCCCCTATACGATGCGTATGTGTTATACGACACGTATAGAAATTTAGTATATTGATTTAAAATTTAGGGGTGTCTAAATATCCATTTTCTTTTTTAATCCTTGTAAGGTTAAATAAATATTCTTGTGATAATTTGTTTTTTGCTTTGAATATTAAGAGTTTAAATCTTACTAGATGAACAATCAGTGATTATTATAAGCAATTATGATCTTGTGATTTAGCAGTATGATGTTTGTCTTTTATAAAAGATATGAATTCAAAATTTTGTTAGTGTAAACATATTAATTAAGCGTAAAAAAGTTGTTAAAAGACGTTTTCTAAAAGATTTACACCTTTATATTTTATTTTTCTAAACTTTGCAATTCAAGAAACGATAATGAAATTACATGACGTTTTCTTAGATCAGCTCCACCAAAAAGATCAAATCATCTCATCTAAGAACTCCACGTTTAATTTTTTTGAACGGCGACTTTTATTTTTTGAGTGACAGTCGCATCTCCGACAAGTCGGAGACCCGTCACCCCTTATACCTGACCACTACGTTGTCTGAACCGGGCCCGCGGGTTCAGAGGAAGGGGCAGTTGTTCTCGGGAAACCATGAAGCCTACTGCCACTTGACAATAGTTACGCCGCTACACGAGCCAAAACCCGCTAGCGTAACGCACTCCGGGACTAAAATCCAAGTTGGCTCCGCTCGAACTCACGAAGTGAAATTCACAGCTTCATTGCCTTTACCAACTCCAATAAGGGAAGTTGGTAGAACTCCACGTTTAATAGTCCCCCTTCTTTCTCATCTCCCACAACACGTGTAGCTTCTCCATGAACATCCCTAATTTCTCTCTCCGCTCCCATCACCTCTGGGTTTCTCTCAAAATAGTGTCTTTTTTCACGAACACGCCTATCTATGCCCCAGAGTTTTTTTAAAAGCAAATATACGATCTTGCTTCAAAAGATAGGTGTTATTTTAATCGGGTCCGTCTATCCGTGTCCCAGCCGGAACCGAACCCCATCCCCTCAGGAGGAAACTCATTTCTGAGAAAATCATATGGCTCAACTCTGAGCATTTTGCTCAGAGTGATATTTGAACTCATGACCTCCTCTTATTTATATGTAATAAGTACCCCTCCTTAATTAGTTAGAGAATCGTTAATATCTATACCCATAAATGATCCTGCTCTCTGTCTCTCTTCTAATGTCAAACCTTTTCTCCCTCACACTCTTCCATTTCTCACAACGACATAATCAAGAAGGTAAGAATATTGTATTGACTATTTATGATTAAGATTATTAGAATTAACCCATTAAGTAAAACATATGTCGTGACATGTGACCTTAAAGAAGCTTTCACTTTGAAATAGTTTTAAGTATTTATAATCAAATTTCAGCTAATCTAATTTATATTTATTATAATAAATTTGTATATAATAAATAAGTAAAAGAAGACAATTTGTCACAATTCTACCAGCCTCGTTTACTTTTATAGCTTATTTGGCTTCACTTAATTAATAACTTTGTATCCCGCTTCTCTTCACTTAATTAATAAGTTTGTTCTCGCGTCTTTTTTCTTAATTCTTAAATCCTTAGTATTATTAATTATTTTTATCACTTATCTTTTTTTATCTAATATATAATTTGTTTCCCGCTTCCCATTTCTAATTCATAAATCTTTATTATTTACATCAATCTGTAATGAACTTCTAACATTAAAAAAAATCATCACTTTAACTATTAGACTGTCCACAACGCCTCGCTCTTAGCCCCACCCATGCCGCCCTTTGGAAGGGCTGCGTTGTGCAGACTCATCCATCCTTCACCCGCCCTTTGCCAAGGGCGCTGTATGGATGCATTTTGTGGGGCCCACGTCATAAAAATGTGTGTCGCTTTATTTTTTTAATGGTTGTTTGTGGAAAGTATGGTGTTAGGGATAAAAGTTGATTGTGAGAATGATGGATAAAAGTTAGTAAAAAGCTGATGTGATATGCTGACTGGGACTATTTGTGGGAATGACGTCTTTTAACGTTATGAACAGTCTTATAGCCAACCTCAACCCTACTAGCCTACCCTAAATAGTAATTTCTAAAAATAAAGTACTTGGAAAAGAAAAAAAAAAGAATATGTGAAGACGTGTAGTTAACATATCAATATATCATATAACTTTTTTATTTGATTTTTGAACGAACTCATATCATATGCTAACGGAGACAGCCAACATAAAGGTCAATAATGCTTTTAGGGAGACGTATTTCGACTAAACATTGACGGCCTCCATTCACTTTTAATACAACGCGTTTCCCAATGTCAATGCTCATTCAAATCATCAAATGCCACATGAGTTGTAAAACTTAACAACAAATAATATTTTCCTAAAGACGTTTGAAACTATCCCGATATTTAAGTAAGATGTCAACTGTTCATACTGATTTTGATGTTTTAGGTCTAAGTCATCCAAAAACACCATTAAAAAAGAAATTCATCATTATAAAAAAAAACCCTAACTCAAGTTTAAATATAAAACCATGAATATTTCAATCTTAAACTATCAACCTCATATTATTTAACCATAAGACTAATAGTGACAATATTATTATTAAACACACCAAAGGAATACAACCCTCTAGCATGACACTAGAGGAAACATATTATCATTGTCATTTGTCACCTTACGTTATCAAAACTAATTTTTCTTCAACTATCTCAATACAAGTTGTGTAGTTTGGCTCAATTCTTGACCAAAAAAGCTCATTATTTTTAACACCTCCATTGTCTTATCAATCAAAACCTCTTTGTTAAAAATAATAAAAGGTTGTTTCCAGATTTCCAAATTGCCTAGCATAAAACTAACATCATCGATTGGACCGACCTTCTTTCGATGTCATTAGGACTATAGAATTTATGAAGATCCATTAAGTTTCTAGTTGAAAGGTGCCAGATTGTTGTACCAACATAACATCCGGTGAAAAGATGGTCCATTGATTCGGCTACTTCGTCACATAATCTATCAATAACGGATTTGATAGGTATTAGACGGCCTCTGTATGAAAGAGTTATCACTTTCCATAATGATACGTGCTTCAAAGATCTCAATAATCGGTGACTATTTGTTATAGAGGTTCATATGCCCCTACTTTTAACCCCAAGTAGTCAAACGGGCGTCTTCTGAGTTCCATAATGTAGAACATTGTAAAAACAATTTAGGAGACGCATAACATGAAAATAATACCTTTTTAGTTTTTGGTTAATCATAGTTATTCTATTTGATAAAATCAAAAAAAAAATAACACGTCGAATAGAAATTCCTAAAAGTGTCGTTAGAATATAATGCGTTTAACGTCATTCGATTTTTTATGTGATAGAAGTTGAATAAATCACTACAAATATATTTATTTATTCCTTAGGCCATTATAATACTTTGCTTTTGAAGCACATTAGAAAGCAAACCTATACAATTGGAAGGATGAAAAGATGATGATGATCATCATAAATATTGGCTTTTGGCAACGCACGCTCTTTCTTCACTTCCCTTTTACGCTAGTTTTGAGTAATACCATTAACCAAAAAGTCTAGTAATTGACTTTATTTTATATAAATAATTGTTACGGCTACTTAAACTATATTATCTTTGTTGACACATCAGCATAGTCAATTTAATTGTCGGTTTAAATTTTAAATTGTGATGATTGAAATTTTAAATGATTGATTTTTACAAACTTACCACTGTTATCGTAACAATGCGAATCTATTACTGAAAAACTCGTAACTAGTAATTTCTTGATGCTTCTAGGAGTCATTTCTTATGTGGAGCTTGAGGGGACTCAAGCATGCTTTCGAAGTAGGATTTCCTTGAATTCTATTACAAGTATTTAACCTAAGTTTTAATCCATGCATGAGTTCGAAACAAGTGATAAAATAGCCATTTAATATATTTTGGAGCCAATGAGTCCTAGATTAACTGATTTAGAAGGAGGCACTCTATTACTTTTCAAAGCGGAGGTCATGGGTTGGAGTCTCACTGGGTGCAATATGCTCCAAGTGGGCCAAGGGTTTTACCACAGTGGGCCAAGGGTTTTACCACAGTAAGCCTTTGGGTAGTAGGTTTCCCTTGAAATAGTGGGCGAGCCGGTCACCAGCTGTCTGTGTTCGCAGGCATGGTTGACCTTTCACCAATGGGTTTATCCGGGTGACCGGGCTTAAAAATTATTCGTTGACCGTTAAAAAAAATATATATTTGGAGATTGATTAATAAGTAAGTTGAAGGTTGTTAACTCCAAGTCTTATTGATTTGTTCTACTTGGTGAGACTTCAAAATGGTCATATTATAAGCTTGAAATGGATAGATAAAGAATAAGAAAGTTATGCTTAAAATTATCCACTTAGAAGGTTATTAAAAAATCATACAAATAGTATAACTACTTCATACCAAATGAATATAATTTTATCTAACTTTTTCAAATTGATTCCCACTTATGTTACTTTCCAGCCTTAACCAATATGACGTCTACAAAGGTACTTATTTGCAAAATAACACTAAGCTTTTATACACAAACTCATTAAATCTTCGTAAGTCTAATCATTTTACCTGTATCATTTTGTTAACTTACTCTCTAATTATATCGCTATTTCACCAAAATTGAACATATGCTTAAATAATTAACCGCTTACGAATTATTCTAATACATTGGAGATAATAGTTTAAGTTACACTAATTATCAAATTTTTTATTGAGAGAGGATATGCTACAAAGGCTATATTTCCTAAAAAGGGTGAGAAGTAATTCTGGCCGTTGGATTAACTCATTAAAATAGATCAATGGTTCAAAAAAACGCGGTGGTAAACATGTAAATAAGTGGAAAACTGCTAACATGTGGAGGGGCAAAAAAGTAATTTGACACAATAAACCGTCACTACCACTTCCATCATCGTCCTTTCAATTCCATAACATTCAAACGAACCATCTCCGACGAAAACCTCAAACGTAAGCATGGATTCCGTTCAAAAAGCATTACCGTCGAAAACTTCTTCAAAGTCTATTGAACATTCGCCAACCTCGAAAACCACAAGCATAAACTCATAGATACTACGAATAACTCCCATCGAAGAGCAAGTACAAACAGGTAAAACCTAATCAAATATTATTGTGTCAAAATATAACTATACATTGTGTCATGATCTAGGGGTTTCATTGTGTCATGATCTAGGGGTTTCATTGTGTCATGATTGGTGAAATTTCAACCGAGCATCATTGTGTCAAAATCTATCTTTGTATCATATCTTTAGGAAGGGTCATTGTGTCATGATTGGGGGGGGGGTTTAACCGAGCATGATTCATTGTGTCATGAAAACTGCTAATGATGTGTCTTTATGAAGGTTCATTATGTCATGATTGGGGATTCATTGTTTTATGGTTTGGGGATTAATTGTGTCATGATTGGGGGATTTGTTGTGTCATGATTGGGGATTCTTTATGTCATGGTTTGGGGATTCATTGTGTCATGATTCCTGCTAATAATATGTCTTTGTGAAGGTTCATTGTCTCATGATTGGGGATTCATTGTGTCATGGTTTGGGGATTCATTATGTCATGATTGGGGGGGGGTTTAACCGAGCATGATTCATTGTGTCATGAAAACTGCTAATGATGTGTCTTTGTGAAGGTTCATTGTGTTATGATTAGGGATTCATTGTGTCATGGTTTGGAGATTATTGTGTCATGATTAGGGATTCATTGTGTCATGGTTTGGGGATTACTTGTGTCATGATTGGGGGATTTGTTATGTCATGATTCAGGATTCATTGTGTAATGAAAACTGCTAATAATGTGTCTTAGTGAAGGTTCATTGTGTCATGATTGGGGATTCTTTGTGTCATGGTTTGGGGATTTATTATGTCATGATTCCTGCTAATAATGTGTCTTTGTGAAGGTTCATTGCGTCATGATTGGGGATTCATTGTGTCATGCTTTGGGGATTTATTGTGTCATGATTAGGGATTCATTGTGTCAAAATCTATCTTTGTGTCAAGTCTTTGTGAAGGTTCATTATGTCATGAATGGGGATTCATTTTGTCATAGTTTGGGAATTCAAAGTGTCATGATTAGAGGGGTTTCAACCGAGTGAAGGTTCATTATGTCATGAAAACATGCTAATAATGGTTCATTGTGTCATGGTTTGGGGATTCATTGGGTCATGATTTGGGATCCATTGTGTCGTGATTGAGGATTCATTGTGTCATGATTGAGGATTAATTGTGTCATGATTTGGGGGGTTTCAACCGAGCATTATTGTGTCAAAATCTATCTTTGTGTCATGTCTTTGTGAAGATTCATTGTGTCATGATTGGGGATTCATTGTGTCATAGTTTGGGATTCATTATGTCATGAAAACTGCTAATAATGTGTCTTTGTGAAGGTCCAAGACGTAAAAGAAAAAGTGAAAGAATAGCAAAGAAGTATTTCACTAAATTCAAAAATGACAAGTTAAACCTTTTAATCATTGATAGTCCTGAAGATGATTCTGAAAGTTAGTGTCTACCATAATTCTTCTATTAAAAACTTACTTTTACTAAGTTATATGATATGTTGTCTCATTATTATTTTGTAGATATGCAAGATAGCATGCTGTTAAAAGATTTTGTGGTTAATATTTTGGATAAGAAACAATCAGGAAAAGAAAAGACGTTAAGCAAGAGAAAATCAACCACTGATCATGTAAGAAAAGAGAAACGCCTCAAGGTTGCTAAAGACCCAACAAAAGCGAGTTTTTTTCATACAATGGACAAAAAGTTAACTTGAGATGTTCACTTAACAACCTCATTAGTTTTTTGGGAGAATTAACAAAAAAGCAGAAAAAGGTTGTTAAAGCAATGAGTTTTGGACCAGCTCTACTCTTGAACTTGCACATATTTCCAACTTCTTTTGGTTATTGGATTTTGAAAAACTACGATGCCAAGACAAGTATATTCAACAATGGCACTCGTCAATTTAAAGTAACACCAGATTTAATCCATGAAGTATTTGGAATACCTATTGGTGGTGTAAAAGTTGATGAACAAGCTAAGCCTAATGCTAATGATCCAGTAATAAAAGAGTGGAGAAGTCAGTTTGGAGAATCTGGGAGGATCTTCATCAGAAATTTTGTTGAGCATGTATCTGATAGAAAAAATGACACAAGCAGAACGTTTCAACTAAATTTGTTGGTAATTTTTTTGACTGTGTTGGGAGAGGCTATGAAAAGCAACACAGTCACCCAAAGATTTTTACCGTCATTAACAAAAGAAACCCAAATTCAGGACGTGGATTGGTGTGATTACATATTCAACTGCTTGAACAAGCAGAAACAAATATGGGAAGCTGATGAAAAGGACTTATTCTATGGTCCTCTTTTGGTGCTTGCGGTAAGAGTATATTGTCTCTAAAATTAATACCCAACGGAATATGACACAATGGAATATGACACAATTACTGTTATTATTAATTGCAGATTTTATATGCTTATGAGTTTAAGATTATGAAGAGTTCATCTTCAATAAGCCTTGAAGTGTTTAATTATAAAATGTTTTTGGATATTGAAAGAAGAGTTGATGACACAATGTCTGTGGATGAAACAATTTCTGAAAAAGACACAATGGCATTGAAAAAGAAAACTCAAAGGAAGGAGAAACCAAGCCTAAAAATTAAAATCAAGAAAAGTATGTATTTACATATGACACAATGATCATTGTATCATTGTGTCAAATCCTATTGTGTCATTATATTTAAACATTGTGTCATAATAATTTATATTAATTTTGTTTTCACTAGGAGTGGAAGAAGTAAGGGAAGATGATGTTGGACTAAATGTTGAGGATATGATGGCTGAAACAGAAGAGGTATGACGTTTAGTTATTATAATACGCTTTCAATAATTTACTTGAAAGATCATTAACAGTTATTGTTTATACAACAGGAAAGGGTAAAAGAGATTGAAAAAGAGCTCGAGCTGTTTGATGACCATGCAATATGGGTAATGTCATTATTAGATAAGTCAATCAAAGATTTCCCTGGAAGCACAACAATTCAAAAAAACAAAAAGAATGGGATTGTTTGGTGAACTCATATAAAGTAAAATCAAAGAATGACACAATCGAAGCTGAAGTTGAAGGAGCTGGAGAGGCAGTTGAATCTGGAGCTGTAGAGTTAGGAGGTTTACAGACAGGAGCTTGTTTAGAACGGGATAAGAAAGATGTTGATGTAAGTGAAAGTGAAGGAAAAGAATTGAATGACACAGTGATATCTGATGACACAGTGAATGTGAATGACACAATGGCAAAGGATGCACAATGGCAAAGGATGACACAATGGTTGAATATGAAGAATAAACAACCATTGACATATTGAGAATTGTTACAAATTAGAATACAGAGATTATACAGAATGAGAGTGACATAATGGGAATTGCAGATGGCACAATGAAAGATGATGACTTTGATAGACCAAACTTTTGTCTATTGACTCCAACACAAGAAGAAGATAATGTTAACAAAGAATGCGAGGTGGCAAATAAAATTGATGATGTTAACAAAAAGTTGGATGATGTCTTTGATAGACCAAACTTTTGTTTATTGACTCCAACACCAGAAGAATATAATGTTGATGCTGTTAGTAAGAAGGTAGATGTGGGAAAGGAAAATGATGATTTTAGTAAAGAGTTGGAAGTGCAAAACAAGGAGTTGGAGGATGACATAATGGTTCAAATTAACACAATGGGAAAGGATGACACAATGAAAAATTTGAATGATGTGGATGTCGATCTGATTAACAAGGGAGATACAGTCATCTTTCAGGGAGTACAAGAAAATGCAGATTCTTTTAAAACTCCTGATTAAAAAATGGTGCTTGATGTTGATCCTATTTCACATGCACCACCAATTACATGTCCGAAACAAGATGACTTAAAGATCAAAAAGAGACCAGAGAGAAAAAAGATTCCAACAGAAGCTTTGTGCTCACCATTCATACAATGACAAGTTGTAATGACCGAAAGAAGAACGGTTTCAGAAAATAACACATCAAGTTGTCTATTTGCAGCAAATGAAAAACCATGGTAAAATAACTTCTATGAATAAATTTAAATTTTAATTAGTTTACTAGCTTGTTTTTCAAGAACAAATGAACTGCACAACTCCACATTAGCAAATCGAGTGTCATGATCATTCTTCCTATGCTCATACCTCTGAGCCTCCATAGCAGATTCGAAATGACTATTAAACTCCAATAAAGTTGATCTTGGGTTACAAAACTAATTAAAAAAGTGGTTTTCACTCTCACATCTTGACGTTGTACGCATAAGCCCAGAAAAATTCTTATTTTGATAATATGCAGGAATCCAATCTCCTTTGATATTAAAATTTTCACACAACCATGGATGAGTAGTTAAACCAAACTCAGATAGAATTACATCCCATTCTTTTTCAAATTCAGCAGGAGTAATAGATTCTGCCTATACAATAGCAGCCAATCTATTTTTAAAATCTATAGTGTTACACAAAACTGGTCCCACCTATAAATATAAGCGCAAAGTAATATCAGATAATATAAAAACACAATGACTGAAAAAGGAAAGCAGAATATCAAATGACACAATGAGTAAAAAAGAAAGAAGAAACAATGTTTAAAAAGAAAAAAGACACAATGAGTAAATTAAAAAAAAAGACACAATGAGTAAACACTTGATACCTTAGATGTCAATTTGTCCCATATATGCCACATACATAACCTATGCCGGGAAGTTGATAAAACATCTAGTATAGCCCTCTTCATTGCAGGATCTTGATCACTAACAATAACTTTAGGCGGATTACCAAAAACTTTGACATAGTTACGTAATAACCACCTATATGAATCTGCAGTTTCAGATCTAAGAAGGGCAGCACCAAGAGTAATATTTCTGTTGTGGTTATCTATATCAGTGAAAGGTACAAAAACCATATCATACCTATCATATACGACACAATAACTATAATTAGACACAATGAATATATGACACAATGAATCTTATGACACAATGATATAAATGACATAATGAATCTTATGACACAATAAATCTTATGACACAATGATATATATGACACATTAACACCATGACACAATGATATATATGACACAAAGATATATACACTACTAGAAAAACTGCAATAAATGACGCGCATTGCGCGTCATCTTTGGGGTCAGATGACGCGCAAATGCGTGTCAAGGAAGGGGTAGTCATAAATGAACGATGACACGCATCCGCGCGTCATCTTTGTATGACGCGCAAAAGATGACGCGTATTTTATGACGCGCAAAAGATGATGCACAATGTGCGTCAAGGAAGGGGTAGTCATAAATGACTAGATGACACACATGCGCGTGTCATCTATGTAATTTTTATGACGTGCTAAAGATGATACGCAATGCACGTCATAAATTTAGCGGCATTATTTTATATATATACACACAGTAATTTTTATAAATTTTACCTGCTGTTTTTATAAAACTATAAATCAATAATTGTCGAATAATAGCAAAACAATATTCATTTAATTAAATACTAACAAAAACTATAAAGTTGTTCCAAGTTCACATGCATATGCAAAATTACAAAGTAGTTCCAAATTCATTTAATTGTCTAATAAGTAGCCCTACACATAAATAAAATTTGAAACGTAACACGACCACAGTTGCAATGGCTTCTACAGCACCAGCTGCTCCTAGAAGGCTGAGGGCTGAGTTTAGAGTTGTGTTCAAGAAAACCGCGTAATTCAAAAAGAAATCCATAACACATGACAGAAGCATCACAACCTGCATAAAACATTCAACAATAAATTCTAATGCACAAAGGAGTAACACTGCACGAGTTTTACATTAAGTCATTTATATAATATTACAAATTCACACCTGAAATCCAACTGATGACAAATGAGAGAAGTTAGCTGTAACTCGGAGATCACCACATACCCATGTCCACAATAACAAGATTGGAGCACATATCAGACCTGCAAAATGATTTAGGTTCAATACAGAAGATAAATAAGAACTAACAGGAACATTGACTTTGAATTCAAAACTCAAAGTCAAAACACATCAATGTTTTGATAAAGGTGTTCTTACCATTACACCACATTAGACCAAAGCTATTCAAAACACATCCAGAGTTATCTATTTTATTTATATACTTTTTTACATTTTTCAAATATGATGTGCCTCACATTCAAGAAGCCACCTGTGACCTTTGCACAGAGCAATGAGCCTTTAACAACTTTGTTCTTCCAATAGCCATAGTTACCAAACACTAATAGTCTAATAGTTCAAAAATTGTTAGCAAGGGTGGAATCTTTTGATCACAGTGGGTATCCAAGTTACTATTACATCATGGGTGATGGTACTACATACTAATCATGAAGTAATCAAATCTAGAACAAAAAGAAGAAAAAATATTCATGGAAGGAAGGTACATACTTTGAAATAGGTGATATTCAAGGCTTCCACGAAACATAAACTCATAAACGAGCAATCTGTGATCATCTTCACAACAATACCCAATCAATTTCACCAAATTGGGATGTCTGAGCTGACCAAGAAAATTAACTTCTGTCCGCCACATGAAACAACAATGCCCACATTAATAAAAACCGCGTTAATCATCCAACATACAGAAACAAAACAACTACTTAACTATTGCAAGGATAAATGTAACAACCCGAGCGTTTGGGTCATATGAACTCCGCATTTCATATATTGTCAAACGAGTAAGTAATGAGTAAATTGTCTATTTAAAATTTAAAGTTTTTAGATGAAATTTTTATGTTACAAGAGACCGTTCGAATATAATAATAATATATTATATTCGAACCTGCTCCGTTTTTGACGAAACTTAGGTTGACTCGTAGAGAAAAATAAGCTTGTCACAACGACATATCTGAAATTTCATAATACGCTATATATTAAAAGTTTTAAGAGAAAAATGAGTTAAGCAGCTAAATTAATTATAATAATATAATAATATATAATAAAATAATAATATAATCACAATTCACTTTCCAATTACAATTCATATACTGCACTCTCACATCGATTCTGAAAAGCTTCCTCATCCCACATCGCCTCTCAAACCCTTTCAACTCCTTTCAACTCCTTTCAACTCCTTTATAAATAGAAGCCTTAAGGTTGAATTTAGAACATAAGTTTCTTTAGGAACGCTCTAATATAAAGAGAATCCCGAGTTTTCAATACCACGTTGGGTGTTGGTAGTAGTCGTTTTGGTACTCGAGTAGGAGCGCGACTAGGTTCGCGAGTAGGGGAGACTCTACATCAAATTACCGTAGATAGTTTTCAGGTACGCCCTTGTTTAAGGTTATGTTTAATTATTATTATAGTCGTTATTATTATTATTATTATCATCATTATAGGTATTAGTATTAATATAGTTATTACTAATATTATTATTATCATCTTTATAGTTATTATTATTATTATAATTGTTATTTTTATTGTTATAGTTAGTATTATTATTATTTGTTATTTTTAGTGTTGTAGTTGTTATTATTATTATTATTAGACTTTAAGGTTATCATTAGGGAGGGTATTGGGTAACCCCGAGGGTTGGCTCGGGTATGATGGAAACGCCCGAGTTATGCCAACTAGTAAGGGTTGTACCAAAGGGTTGGCATAGGATAAAAGAAAGTGCCCAAATAAAACCAACAAGTATGAAAAGATAACGAATCATCCCTAAAATTGTTACTAGCTAGAATATAGCTTAAGTAATGTTATTTTACTTATAGGATAATACCTGATAGTAGTGAACCTGAGCAGACGATATCACTGACTTGATTTTGATTGAGGTGAGTTCCTCTGAATTGTTTTTCTAAAACGGGATGTGATGTTCTGATAACTAGTAATAATTGAAGAATTGACTATCAATAGCATCTGTGATATGTGGCAATGCTTGATAGGATGCTTGAGGGCTGCTTGTATGATTCTGCTTTAGCCAGTGGATTTTGTATACATAGCCTGGTTATGTGAATTTATACTGTGCTTACTCTGTTCCTATCTGTTTGCCATGGCTGTATCTGCTTGATGCAATAGTCAATAATAACATGTTTTGAATTTTGAAGAATGCCATGTTTATGAACTCACAAGCTTTATGCTGAGTCCCAAATGTTTTTATTTTTATGGACACACATCCTAGGTGCCAAATGATTGCAGGGATTGAAGATTTCGAGCTAGTTTATGAGAAAATAAAACTCTAGAATGTTGTTGAAGATTTGGATCTTTAGTATAGTTAAACTGCTGTAATGGTATTATCTATTATAACAGATGTATTATACACTTTTGATGTATAATTAAAGTTAGACTTCCGCGGTGTATTCTCTGATTACTATGTGTTCTGTATATCCGATGCGTAACGCTCCCCACGGTGAGCCCTGGGAGGCGGGTGTTACAAGTTGGTATCAGAGCCATAGTTTAAGTGAACTAGTTACAAAGATAGTATCTAGACTTAAACTAAGAAAGATGCTTTAAGATAATTTGATTAATTGCATAGGTATTGGGTAATGGGTTTTGGTGATTCATGGAGGATAATGGTTAGAACATTATAATTGCAATAGATAAGCAATGACACCTGACCACTGTTATTTCTTGTCTATTAATACTATTATGTTCTGGATCATAATCCCTCATGTGAATACTAAATCCCTGCTCCCTCATGTAGGCTTTGACTATGCTAAGAGGAGGAAATACTCGTGGTAGGGGTCGTGGTAGGCATCCTAGTAGTAGAAGGCAAATCATGTCATCTACGAATGAAGATTATGAAAATCTTCATCATGCTGAACATGAGTCACAGCAATTTGCTGGACCACAATTCCAAGCAGCTGTAGCTGGCATAATTAGAGATGCTTTGCCAACTATTATAGCTGAGGTTATGAACGACTCCGGAGGGTATGTGAGCAATGGTGGTAATGGGCAGGATGATCATATAAATAACACCAATGGTAATGATGATACCGCTATGGAAACTGAACCTAAGCAGGGTTGTTCCTACAAAGCTTTCAAGGGATGTGAACCTCCAATATTTGATGCCAAAAGAGATGCCATGGCCACTTTTCAGTGGATCAATGAGATGGAAGCTGTTATTGAAATTAGTGGATGCACAGCCATACAAGCTGTCATGTATGCCACCCATTCATTTAGGTCCGAGGCATTGTTTTGGTGGGACAATGTTAAGCAGGCTAAAGGACCTGGAGTTGTTGCTACTTTAACCTGGAATGAACTGAAGGAGCTGCTGATGGAAATTTTTGTCCTGAAGTTGAAAGGGACAAAATTGAAAGAGAATTCTTACAACTACAGGCCGGAGCCATAACACATCATCAGTACACGATCAAGTTTGATGAGATGGCTCGACTGCTTCCTGAGCTTGTAACACCTGTAGCAAAGCGCATAAAAAGATACGTGCAGGGGTTACCCCCTCATATTCGACAGTTAGTTAAGATGTCTACCCCAAAACCTATGAGTCTGCAATTGCATTAAGTGCCATTGCATATGAAGAAGAAGGCATAATGACTGATAACAACAAAAGAAAGAGAAATGAGGATGGAAACCAGATGCCAAAAAAGGACAGAAAGATCACACGAAATGAAGGGAACTGTGTCAACAAATCGTGGAGGAACGATAAAAATGAGTCTTGGAGAAAGTATCAAGATTCCAAATGTCTTAAATGTCCAACAGGTGATCATTCACGAAAAAAACTGCCCAAAATTAGATGCTTTAACTGTTGGGAGTATGGACATTTCCGAAGAGATTGCAAGAACCCTCCACAAGCACAACCTACGGAGAATCAGAACAAGTCTAAGGGTCGAGTGTATGTGTTAAAAGAAGCTGGAGATGAAACCATAGCTGGTACGTTTCTCATTAATAACATATATGCTAGAGTTTTATTTGACACTGGTGCAAATATAAGTTTCATTTCAACTGCCTTAGTACCTTATTTGAACTTAGTACCACAAACTCTAGAATGTGCATATATTGTAGAAACTGCCAGTGGTGAGCGAGATAAGATAAGTCAAATCTTTAGGGATTATGTTATCACCTTAGTTAACACTGAATTCTCTGTAAACTTAATGCCGACCATTTTAAGTGAATATGATGTTATTCTTGGGATGGACGGTTGAATAAGAATTGTGCTCGGCTCGACTGTGAACATAAGACGATGACTGTACGTAAGCCAGATGAGGAAAAGCTACTAATTCATGGTAGTGATGGAAACCCTAAGACCAGTATCATCTCAGCAATTGTAACACCCGTAAATTTTTAGTAAAGAATTTAAAAGAATAAAATAGAAAGAGAAAGGAAAGAAAAACAAAAGTTACTTTTGTTTAAGGGCCAAAAGTGTCAATTGGGCAAACTTTCTATTAATTCTTTGTACAAAAGGTGGTATGGCACCCACGTTGTCTGCATTTTTCACTGCATTCGATATCTTTAGAAAGAGAAAGTAGAAGGAGCAGAAAACCATCGGAATTTTGAAGAAGGATCTGAGAAATTCGAAGTTTATGGTAAGAAATCCCGAATTTATGATGTTAGGACGATTCTAGAACCGTACATGAGCATATAAATGTGACTAGTGTGTTCGGGTTGCTCTGTGTGTGTGTTTTAGGTGTATAAACGACTGAGAAGTTCAAGGAAAGGGCATCCAAAACCCGAAGACCAATTAAGGTGAGTTCTAGACCCCCTTTTTACTGGTTTTTAAATGTTTGGGGCTGGAAAATGCATGCAAATATATTTTTATAAAGTTTGGGTTGAAACCCGTATGAACGATTGTATGTATGTTTATGTTTATGTTAGATTTATGCTTAGAATCATGTGTGTATGTTTAGAATGAGGCATTATGATGTTTGGGACTTGGATTATAAATTAGACACATGAATAGGTTGTTAATATGTCTGAAATTGGGACTTGGAATAAATAAGAAAAGTTGATGTGTCCACCAGTGCTCATACGACCAACAGTGGTCGTATGATCAGGATTTTTCTAAGTGTTGATGAGTCTAATAGGACTCATACGACCAACAGTGGTCGTATGAATATGTGAAATTTTCTAAGTCTGAGGCCTGCAGGACTCATACGACCAACAGTGGTCGTATGATCATGGTGAAAAGTTCTAAGTGTGAACTCATACGACCAACAGTGGTCGTATGATCCAAATATGTTCCCAAGTCCAGGGGTGGTACGACCAGCAGTGGTCATACGACCAACAGTGTGGTCGTATGACCAGTCGATAAATCTAAGTATAGAAAGAAAAGTCCAGCAGTACTCATACGGCTAATAGTGCTCATACGCCCAGAGGGCTTATACGCCCAACAGGGCTAAAACGCCTAAACACTTAGAATTTTTCAGGAATTTCCAGTAAGTTCGAAGTTCGAGGTTTGACCAGGGTTGACTAGGGTTAATAAATGATGATGTCTCATGCATATAATGATGAGTATGATTAACCCTAATTGTTACTAATATTATTATTAGTATATTATTGTTAACAATATTATTAAAATATTGTTAAGTAAGGTATGATGCTATGTATGATGATGAACGTATGATGATGAATGTATGATGATGATCGTATGATGAATATGTATGATGTGTGTATGTTCCTTGTGATTGTGTATGCTTATCTTTCTGAAACTTTACGAATAACGAGAAATGAATTAATGAAGTATTATGTATCGTAAAGTGAAAGATAATGAAAGAGGAACATGATGACGAATGCATGTATTAACGAATGAACGAAATGAAGAATGATGATGAATACATGCATTAATGAACGAACGAATTATGTCTTGCAAGCATTGAATAACGCGATTGGTCCTTCTATGTGATTGACCATGGTCATGGTACCTCTACCGCTTACCTCTAGTACCGTGGCATACGTTTTGTTGTTCATATGTTGACTTCGGCCCGGTAGCTAATAACGTTCGGGGTGTAGCCTATGGTATTGGTACAATTCACCTTTCAATGCGCGCAAGTAAGTATGAACGGGATTCTTGTCATTCGACCACAGTAATCATAGCCAGGTGCTATGAAGTGGGTAAAGCCTGACAGAATCCATACGAGAAGTTAAAGATAACGATGAATAACGAATGATGAAGATAATAACGAATATTATCTCTGTGTACGTATGATGTATGAACGCACGCACGAAAGGATACTTTTAAATAAGTAAAAGTATGTTTTATTACAAAACTAGAACTCACTCAGCAACGCTGACTTTTATGTATTTTCCAGTTGGCAGGTAGTGTTGCTGAGGATGGCACGAGGTGGCTACTCAGCTCTTTTGGGATGGCATTCTTTTGTTAATGTTTTTGTATTGTAATGCAAACAAATGATATTTTGTAACGGGTGTTGTATTACTTTGCAAAAGCATTTATAGTAAATTTAAAGTTTCCGCTGCATGGTTTTTATTAAATGTATGTTTTATGGGTAATGACGACCAACTGTGAGGTGCCCGGGAACGGGGCCTTACAAGTTGGTATCAGAGCCAAAGTTTAAGTGAAATGAGTAAATTTTTAAAATAAATCTAAAACTTAAACTGAGAATGGGACAGGGGGAATGGGAATGCCATCTGAGTAGCTGCGTGCCATCAGGTATTTTCTTGAAAGTTAACCAGTGTTACGTGCGCATGTTATGCGTTTATGTGTACTGATAGACTTAGATACTAATGTAGTCAGGACAGGTAATGCTCGGGGTGTGAAGAGTAGGGTAAGTGGCTAATCACAACTGGCCACTGTAATTAGGGACTTACTATACTTGACATAAACTGAGCTATTTCCTTGAATGACCGTGTTGGTGTTTAAATCTTTCAGTGTGATAGAAGATGGTCGGTGGTAGATCATCGAAAGCCCCAATTGGTGGAGGCAGTGGCGGAAGTGGTACGGAACCACGAGTCACAAGAGGTAGGCCTAGAAAAGAGAAGAAGGTTCCCGAAGAACCTAATACTACTCCCTCGGGGGGAGTGGATGAGAGTGATGATTTTAGGGCCTCGGTGAAAGAGGCAGTTGTTGAGGAGGTGCACCAGGTTATGCAGACGATCCTACCGTCTGTAATGACAGAAGTGTTAAAGGCAGTACGTGAAGACGATAGACGAGGGAGGAATCGGTCCTCGGGTAGACAACAACAGGAGGAAACAGAAACGGTGCTATCTGATGATGATGAGGAAGAAGAACAGTTACAGGAGACCGCCCGGGGTTGTAACTACGGGGCATTCATGAGGTGCAAACCCCCAACTTTTGATGGGTCGGGTACTGCTACTGATGCTCACCAATGGGTGATGGAAATGGAAGCTGTCCTCGATATTAGTGATTGCCAGGAGGACAAGAAGGTGAAGTTTGCTACCCACTCTTTTACAGGGTCGGCTTTATGCTGGTGGAAAAATATAGTCCAAGCCGAGGGTAGTAGGGCTATAGGGAAGATGAAGTGGGCTGAGTTGAAAAGGCTGGTGATCGAGGAATTCAGTCCTCGTCGGGAAATGGATAGAATAGAGAGAGAGTTCCTGCAGTTGGAGGCGGGGACGATGACCCACCAACAATATACCACCAAGTTTAATGAATTGGCGCTGTTGGTGCCAGAGCAGGTGACGCCGGTGTCTCGAAAGATCAACCGGTATATTCAGGGGCTGCCAGCTGAAATTCGTTGGCACTTGATTTCTGCCCGACCAAGCACTTTCAGGTCGGCAGTGGATTTGGCGGGAAGGTTATTCGATGAACGTGCTGCTTTGGTGAAGGCTGAGGGAAGCAAGAAAGGAAGTGGAGAGAAGAACTGGCAGGGGAAGAGATTTGGTCGGGGTGATACTTCGACAAACAACAAGAAGACAAGGGTAGATGACCGCCGAGTGGTCGTGTCTGGAGCTGGGGTGAGGAAGTGTGGCAAGTGTGGAAAGGAGCACTCAGGGGAGTGCAAGTGGGGATACAACATCTGCTTCAAGTGTGGGAGGACTGGGCATATGGCCAAGGATTGTCGGATGGGCAAGTGCTTTAACTGTGGGGAAAGTGGTCATATGAGCAGAGATTGCAAGAGGCCGAGGGCTGAGGGCTCGGGGGAGAAGAAGACGGGAGGAGAAGCGCCAAAGGCAAAGGCTAGGGCATTCACCATGACGCAGGAAGAGGCTAGGACGGACCCCGATGTGGTGTCAGGTATGTTTCTAGTAAACCAAACTCTTGCTTCTGTGTTATTTGACTCTGGTGCTAGTAGGAGTTTCATTTCTGCTACTTTCTGTGCTAAATTGCCTGTTAGTAGTAAATGCATTAGTGGGACTTTTTATGTAGAAACCGCTATTGGTAAGTCCACTAGGGTTACGGATGTGATAGAGGGCTGTACCATAGAATTAGAGGGCCATAGGTTTGCTGCCATGTTACATGTGATGCCTCTAGGAGGATTTGATGTAGTGTTAGGGATGGACTGGTTAGCAACCTACGAAGCGAATATCGTGTGCCGAAAGAAGATGATTAGACTGACGGCGACCGACGGAAGTCCGGTGACGATTTATGGCGATCGGGTTACGACGATTCCGAAGGTGATCTCGATGGCGGTGGCGGGAAAGTGTATGAGGCGCGGATGTAGCGCCTACTTATGTTATGTAAAGAATGTAGAGACGCCAACACCACAGCTATGCGATGTGCCAGTGGTGTGTGACTTTCCAGACGTGTTTCCCGAAGACTTATCGGGATTGCCACCTGACCGAGAGATCGAATTCCAGATCGACCTGATACCGGGTGCCCAACCTGTCGCAAAAGCACCGTATCGCTTGGCTCCGACGGAGATGAAAGAGTTGATGGACCAGTTGCAGGAGCTGCTGGATAAGGGGTTTATCCGACCGAGTATCTCACCTTGGGGTGCTCCGGTTCTGTTCGTAAAGAAGAAGGATGGTAGTATGAGGATGTGCATCGACTACCGCGAGCTGAATAAGCTGACGGTGAAGAACAGATACCCCTTACCAAGGATCGATGACTTGTTTGATCAACTTCAGGGTGCCAGTTGGTTTTCAAGGATAGATCTTCGATCGGGTTACCATCAACTAAAGGTGAAGGAACAAGATATCCCTAAAACAGCCTTTCGTACGCGCTATGGTCACTACGAGTTTCTTGTCATGTCTTTTGGGTTGACCAATGCGCCGGCTGCTTTTATGGATTTGATGAACCGAGTGTGCCGACCAATGTTGGATAAATCAGTAATTGTATTCATCGATGATATTTTGATTTATTCAAGAAGTGAAAAAGAGCATGCCGGGCATATTCGGGAAGTGTTGGAAACGTTGAGAAGGGAGAAATTGTACGCCAAATTCTCCAAGTGCGCCTTTTGGTTACGCGAGGTGCAATTTCTGGGTCACGTAGTGAATGCAGAAGGAATAATGGTGGACCCAGCAAAGGTTGAGGCTGTGATGCAATGGAAATCACCAAAGACGCCATCCGAGATTCGTAGCTTCTTGGGGTTGGCGGGCTACTATAGGAGATTTATTCAAGACTTCTCCAAGATAGCCTCACCTTTGACAAAATGGACTCGCAAGGATGTAAAGTTCGTGTGGGATCGAGAACAGGAGGATGCGTTTGAGGAATTAAAGACGAGACTAACACAAGCTCCTGTCTTGACTTTGCCTGAGGGAAGTGAAGACTTAGTGGTCTATTCGGATGCATCTTATTCTGGGCTAGCTTATGTGTTGATGCAACGTGGAAAGGTGATAGCCTACGCATCTCGACAACTGAAAACCCACGAAGTCAACTATCCCACACACGATCTAGAACTAGCTGCGGTGGTTTTTGCATTGAAGATATGGCGGCACTATCTATACGGGACAAAGTGCACTATCTTCACAGACCACAAAAGTTTGAAGTATTTCTTCGAACAGAAGGATCTCAACATGAGGCAGAGGCGGTGGTTGGAACTGATAAAAGATTATGATTGTGAGATCCATTACCACCCGGGCAAAGCCAATGTGGTGGCTGATGCCCTTAGCCGAAAAGAAAGGCCTGAGCCGATCCGGGTGAAGGCTTATCAGTTGATCATGACCTCCGACGTGATGACACAGGTTAAGGAGTTTCAAGATGAGGCTTTGAAAGAAGATCGTCTTAACTCCGAAAGGATGAGAGGTCTAGTGACGGAGTTGGGTGAGAACACTCTAGGTGTTAAGACCCGATTTGGGCGAATGTGGATTCCTTGATACGGGGATCTACGTAGTAGAATTATGGATGAGGCCCATAAGACACGATACTCCATTCACCCCGGTGCTACCAAAATGTACCACGATATGAAGAAAGACTACTGGTGGCCGGGCATGAAACGCGACGTAGTGGAGTACGTAAGTAAGTGCTTGACTTGCTTACAAGTGAAGGCGGAACACCAGAAGCCCTACGGGAAGATCCAACCATTGGATATACCCGAATGGAAGTGGGAACACATCACCATGGACTTCATCACGAAGTTACCGCGTACCCCGAAAGGGTATGATGCTATATGGGTGATAGTTGATCGATTGACGAAGAGTGCCCACTTCCTACCGATCCGCGAGACGTATTCATCTGAAAGATTGGCGGATCTATTCATTAAAGAAATTGTAGCTCGTCATGGCGTACCGGTGTCTATTGTGTCTGACCGTGACACCCGGTTTACCTCCAAGTTTTGGAAGAGATTTCATGATGCAATGGGGACGAGGCTACATATTAGCACGACATATCATCCTCAGACAGACGGTCAGTCCGAGAGGACGATCCAAACACTCGAAGACATGCTTCGGGCGTGCGTGATCGATTTTGGAGGAAGTTGGGATGATCACTTGCCGCTAGCAGAATTCTCGTACAACAATAGCTATCATGCCAGCATTGGCATGCCACCATACGAGATGCTATACGGTAGGAGATGTAGGACGCCCGTATGTTGGGGAGACATTGGGCAGAAGGAACTGGGAGGTGTCGAGGTGATTGAAGCAACGACTGAGAAATTAGAAAGCATCAAAGCCTTCATGAAGGCGGCGAAAGATAGGCAAAAGTCGTATGCTGACAAGAGGCGAAGACCGATAGAGTTCAAGGTCGGTGACCGAGTCATGTTGAAGGTCTCGCCTTGGAAGGGAATCATTAGATTCAGGAAACGAGGTAAGCTAAGCCCGAGATACATAGGACCTTTCCGGATTGTCGCACGGGTAGGAGAGGTGGCCTATCGACTCGAATTGCCAGATGAGTTAAGTGGAATTCATCCTACATTCCATGTATCTCATCTAAGGAAGTGCTTAGCTGATGAAGATATGATTGTTCTACTGGAAGATATTGAAGTAGACGAACGGCTCAACTACGTGGAGCAACCAGTGGCAATCATTGACCGTAAAGAAAAGAGGCTGAGGAATAAAGTGGTTCCTCTTGTGCGTGTACAGTGGAGGCACAGGAAGGGATCCGAATCTACGTGGGAGACTGAAGAAGAGATGAGACAGCACTACCCACATCTGTTTGAGGAATAACAGGTTTCGGGGACGAAACCTATATAAGGGGGGTGGACTTGTAACACCCGTAAATTTTTAGTAAAGAATTTAAAAGAATAAAATAGAAAGAGAAAGGAAAGAAAAACAAAAGTTACTTTTGTTTAAGGGCCAAAAGTGTCAATTGGGCAAACTTTCTATTAATTCTTTGTACAAAAGGTGGTATGACACCCACGTTGTCTGCATTTTTCACTGCATTCGATATCTTTAGAAAGAGAAAGTAGAAGGAGCAGAAAACCATCGGAATTTTGAAGAAGGATCTGAGAAATTCGAAGTTTATGGTAAGAAATCCCGAATTTATGATGTTAGGACGATTCTAGAACCGTACATGAGCATATAAATGTGACTAGTGTGTTCGGGTTGCTCTGTGTGTGTGTTTTAGGTGTATAAACGACTGAGAAGTTCAAGGAAAGGGCATCCAAAACCCGAAGACCAATTAAGGTGAGTTCTAGACCCCCTTTTTACTGGTTTTTAAATGTTTGGGGCTGGAAAATGCATGCAAATATATTTTTATAAAGTTTGGGTTGAAACCCGTATGAACGATTGTATGTATGTTTATGTTTATGTTAGATTTATGCTTAGAATCATGTTTGTATGTTTAGAATGAGGCATTATGATGTTTGGGACTTGGATTATAAATTAGACACATGAATAGGTTGTTAATATGTCTGAAATTGGGACTTGGAATAAATAAGAAAAGTTGATGTGTCCACCAGTGCTCATACGACCAACAGTGGTCGTATGATCAGGATTTTTCTAAGTGTTGATGAGTCTAATAGGACTCATACGACCAACAGTGGTCGTATGAATATGTGAAATTTTCTAAGTCTGAGGCCTGCAGGACTCATACGACCAACAGTGGTCGTATGATCATGGTGAAAAGTTCTAAGTGTGGACTCATACGACCAACAGTGGTCGTATGATCCAAATATGTTCCCAAGTCCAGGGGTGGTACGACCAGCAGTGGTCATACGACCAACAGTGTGGTCGTATGACCAGTCGATAAATCTAAGTATAGAAAGAAAAGTCCAGCAGTACTCATACGGCTAATAGTGCTCATACGCCCAGAGGGCTTATACGCCCAACAGGGCTAAAACGCCTAAACACTTAGAATTTTTCAGGAATTTCCAGTAAGTTCGAAGTTCGAGGTTTGACCAGGGTTGACTAGGGTTAATAAATGATGATGTCTCATGCATATAATGATGAGTATGATTAACCCTAATTGTTACTAATATTATTATTAGTATATTATTGTTAACAATATTATTAAAATATTGTTAAGTAAGGTATGATGCTATGTATGATGATGAACGTATGATGATGAATGTATGATGATGATCGTATGATGAATATGTATGATGTGTGTATGTTCCTTGTGATTGTGTATGCTTATCTTTCTGAAACTTTACGAATAACGAGAAATGAATTAATGAAGTATTATGTATCGTAAAGTGAAAGATAATGAAAGAGGAACATGATGACGAATGCATGTATTAACGAATGAACGAAATGAAGAATGATGATGAATACATGCATTAATGAACGAACGAATTATGTCTTGCAAGCATTGAATAACGCGATTGGTCCTTCTATGTGATTGACCATGGTCATGGTACCTCTACCGCTTACCTCTAGTACCGTGGCATACGTTTTGTTGTTCATATGTTGACTTCGGCCCGGTAGCTAATAACGTTCGGGGTGTAGCCTATGGTATTGGTACAATTCACCTTTCAATGCGCGCAAGTAAGTATGAACGGGATTCTTGTCATTCGACCACAGTAATCATAGCCAGGTGCTATGAAGTGGGTAAAGCCTGACAGAATCCATACGAGAAGTTAAAGATAACGATGAATAACGAATGATGAAGATAATAACGAATATTATCTCTGTGTACGTATGATGTATGAACGCACGCACGAAAGGATACTTTTAAATAAGTAAAAGTATGTTTTATTACAAAACTAGAACTCACTCAGCAACGCTGACTTTTATGTATTTTCCAGTTGGCAGGTAGTGTTGCTGAGGATGGCACGAGGTGGCTACTCAGCTCTTTTGGGATGGCATTCTTTTGTTAATGTTTTTGTATTGTAATGCAAACAAATGATATTTTGTAACGGGTGTTGTATTACTTTGCAAAAGCATTTATAGTAAATTTAAAGTTTCCGCTGCATGGTTTTTATTAAATGTATGTTTTATGGGTAATGACGACCAACTGTGAGGTGCCCGGGAACGGGGCCTTACAGCAATGAAGGCAGTGAAGTGTATTCAGAAAGGATGCATAGCCTTTCTCTTATGCATGGTAGATGCTAAAAAGGAAATGCAGATGAATGAAATACCTGTAGTGTGCGAATTCCCAGACGTGTTTTCGAAAGATTTACCAGGACTTCCACCTGATCGTCAGATAGAATTTCGTATTGATTTAGTACCTGGTGCTAAACCAATCGCGAAGGCTCCTTATCGTCTAGCCCCTTCAGAGATGAAAGAACTTATGAAGCAAATTGACGAACTCTTAGAAAGAAGGTTTATTAGACCGAGTTCCTCACCTTGGGGAGCGCCAGTATTGTTCGTCAAAAAGAAAGATGGTTCAATGCGTATGTGCATTGATTATCGAGAATTAAACAAGTTAACTGTTAAGAACAAGTATCCTTTACCAAGAATAGATGATTTATTTGATCAACTTCAAGGAGCCAACAACTTTTCAAAAATTGATCTTCGATCAGGTTATCATCAGTTGAAAGTGCGCGAGGAAGACATTCCTAAGACCGCATTTAGGACGCGTTATGGGCATTATGAATTTTTGGTTATGTCTTTTGGACTAACCAATGTGTAACATCCTGTATTTTGTTCGGTTTATTTACGCCATTTTATAGTATCATTAGTAAATTTTTATATATATATATATATATATATAAAAATACATATATATAATAACAATAATAATAATAGATAATAATAATAATAATAATAATAATAATAATAATAATAATAATAATAACAATAATAATAATAATAATAATAATAATAGTAATAATAATATAATAATAATAATAATAATAATAATAATAATAATAATAATAATAATAAAGTCCAGGGGGTATTTTTGTCAATTTCAAAACTTTAAAAGAAGTTTTCCACCTGAAATAATAATAATCAAAAGTTGAGGGACCATTTGGTAAATATTTAAAAACCAAACTGCTTTCTCTCTCACCGATTTTCCGGCCGCCGGCCGGCTAGCTCCGGCGAGCTCCGGCGAGCCTCAAAACCTCCATTTTAAGGCGATTTGACCCCAATTAAACCCCCAACTCGCTCGACCCTCAGTTTCGAACCCGAACCCACTCGAAATTTCAATTTCCCGCTCGTACAAACTTTCCAAATCGAAACCGAATCAAAACTTTAAAAATTTCGAATCAAATCATGTTCAATTTCACAAATTAAACCAAATCAATCACACCTAAAGTTAATACGCGGTTTAACAAATCAATCCATCCACCAATCTCGCATCGTAACAACCCGAATCTCACAAATTTGGTAAACATAAACGCGTTTTCAAATTCAAACGGGTTAAGCCCGAAACCATGAAATCAAGCTTATAAATAATAGGCGTTTGATTCATTTTGGAGTTCCTAAACTCCCTGAACCATCAATTGCACAATAAAACATCTCGACCACAAAACCCCAATCTCAAGAACATCCGAATCGAACTCGAACTCGAAATCACCTTTTATCTCATCAAAACAGGTAATTGAAACCTGTTTTCTACTCGTTTTCGTTCAAGGAACAAAAGCCCTATGATGATTTAGGTGATTAACACCGAATCGAGGGTCGATTTTGGCCTTGAACAGAACTAGGGTTCATCGATTTGGGGGTGGACCAGGAGACTAGTGTTTAAATTTAAAACAAACCAATGTGAACCAAGGCCACGGCCCTGGTTCACTGGTTCCTCCGTCCCATGTTCACAGGGAGGCCCCGGGTTCGACCCCGGGCAGCCCCCCTCCCCTGTTTTCTTTTTTCGATTTTTTTTTCTTTTCTTTATTTCTTTTTAATTATTAAACCTTTTTAAATTCTGAAAATTTCTAAAACCAATTTCATAAAATGCAGATTATTTGTTTACTTTTGTTTAATTAATTTGGGACTAAAATAATTTTTATAAAATACTTTTGTATTTATAAATACATTATTTTAGTTTTAAAAATACAAAAGAAATGAGTAAACATAATACTTGTATATGTATATATATATTAAATGGTTTAGTTAGTTATACCTATATATATATATATATTTATATATTAATCTTTTAGTAATTAAATCACTTATTATGATTATACAATGTTATAATTGTTTAGTATATATATTTATACATATATATTCAAACAATTTAATTGTTTAGTTATTTATATATATATATATATACATAGTTCTTTTAATAGCTAAGTCATTTATATTGATTATTATACACAATATTATAATTGTTTAGTATATATATTTATATGTATATTCAAACAATTAAATTGTTTAATTACTTATACCTATAAATATATATATTATATAGTTCCTTATAATAGCTAAATCACTATTATATACAATCCTTATAAACCGGTTTAACGTACAAGTTAATCAAGTTTTATTTATTAATTCTCTTTCGCGCTAACAATTGATTATACCAAGTATAATCCATTCGTTCCATTTAACCGATCACGTTATTAACATGTAATAAATACGAATAATTATTAATCATATAGACCTACAATTAATCATCAAACAAATTATAACGCGCTACTTTATTTCGTTTAGGTGCGTTGTGACGTTTGTGTTGGAAATCTTATTCGTGGTTATTCTTATTACATCTACAAGTCTCCTTTATTAAACATGTGAGTTCTTATGCCCCGCTTTACGATTATTTCACATCTTTCGGGGTGAAACATGTTCCTTATACAAACTTACACATACACGCTTTGATACTTATTACACACGTGCAATTCTTTACATAGTCGTGGTTGTTTGGATATGTTAAGTATTATATGAGATGTGACATACGTGTGCAATCATTAACTATTGCTAGCCTAGCGAAGTCTTAGATCTTTGGGCCTGACAAGCCTATTTGGTGCTAAAGTCGATGTATTGCCGACTCCTAGGAGCCGTATGCTTGTGCACTAGGGAACCAAATACACTTAGCTAATCATGCTTATTCATATTATTCAGTCGAGGCTTGATTGTAACTATGCATGTTCTATATACTTGCTATCTTGTGACCATTGACTAGAATTGCCACATTTTGTATACTTATTGTATTTAAAACCATGAGAATTCACCAACTAGTTAGTTGACTTTATTTTCAACATGTTTCAGGTAATGTGCAAGCTTAGCAATGATTGAAGGAATGCATAAACCTAGATCATGGACCTAGGCTTAATAAAGACGATTGAATTCTTGTTTTTGTTTGATTTATTTTGAGACATTGATGTATGTGGTGATTGAAAACAATTGATTAATGGCATTTTATACTTTAACATAACGTTATGTGGCTGTGAACAATCTTAACCCTCACACCTCGACGTTTCCGCCGTCAAGGTTGGGGTGTGACAGATTGGTATCAGAGCCCATAACTATAGGGATTTAGGTTATTAGAAATGGTGACCTAGGCTATAGTTCATGCATGATCCTTATAGAATAGTATTCTTATGAATACATACTTATTGTTTGCATGCTGCCTAACGCTATGCCTTATTATGTGCAATGTGATGCCTTAGCATAGGTGCCTTTCTACATGATTACATATTGTTACCCGTCTCCCCTAAACTTATCTTAAACGTTAATTCTCCCCGACAGTTACTATTTCTTAAACTTATTCTCGTCTCCAAGTAGAATCTATTGATAGGAATTCTTTAGACTTTATGTCTAATCTTGTAAATATCCCATCAAGATTTTTGATTTCATAAACCAAAGAACTAGTGTGGTACATAGACACCTGTATTCTGGATTTTCTGGCAAAAGGCCCTCGGGCTAAGGCAAGCGTATACGTATAAATCTCATTGAGGGAACCGTTACGCTACCTGGGGATTTCCGGGATGAGTGATAAACTATGACCAACATACACGAGTTTCTGAGGTGAATGGGTCAATTCATCTTGACGTGTCAACGTTTCCAAATGGTGATGCGTCACCAAATGGAATCATTCCGTATAATTCATGATTCTTACCTTAATTGCCCATCCTTATTATCCTTTTAACCGATCCTAACCCAATTTGTATTTTTCCAGCATGTCTCGTTTCCACGGAAACCGAGGAAGATCCGGCCGTAAGCTTGCTGCCATGATTGCCCGGCAAATGGCTGCGGTCATCCCGACCATGGTGGCTGAACTCAGCAGCACTATGATCGCAAACGTCACGAACAATAGCAATGGTCAAGGGGAGAATAGTGCAAACCAACGGCGTAACACCCAGTCTTGCACCTTCAAGCATTTCAGTTCATGCAAGCCTCCCAGTTATAGTGGCAAGGAAGGTTCCACCGGTCTCTTAGAGTGGTTTGAAGGGATGGAGAACACCTTCGTCAACTGTGAGTGCCCCGAAGCACTCAAAGTAAGGTATGCCACCAGTATGCTGCAGCAACGGGCCTTAACGTGGTGGAACAGTGAAAAGAGGAACCGAGGCCCCGATGCAATCTTGGCTTTAACTTGGGAGGAATTCAAAAACATAGCCATAGCCAAGTTTTGCCCGAGGAGTGAAATCCAGAAACTGGAGGAGGAATTCTGGAATTTGAAACAGGATGGCGGGAACCATCTGGCATATTCTACCCGTCATCATGAACTAAGCATACTGCTGCCACACATGGTGGATACTGTTTCCCGAAACGTGGAAAAATTTATTAAGGGTGTGCCGCCTCAAATTCAGGATGCCGTTGTGGGTAGCCGACCCGCAACTCTGGAAGAAGCCATCACTATCACTGCACAGCTGACGGAGAACCACATCCGAGCAGGCACTATGTCTGCAAAGGGTGCCAAGAAGACTGAGAAGACGACCCCCGAGGAGGTTAAGGAGGTCAAGCCTGATAATAAGAAACGGAAGTTTGTACCGGCACGGAACTACGCCGTGGCTGCTCCTAAACCGCCCCAAAGACAGTGTACTACCGGGGCTACTCCAGCCGCACAAGTGCCCGTGGCAAGGGCTTATGCAGGCCCTCTACCTATGTGCAACACGTGTAGGTACCACCATCCGGGAAACCTTCCGTGTCGCATCTGCACACTATGTGGCAAGTACGGGCACCTTGTGGCAACGTGTCGCCGAGCATTGGGAAACGCAGTGACGGAACCAAATCGGGTCTGCTACAACTGTGGAGAACCAGGTCACTACCGACCCCAGTGCCCTCGTCTTGTGGGCAATGTTCCACAAGCTCGTGGACGTGCTTTCAACATCAACGCGAACCAAGCGCAAGCGAACAACGAGGTGGTGAACGGTACGTTAAAAAAAAAATTGCAACCCTATCTCCATAGAATTTCTCTTAAAATTCCTTACTTGTGTCCTTAAGTGCCTTTAAAACCTATACAGGTATGTTTCTTATTAATGACACCTATGCATACGTATTATTTGATTCGGGCGCCGATAGAAGTTTCGTTTCCTTAGAGTTCGAGCCGACACTTTCTAAACCTCGCTCAAATCTAGAGAGACCTCTCACCGTCGAAGTTGCTGATGGAGAACCCATCACCGTTGACGTGGTTATCCGCGATTGTCTATTGTGCCTCGACAACCATAAATTTCTTATCGACCTTATTCCAATGAAGCTTGGAAGTTTCGACGTTATTATTGGCATGGATTGGTTATCCAAGAACCATGCCGAGATCATCTGCTTCGAGAAGTGTATTCGCATGCCCTTACCCTCCGGTGACATGATGAAGGTGTTCGGTGAACGGTCCTCCAAAGGACTCAAGCTTATGTCATGTACTAAGGCTCAGAAGTGCCTAAGTAAGAGTTATCCGGCATTCTTGGCATATGTAGTCAACACCAAAACCAAGGAGAAGGAACTCAAAGATGTTCCAGTCGTACGAGAATTCCCTGAGGTCTTTCCCGATGATCTTAGCGGGTTACCTCCCGTACGCGAAGTAGAATTTAAAATCGACTTGATTCCGGGAGCAAGCCCCGCGGCTAAATCACCTTACCGACTCGCACCATCGGAAATGCAAGAACTCTCTAGCCAACTCCAGGAATTATCCGAGAAGGGGTTTATCCGCCCTAGTTCTTCTCCTTGGGGTGCACCTGTCTTATTTGTGAAGAAGAAAGATGGGTCTTTCCGCATGTGTATTGATTACCGGGAGCTCAACAAGTTGACTATCAAGAACCGGTATCCTCTTCCTCGTATCGACGACCTTTTCGACCAACTTCAAGGAGCTGCAATCTTTTCAAAAATCGACTTGCGTTCGGGTTATCATCAACTGCGAGTCCACGACGACGATATCCCAAAGACTGCATTCCGCACCCGGTATGGGCATTACGAGTTCATGGTTATGCCTTTCGGCTTAACCAATGCTCCAGCGGTCTTCATGGATCTTATGAATCGGGTGTGCAAGCCATACCTAGACAAGTTCGTCATCGTTTTCATTGACGACATTCTTATTTATTCCAAGTCACGCTCCGATCACGAACTTCATCTCCGTCAAATCCTCGAGCTGTTGAAGAAGGAACAACTGTACGCGAAATTCTCGAAATGTGAGTTTTGGCTTGAAGAAGTACAGTTCTTAGGGCACGTTGTGAATAGTCAAGGAATTCACGTCGACCCTGCGAAGGTTGAAGCCGTAAAGAATTGGAGTGCTCCCACAACTCCGACGGAAGTTCGATCGTTTCTTGGTCTAGCCGGGTATTACCGGCGATTTATTGCCAACTTCTCGAAAATCGCAAAGCCACTCACGTCCTTGACTCAGAAGAACAAGATTTTCGAGTGGAAAGCCGAGCAAGAAGAGGCGTTTGAGACATTGAAGCACAAGTTGTGCAATGCTCCTATTCTGACGCTACCGGATGGAAATGACGACTTCACGGTATACTGCGACGCGTCGAAACAAGGCCTTGGTTGTGTCCTCATGCAACGGGGAAAGGTCATCGCATATGCCTCGAGACAATTGAAGGTTCACGAGGTAAATTATATGACGCACGATCTCGAGCTCGGAGCGGTGGTCTTTGCTTTGAAAATCTGGAGACACTATCTATACGGCACGCAATGTATAGTCTACACGGACCACAAGAGCCTCCAACATGTTTTCAATCAGAAGGACCTCAATATGAGGCAACGTCGTTGGGTGGAACTAATTAGCGACTACGATTGTGATATCCGCTACCATCCCGGCAAGGCAAATGTCGTAGCCGATGCATTGAGTCGAAAGACGCATCAAAAGATGGTTTCCGTTCAAGAGATTCGCGACCGACGCCAATGGTTCGATACATTGGGAGAGTTTGATACTGAAGTCCGACTCGATGTCAACAATGCTACGGTGTTATTGCAGAACTTAAGGATCGATTGTGACATCGAGGCGAGTATTCGAGAAGCACAGCAAGCGGTGCAAACCGAAGGGAGTATGAAGGAAGAGCTCGAGCCAAATCTCTTAGCCCAATTAGAAACAAGAGCCAATGGGTTAATGTATTTCGCAAACCGAATCTGGATTCCCAAACACAATAACCTTCGGGCTTCTATCATGAACGAAGCACATCGGACTCGTTATTCTATTCACCCGGGCTCCGATAAGATGTACATGGACTTACGGAGTCAATATTGGTGGCCCGGAATGAAACGAGACATAGCAACCTATGTTGCTAAGTGCCTTACATGCACGAAGGTTAAAGCGGAGCATCAACGCCCAAGTGGATTACTTGAACAACCCGAAATTCCCATGTGGAAGTGGGAACATATATCCATGGACTTCATAACCAAGTTACCTCGGACATCTCGCGGGCACGATAGCATATGGGTAATCGTCGACCGATTGACTAAGTCGGCACATTTCATACCCATACGCGACACATATAAGACATCAAGGTTAGCCCGGATTTACATCGACGAGATCGTAAGCCGTCATGGTGTGCCTCTTCACATTATATCCGACCGAGACGCTCGATTCACTTCTCACTTTTGGTCTACTATGCAAGAACTTCTGGGTACACAATTGGATTTAAGCACGGCTTACCATCCCCAAACCGATGGCCAAACCGAGCGGACGATCCAAACCCTGGAAGACCTGTTACGTCTCTGTGTCCTTGATTTTGGGGGCGACTGGGATACGCACCTACCGCTCGCAGAATTCTCCTACAACAACAGTTACCACTCAAGCATCCAAATGGCACCGTTCGAAGCACTTTACGGTCGTAAGTGTCGTTCACCAATCTGCTGGACCGACGTTGGCGAGAATCTTATTACCGGTCCCGAGCTCATACAAGAGACGACCGATAAAGTCGCTATCATCCGCAAGAACCTGGAAGTGGCAAGGAGTCGACAGAAAAGCTACGCTGATAAACGTCGCAAGCCACTGGAATTCCAAGTTGGGGAGATGGTCCTTCTCAAGGTCTCACCGTGGAAGGGTGTGGTTCGCTTTGGAAGGAAAGGCAAGTTAGCTCCGAGGTTTGTAGGGCCTTTCAAGGTTCTGAAAAGAATCGGGAAAGTGGCCTACAAACTAGAACTACCCTCCGACCTTAGTGGAATTCACCCTGTCTTCCACGTCTCGAATCTGAGGAAGTGTCTGGCCGACGATAATTTGCATGTGCCATTGGAAGACATTCAGATCGACGAATCACTACACTTCGTTGAAAAACCCGTCGAAATCATGGATCGCATTATGAAGAAGACTAGGACCTCTACGACCCCAATTGTAAAGGTTAGATGGGAGAACAAACGAGGAGCGGAATTCACTTGGGAGCGTGAAGAACATATGAAGAAGACTTACCCTTACTTATTCTTGTAACCCTTTTTGATTCTTAATTTCGGGACGAAATTCTTTTAAGTTGGGGAGACTGTAACATCCTGTATTTTGTTTGGTTTATTTATGCCATTTTATAGCATCATTAGTAAATTTTTATATATATATATATATATAAAAAATACATATATATAATAACAATAATAATAATAGATAATAATAATAATAATAATAACAATAATAATAATAATAATAATAATAACAATAACAATAATAATAATAATAATAATAATAGTAATAATAATGATGATAATAATAATAATAATAATAATAATAATAATAATAATAATAATAATAATAATAATAATAATAATAATAAAGTCCAGGGGGTATTTTTGTCAATTTCAAAACTTTAAAAGAAGTTTTCCACCTGAAATAATAATAATCAAAAGTTGAGGGACCATTGGTAAATATTTAAAACCAAACTGCTTTCTCTCTCACCGATTTTCCGGCCGCCGGCCGGCGAGCTCCGGCGAGCTCCGGCGAGCCTCAAAACCTCCATTTTAAGGCGATTTGACCCCAATTAAACCCCCCAACTCGCTCGACCCTCAGTTTCGAACCCGAACCAACTCGAAATTTCAATTTCCCGCTCGTACAAACTTTCCAAATCGAAACCGAATCAAAACTTTAAAAATTTCGAATCAAATCATGTTCAATTTCACAAATTAATCCATCCACCAATCTCGCATCGTAACAACCCGAATCTCACAAATTTGGTAAACATAAACGCGTTTTCAAATTCAAACGGGTTAAGCCCGAAACCATGAAATCAAGCTTATAAATAATAGGCGTTTGATTCATTTTGGAGTTCCTAAACTCCCTGAACCATCAATTGCACAATAAAACATCTCGACCACAAAACCCCAATCTCAAGAACATCCGAATCGAACTCGAACTCGAAATCACCTTTTATCTCATCAAAACAGGTAATTGAAACCTGTTTTCTACTCGTTTTCGTTCAAGGAACAAAAGCCCTATGATGATTTAGGTGATTAACACCGAATCGAGGGTCGATTTTGGCCTTGAACAGAACTAGGGTTCATCGATTTGGGGGTGGACCAGGAGACTAGTGTTTAAATTTAAAACAAACCAATGTGAACCAAGGCCACGGCCCTGGTTCACTGGTTCCTCCGTCCCATGTTCACAGGGAGGCCCCGGGTTCGACCCGGGCAGCCCCCCTCCCTGTTTTCTTTTTTCGATTTTTTTTCTTTTCTTTATTTCTTTTTAATTATTAAACCTTTTTAAATTCTGAAAATTTCTAAAACTAATTTCATAAAATGCAGATTATTTTGTTTACTTTTGTTTAATTAATTTGGGACTAAAATAATTTTTATAAAATACTTTTGTATTTATAAATACATTATTTTAGTTTTAAAAATACAAAAGAAATAAGTAAACATAATACTTGTATATGTATATATATATTAAATGGTTTAGTTAGTTATACCTATATATATATATATATATATATTTATATATTAATCTTTTAGTAATTAAATCACTTATTATGATTATACAATGTTATAATTGTTTAGTATATATATTTATACATATATATTCAAACAATTTAATTGTTTAGTTATTTATATATATATATATATATATACATAGTTCTTTTAATAGCTAAGTCATTTATATTGATTATTATACACAATATTATAATTGTTTAGTATATATATTATATGTATATTCAAACAATTAAATTGTTTAATTACTTATACCTATAAATATATATATATATTTATATAGTTCCTTATAATAGCTAAATCACTATTATATACAATCCTTATAAACCGGTTTAACGTACAAGTTAATCAAGTTTTATTTATTAATTCTCTTTCGCGCTAACAATTGATTATACCAAGTATAATCCATTCGTTCCATTTAACCGATCACGTTATTAACATGTAATAAATACGAATAATTATTAAATCATATTAGACCTACAATTAATCATCAAACAAATTATAACGCGCTACTTTATTTCGTTTAGGTGCGTTGTGACGTTTGTGTTGGAAATCTTATTCGTGGTTATTCTTATTACATCTACAAGTCTCCTTTATTAAACATGTGAGTTCTTATGCCCCGCTTTACGATTATTTCACATCTTTCGGGGTAAAACATGTTGCTTATACAAACTTACACATACACGCTTTGATACTTATTACACACGTGCAATTCTTTACATAGTCGTGGTTGTTTGGATATGTTAAGTATTATATGAGATGTGACATACGTGTGCAATCATTAACTATTGCTAGCCTAGCGAAGTCTTAGATCTTTGGGCCTGACAAGCCTATTTGGTGCTAAAGTCGATGTATTGCCGACTCCTAGGAGCCGTATGCTTGTGCACTAGGGAACCAAATACACTTAGCTAATCATGCTTATTCATATTATTCAGTCGAGGCTTGATTGTAACTATGCATGTTCTATATACTTGCTATCTTGTGACCATTGACTAGAATTGCCACATTTTGTATACTTATTGTATTTAAAACCATGAGAATTCACCAACTAGTTAGTTGACTTTATTTTCAACATGTTTCAGGTAATGTGCAAGCTTAGCAATGATTGAAGGAATGCATAAACCTAGATCATGGACCTAGGCTTAATAAAGACGATTGAATTCTTGTTTTTGTTTGATTTATTTTGAGACATTGATGTATGTGGTGATTGAAAACAATTGATTAATGGCATTTTATACTTTAACATAGCGTTATGTGGCTGTGAACAATCTTAACCCTCACACCTCGACGTTTCCGCCGTCAAGGTTGGGGTGTGACACAATGCTCCTGCAGCATTCATGGATCTGATGAATAGAGTTTGCAAGCCATACTTGGATAAGTTTGTCATTGTCTTTATAGATGACATACTTATTTATTCTAAGGACCAAGATGATCACGCTAGACATCTAAAAATGGTTCTAGAAACCCTTCGACAAGAAAAGCTTTATGAAAAATTCTCTAAATGTGACTTCTGGAAAAGAGAAGTTCAATTCCTTGGTCACGTAATAAATAAGAAGGGAATACTAGTAGATCCAGCTAAGATAGAAGCTGTGATGAAATGGGAATCACCGAAGAATCCTAGTAAGATTAGGAGCTTTTTGGGATTAGCAGGATACTATAGAAGGTTTATTCAAGACTTCTCCAAGATTGCTACCCCTTTAACATCTTTGACTCGAAAGAATGTAAAGTTGGACTGGGGACCAAAGCAAGAAGAAGCTTTCAACCTTCTAAAACAAAAGCTTAGTAGTGCTCCTATACTTTCATTACCAGATGATAATGAAGACTTTGCAATATACTGTGATGCCTCATATAATGGTTTAGGTTGTGTGTTGATGCAACATGACAAGGTTATAGCCTATGCATTGCGACAACTAAAAGTTCATGAAAAGAACTATACTACGCACGACCTTGAATTGGGTGCCATAGTGTTTGCCTTAAAGATTTGGCGACACTACTTGTATGGTACTAAATGTGTAATCTACTCAGACCATAAGAGCTTACAACACATCTTTAATCAAAAGATGTTAAACATGAGGCAAAGAAGGTGGATGGAACTTCTCAATGACTATGATTGTGAAATCAAATACCATCCAGGAAAGGCTAACGTAGTCGCTGATGCTCTCAGTCGGAAAGAAAGAGTTAAACCGATTAGGGTAAAAGCATTAAAGATAGATGTCAAGCTTGATTGGAAAGACCAAATCAAAAATGCTCAAACTGAAGCGTTGAAAGATGAGAATATTCAGGCTGAAAGAATGATGGGTAACCAGAAATTATTGACTTAAGGAATGGATAGAGTCCTACGATTTGGTCATAGAATTTGGATCCCAAAATTTGGAGGTATTCAGGACAAAGTATTAGATGAAGCACACAAGTCCAAATACACAATGCATCCTGGAGCAAACAAAATGTATAAGGATATTCGAAATCACTACCGGTGGCCTAATATGAAAAGATCCATAGCCCAGTATGTTGAGAAATGCTTAACATGTCTGCAAGTTAAGATTGAACATCAAAAGCCAGCCGGTTAGTTACAACAGTTGGAGTTGCCAGTATGGAAATGGGATAGAGTGACCATGGATTTTGTCACAAAACTTCCAAGAACACGAAAAGGATATAATGCTATATGGGTAGGGGTTGACAGGCTAACCAAATCAGCACATTTTCTACCCATAAGTAAGAGCTATCCAATAGAAAAACTAGCCAAGATATATATTGATGAAATAGTAAGTAAGCACGGAGTGCCTTTATCCATTATCTCCGATAGAGATAGTCGATTCACTTCCAGATTCTGGACAAGTTTCCAAAAGGAACTTGGAACCAAAATCAGTTTAAGCACTGCATATCATCCTCAGACGGATGGTCAGAGTGAGCGAACAATTCAAACTTTAGAAGACATGTTGCGTGCTTGCGTGATTGATTTTGGAGGTAGCTGGGATGATCATTTGCCTTTGATTGAATTTTCTTATAATAACAGCTACCATTCCAGCATTAAGGCTGCACCATTTGAAGCCTTATATGGTAGGAAATGTAGAACTCCTATCTGTTGGACAGAAGTAGGGGATGATCAATTGACCAAAACCGAAATTATTCTCGAGACAACTGAGAAAATCCAACAAATCAGACAACGACTAAAGGCTTCTCAGGATAGACAGAAGAGTTATGCAGATAACAGAAGGAGACCTTTAGAATTTCAAGAAGGAGACTATGTGATGTTGAAAGTCTCACCATGGAAAGGAGTAATGCGATTCGGTAAACGTGGGAAGTTAAGTCCCAGATACATTGGACCGTTCAAAATCATCGCAAGAATTGGTCCAGTTGCATACAAGCTAGAATTACCTGAAACTTTGAAAGGTATTCACGATACTTTTCATATATCGAACCTAAGGAAGTGTTTGGCAGATCTGGCTCAAGTAATGCCCATTAGAGGACGTGCAAATAGATGAGAAATTAAACTTTACTGAAAAACTGATAAAGATTCTTGATTCTCAAGAACGAAAATTAAGAAAAAAAATAATTCCACTAGTATTGGTCCAGTGGCAAGGTCAGAAAGGACCCGAGAAGACTTGGGAATTAGCAGAAGAAATGAAAGTCAAATATCCTCAACTGTTCGAGTAACCTTCGAATTTAGAGGATGAAATTCTTTTAAGGGGAGGAGAATGTAACAACCCGAGCGTTTGGGTCATATGAACTCCGCATTTCATATATTGTCAAACGAGTAAGTAATGAGTAAATTGTCTATTTAAAGTTTAAAGTTTTTAGATGAAATTTTTATGTTACAAGAGACCGTTCGAATATAATAATAATATATTATATTCGAACCTGCTCTGTTTTTGACGAAACTTAGGTTGACTCGTAGAGAAAAATAAGCTCGTCACAATGACATATCTGAAATTTCATAATACGCTATATATTAAAAGTTATAAGAGAAAAACGAGTTAAGCAGCTGAATTAATTATAATAATATAATAATATATAATAAAATAATAATATAATCACAATTCACTCTCCAATTGCAATTCATATACTGCACTCCCACATCGATTCTGAAAAGCTTCCTCATCCCACATCGCCTCTCAAACCTTTTCAACTCCTTTCAACTCCTTTATAAATAGAAGCCTTAAGGTTGAATTTATAACATAAGTTTCTTTGGGAACGCTCTAATATAAAGAGAATCCTGAGTTCTCGATACTCCGTTGGGTGTTGCTAGTAGTCGTTTTGGTACTCGAGTAGGAGCACGACTAGGAGCGCGAGTAGGGGAGACTCTACATCAAATTGCCGTAGATAGTTTTCAGGTACGCCCTTATTTAGGTTATGTTTAATTATTATTATAGTCGTTATTATTATTATTATTATTATTATTATTATTATTATTATTATTATTATTATTATTATCATCATCATCATCATTATAGGTATTAGTATTAATATAGTTATTATTAATATTATTATTATCATCTTTATAGTTATTATTATTATAATTGTTATTTTATTGTTATAGTTAGTATTATTATTATTTGTTATTTTTAGTGTTGTAGTTGTTGTTATTATTATTATTAGACTTTAAGGTTATCATTAGGGAGGGTATTGGGTAACCCCGAGGGTTGGCTCGGGTATGATGTAAACGCCCGAGTTATGCCAACTAGTAAGGGTTGTACCAAAGGGTTGGCATAGGATAAAAGAAAGTGCCCAAATAAAACCAACAATAGGAAAAGATAACGAATCATCCCTAAAATTGTTACTAGCTAGAATATAGCTTAAGTAATGTTATTTTGCTTATAGGATAATACCTGATAGCAGTGAACCTGAGCAGACGATATCACTGACTTGATTTTGATTGAGGTGAGTTCCTCTGAATCGTTTTTCTAAAACGGGATGTGATGTTCTGATAACTGGTAATAATTGAAGAATTGACTATCAATAGCATCTGTGATATGTGGCAATGCTTGATAGGATGCTTGAGGGCTGCTTGTATGATTCTGCTTTAGCCAGTGGATTTTGTATACATAGCCTGGTTATGTGAATTTATACTGTGCTTACTCTGTTCCTATCTGTTTGCCATGGCTGTATCTGCTTGATGCAATAGTCAATAATAACATGTTTTGAATTTTGAAGAATGCCATGTTTATGAACTCACAAGCTTTATGCTGAGTCCCAAATGTTTTTATTTTCATGGACACACATCCTAGGTGCCAAATGATTGCAGGGATTGAAGATTTCGAGCTAATTTATGAGAAAATAAAACTCTAGAATGTTGTTGAAGATTTGGATCTTTAGTATAGTTAAACTGCTGTAATGGTATTATCTATTATAACAGATGTATTATACACTTTTGATATATAATTAAAGTTAGACTTCCGCTGTGTATTCTCTGATTACTATGTGTTCTGTATATCCGATGCATAACGCTCCCCACGGTGAGCCCTGGGAGGCGGGTGTTACAATAAAGAATCTTACAAGCCATTCTCTGTGGCCTTGAAGACCTTCCTTATTAAGACCAAGACTATTACAAAATTGCATGTTTACACTGCCCAATTCAACCCGTAACTAGCAAAAGCCACTGCAATAGAGGCGCTAGTACCGTTATTAGTCCTAGAATATTTGTGATTTTGCGATCAAAATCAGTGAGAACTTAGCACTCCTAGTATGCTAGTACCAGATGTGTGTGATAACTATGAAGGCCAACATGTACATCTAAACATTTGTTTAATAAACTGAAATGAAACATAATTTACCCGCGCCCCAATAACACCATCATCCGCAACCGTTGCAGGAGAAAACACTCTTCTTGCTCGAAGATCCTTAACAGAAACTTGACTCGTAACCTTCCGATTGACATCATTACGGCTCCGGTTGTTGTTCTTTCACTAACAATTTACCCGCGCCTTTCATCGAATTCACACCATTATGACTCAGAATAACATCAGTAAATTGTTCGTTTATTTCAAGTAAATGGTTTAAACCACCAAAGAAATTGAGAAGAAACAGAAGAACCACCAAACAATAGCTAGAATCTTGACTGATATAAATCTTTCTATGAGTAATGAAATTGTCAAAGTTACCCAAACTAGTGGTCTAACAATGAGCACCCACCAATTCAATTTAGGGGTTTTAGCAGTTGCATCCCATAAACAAGCAATAAGATATGAAACTGAAGTGAGAAAACAACACAATGCAACTGAAACAGTTATTAAATCACTTTTTCTTGATCTATTGGTGTTGCTTCTCCTAATATAACTAAGACAGATTGCAAAATTAAGACAGATTCTAAGGTAAACTGCCTTTCTTATTTGATAACTCAAAAACATACGCATGGCAACTTGATTGGCACGGTTTCATATTTCATAAAGTTCACTTAAGACATGATTATTTTGAAGCTAATTACCTATCTGAACTACATCAATTCAAAGCAAATACAAGCCTAGAGTAGCAACAATCAAGAGAAACCATGTGCTGAAGAATCCAAAATAAGTGAATTACAATCATTTCAACTAAATATTTCAACTTTCAGGATGCCATCTACAGTAGATACACCACCATTCACACAAAAGCATGAAGAAATTAACATGGTCACTTGCCAACTGAAAGAACTAACATAGAGCTATACAATCATCTTGGGTGTTTACTTGAACCTTAGGAACCAAGTAGCAACCAAATATCATTTTTCAAGTTTCATGGCAAGAACATAGTTCAACCAAATGATGAAAACCTATAAAATGAGACAACTGTGCCAATTGATAATACATTAAGAAAAAAGCTAAACACATCTGATGAGCAATTACCATCCAACAATAACTTCTTTTAGATTCACTTCTAGTGAGATGCCAACATATTGTAATGATAATCAATATCCAGCGCAACCTACAAGCATTATACATAAGAACATAAAACAAGTGTTAGATAAGAATCCATTAAATCTAGTTTTTATGGAACTAATTCCACGTCTAAATTCTTTTAACAAACACAATAAAACCAGATTGAACACTCCCATTCAACAATTATACACCAGAGCTAACAGCACGCACAATAGCTCCCATTATCAATCCAAATTTAATTATCACTAACATGATATCAACATAACAATATAACTACAGGTTAATCTAACCCTAACCTGGTCAGATGATTCGTTAGGTGGAACAACATACGAGTTACGAATATCTACGATTCCATCGGGAAGAACAGATCCAAGAAGCGTTCTGATGACTCTAGCCTGGTCAGGTCGTCTCACAAAGCAATCGCAGATGTTGAAAATGACAAGAGGGTGAACCTTGGCTGGGAGGCTACTTGACGATGGTTGGCGGCGGTGGGTGGTCGGAGGGGACTGCGCGGCGACGGGTGGCCAGAGGGGACTGCTTGGCGGCGGAGGTCGACTGGGGCGGTAGGGTCGATTGGGGGATTTGGGGTTTTGGGGATTTGGGGTCAAATAAGAGAAAAGGGGGGAGGGGTTCGATATAGGCAGGTTACTGAAATTTTAAAAAATGACAAACGAAGATGACACGCAAAAATACGTGTTATCCTTTCTAGAAATATTTTAAAATACGACATACATTTTATGATACGCGTAAATGCGCGTCATCTTTTTTCGCATGTCATCTTTTGCGCGTCATCTATTAACACTTTTATAGTAGTTATATGACACAATGATATACATGACACAATGAATAATGTAAGTAATAACACAATGAAAAAAAGACACAATGAAAATATGACATAATGAAGAGATTAGAATCATACTTGTTAGATCTATAAGTAGCATCAAATCCAACAACATCACCAAAGATAAAGTAATTATTCTTCATAACATCATCAGCCCAAAATAAACCACCTAATGTTCCATCTTCTTTAACAATATATTCACAAGTAAAATTTGTCAAGTGATCCTTTTTCTTCATAAAAGTTTGAACAAGCATATCAGCATCATATTCACCAATATATTTATTTAAATCCCTCTTATAATTCTTGAAATCATTTTTCGTCGCATCGACTTCCGCATAACCACCACACAAAGTTCTCAATATATGTAAAGCTCGAACGGGACCAATATTTATACCAGAAAAAGCTTGAATTGCACCTTCTTTTACATGATCAACCTTTCTAGCAGCAGGTAAAAGATGCACATCATCTTGATCAACCAACAAGTGGTTGTGCTCTTCCTTGAAATAATAAACACTGTACTTACTATTAACTAAACGTAGCTTAAGAATCGCTTCACACCCAACTCTCTTAGATGGTTTACTACGCTTCCACTTACATTTATCATCCTCATCATTTGAAGAATCAAATACTTTTCCCTTTTTAAACCCTTGCTTCGAACAAACAAAATACTTCAAAAGTACTTTACCAGCTTGTAAATATTCTGTATGCTTCCTAGCTTCAAAACCACAAGAAAGAGCATACCTTTGGTAAAATACAAACGTATGCTCAATAGAAACAAACTCCATTCCTACAACAGGTTTAATTGAACTCTTTGGAAAAGGTATATAAGATACTCTTCCAGAACCTTGGGATACACATTGTTGGCCAACATCTTTGTAATTTTCAGCATCTATATGAATAAAAACAGCATGTCATAAAAAGACACAACAGCATAAAAGACACAATGAGATCAGTATAGACACAATAACTGTTTATTCAGACACAATGACGATACAAAAGACACAATAACACAATATAAATGACACAATAACTAACAGTATAGACACAATAACTGTTTTTAGATCAGTTGATACTTGATATCATACAAAAACACAATATAAATGACACAATCAGTATAAATAGTATCATATAACTCACCTAATATTTATAAAATACTTTCAACAACAAATTGATAATATCCAGAGTAATCTAACAGTATAGACACAATAACTGTTTTATTCAGACACAATGACGATACAAAAGACACAATAACGAACAAAAAGACATAATGATGATACCTATGACACAATGATGATGCCAATCAATAACAAAATTCATAGAAATCATACAGTATAGACACAACGATGATCAAAACGACAAAATTACGATGCGAAAATTAATATACTATTTCAATTACAGTATATAATCGTCCTCATACGTACCAAACTGATGATCAATCGTCGACATCGGTGAAGTAATTGATGTAAAGCAATCTTCAACAGATGAATTCGATTGTTTGAATCTTCAACGATTGAAACTGATGTAAGCTGAAACTTCATACGTTTGAATCTTCAACGATAAATTGAAAATTCTGTTGAAAACCTCAATCGTACAGAAAAAGTCGATATATCCCACACCTTCATCTTAATAAATTATACTCCTAAAATACCCCTCCTTCCATTTTTAAAAATATGACACATGTCACTCACCGATTGCTTCTCACACTTTTTAGATAATGTTCCCTTTGTATTTAAACTTTTCTCTTGTTTATTTATTATGGTGTTCCACCTTATGTTTGGAATGTTTTTGAATAAAATGATTTTTTTTTCCTTTTAACCCAAAACTTTTTATTTTTTACAATATAACCTCACAAATTTGATTTTATATTTTTAGCCTAAAACAACTCTATCTTTTGCATTTTAAACTCACAACTCTTTTACTTTTAACTTTGATCCCTTATGTTTTCATATTTTGTAACTTTTCGTTTCACGTTTTGTTCTAAATTTTGTAAGTTAAACACGATGTAACATGCATGTGTGGTTCAACATTTTTACGTTTTCCTTTAGGAATTGTTTTAAAATTTGTGAGCTAACACGGCACAATGTAGGTGTGTCGTTCAATATTTTTACATCTATTTTTTTCTTTTTAAAGGTTTGTCGCAACACGTTGGTCCTAGATCGACTTAGTTATACTTTTCTATGTTTTACGTCTGAGTCTAATTTCTTTTTATTAACACATCACAACTTTAGTGTCTGTGGTGTGACATGGATGTTATTGACACGGTTTACGCCTGTTACACCCGGAGGGGATGTTAATTCTAATGTAAACAAAAATCTAATATTGTGTTCTTAAACCCTACTTCAAATTAGCATTTCGGTAAATTAAGAATACTTAGCTAAGTATCATCCCTCTAGAAACGTAACTCCTAATGACATTGATACACTCTATCATCCAACACTACTAGAAACACTTTCATCCACGAACATTTCTATCAATGAAAAGCATTATCAATGAGATTTCGTTGGTGATCGTTGCGAAACTACTTGTGAGTGACTCGTTTTCTGCCAGTATTACGATAGCCACTATAGTGAAGGATTATCAATCGTTTCTTCTCCGTCAAAGTTTCATACTTGTCTGACAAAAGAATCATATTGCTGATGGATCAATGTCGACCATATTAAAGCATTAGGTTAGCGATGGACAAAGTATAAGGTTATAGACGACTACTAGGATGGTGCGCAGGGCCGGACCTGGGGGGGGGGGGGTCGGGTGGGCGACCGCCCAAGGTCTGATCTCCTCAGGGTTCTGGAATTTCTAAATCTTTTGTACAAACTCATGAATATTTTAATATTTTAAGCCTAATAAATACTAGAGCCCATTAAAAATTTAATTATTTTAGTCCACTTCTATCTATATATTACTAGAATTTAAACCCATTTAAAACTCAAACAAAATAAGTTACGATTTAGGGTGGAGACGATAAAAGAACGAATCTGAGTTCAAGAGGTCAGAGTCATCATTGATCAAACTAGTGTCTTGATTATTCTACTCGCACGTAGCCCAAAATTTTATATATAAGTTTTGGGTCTTGCGCGAGTAGAGAAAAACAACCCCTTTCTATATATATATATATATATATATATATATATATATATATATATATATATATATATATATATATATATATATATATATATATATAGGGTAGAGATTATGTGCTAACCTTTTTCAAGTGTGAGAACCTTTTAACCACACCACAACCATTGATTTAATATTAAAAATTATTGATTTCAATTAAATGGCTAAGATTATATTAGGGCATTTTAATAATTTATTTTCTGACTTTCTTTACTGGAAATGATGAACCATTTATCACATCACCATTAATTACTTTCTTTCTCTCTTTCTTCAACAAACATATAATTTTTTTTTATAATTATCTTTGATTACTCTCCCTCTCTCTTTCAATTCTCATCTACGACTTTTTAAAATGGAGGTTATGAGTTGGAGTTTCACTATGTGCAATATGCTCCAAGTGGGCCAAGGGTCTTACCTCAGTGGGCCTATGGGTGGTAGGTTTCCCTTGGAATGGTGGGCGAGCCGGGTCACCAGCGTTGTCTGTATTCGCGGGCGTGGGTGGCCTTTCACCAATGGGTTAACCCGGGTGACAGTACTTAAAAATTATTCGTTGCCATTCAAAAAAAATTTAATTCAATGTAAGCATTATAAAAGTACACAAATTCGTATATAATCAATGTAAACATAAAAAAAATACAAAAAGTCATATATATGATCAATATAAACCAAAGTCATATATAATCATCAATACATCCATTTCATCTCATATATATAGAAAACGCCCATTTAAAGACCATGGTTTCAACCTAAACAATCATACATTCAATAACATGATCCTAAATATTCAAATAGAGACTTATAGAAAACCCTAATTTCAACTAAAATCAAATAAATAAGAAAAATGGGTATTTTTACTCAAAAAAATAAAGAATTTTAAATAGAATGTATCTATAACTTTTAGAGATCGGTCGTTGATGTTTTCTTTGCAGAAGTTTGGTTTATAGAGAAAAAGGTGGGACAAAGGGTGTTCTATAGAGAAGACCAGACTCTTTAAATTTCATTCTAGATGTAAAGATCAATCGTAGATACATGTGTCGATGAGGTTAAGCTTATAGGGCTATGTTTCGATGAGGTCAAGTTAATGGGGGTACGCTTAACAAATAATTATAATGTATCTTATCGTAGATCACATAAGAGAATGAGAAGTATAGATTGTAGATCACATATGACGATAAAAGGGTATTAATCATAGATCTTACATGAAAATGAAGACTCTAGGTGGCATAGGAGGAATTTCGTATGAAAAAGCTTTAAACTAGACACAAAAATAAAGAATGTTAGGTATTGCACAGACAAAAGGCCATCTGAACCGTCATTCTCATCATATAGTAGAGGGGTCATTAGAAACTGCACAGTTATATTAAAACTAGAGAAATCAAAGGAAATCGGTCACATAATTTACAGATTTTATTTTCGCCACCCCCTATATATGTGTGCGTACATATAGATAGAAGAGATCAAATGAAACCTATAACATAATTTTACATATATGTCACATATAAGTTATTATATGCAATAATTTTCGTTTTATGTAGTGTTACATATACGTAACAATTCTCATTCCCGTATTCTTACTCAAAACTAAAGAAACTTAATTCATATGGCCATGCAATCTATAAAGTTGTTTGATAACCAACCCGTCTAATGCGTTTGTTTTGTCACTGGTATAAATATATTATGGTTAAGCGATTGCATCAACATATATTAATTCACTATGCTGCAATCATCACGAGGCCTTGTTTGCAAGCAAATAATCATTTGTTCATCTAGCTTTGAAAAAGACAATCACAAAAGATTGATTGCAGGGATCGCCTGTTTTATTTAATGTATAAATTATATTCTTCATATGCTTATATTAATCTAAATATCCGAAATTGTAGTTTTATAATTGTACATTTGTTTAGAAGGAAGATCTCACAAGCTGAAACATCCATGGATTGGTGTTGTCACTACTGGCATATTGCTACCAGTATGGGCTCTCAGCATCTAGGGAAACTGCTTTCCAAGGTAGCCCATGCATACACACACATTACATGTACTCACCTCTTGTTCTAAATGGTCTAAAAATCTCAGGTCTTTCAAATCATCGTTTAGTACTAAAGGTGGGTGTTCCAGTAATGTTATTGAGAAATATTGACCAGAGAAGTGGTTTATGTAATGAAACATGATTACAGGTCATATCACTTCGTAATCGAGTCATAAAAGCAGAAGTAATATCTGGATCAAATATTGGAGCTCGGACATTCATCCCAAGAATTAATTTGATATCATCAGACAAAAGGATTCCATTCAAATTTTAAAGTAGACAATTTCCAATTTCAATGTGTTTTGCAATGACAAGCAATAAAAGCCAAAGACAATCTCTATCCAAAGTTGGTTTGTTCTTGAGGCAATCGGTATTTAAACATGATCAACTGTACGTGACGTTGTTTGGAGTTACAAGTATAGATGGAGTTAAACTACTAATATTAGATAAAGATGGTAGATTTACAAATAAAACATCAAATGTTGTGTATAAAAAATATTTAAAGATTTATAATAGCAAGTACTTTTTTTGAATATGCATATTTGTTCAACCTGTTTATCACACGGGCAATAACCTAGTTCAACATATATGTAATAGATACATAAATACTTTTTAGAGTAAATTGCAATTTTCATACCCGTGTTTTAGGGGTGTTAACAGGATCAGCCCCATCTTAACAGTTTACATACCTGAGTTTATGAAATTTAACGATTTACATACATCCGTTAATTTTTCTTTAAACGTTCGTTAAAAGCCCCCACGTGCTCCTCACGTGAGGGGTAAAAATGTCATTTGACCATTAATAAGGTCATTTGCAGCAGCACGTTCGTTCATTAGAAACCCCCGCCCCTTCTTCTTCGATGAAATCGCCCCTTCTTCTTCGATGAAATCGACCCTTCTTCTTCGATCCTCCGGCCGCCCCCATCCCCCCTTCTTCGATCCTCCGGCCGCTTATGCGACATCCCCCCTCCCCCTGCTTATGCGACATCCCCCCTCCCCCTGCTTATGCGACAGCCCCCTCCCCTGCTTCTTCGATCTTCTGCGATGGGGTTTTTGTGGGTTTTTGTGGTTCAGATTCAAATGTTGAATCGGATGACCGATCCGGAGCTTAATGAGAGATTGACAATCTTGAATGTTAACTTGTTTTTCAACATTTGAATGTTAACTTGTTGAGAGTCAGATTCAAATGTTGTTTATCAAGAATGGAATTAGACAATGCCATTGCTTAATTTGGGTGAATGTTGGGTGAATGTTAACTGGTTATGGCATTGCTTAATTTGGGTGAATGTTAACTGGTTATGGATAAACAATGCCATTTTTGCAACCGATCCGGAGCTTAATGAGAGACATCAGATTCAAATGCTGGTTATGGATAGACATTTGTTGTTGAGAGTCAGAAAGATTGACAATCTTGAATGTTAACTTGTTTTTCAAGAATGGTTGCAAAAATGGCATTGTTTATCCATAACCAGCATCAAAATTTGAACTTTTGGGTGAATTAGACATTTGGGTGAATCTTTGGGTGAATTAGACATTTGGCATTGACAATCAGGAGCTTAGTGAGAGACATTTGGGTGAATTAGACATTTGGGTGAATCTTTGAAGTTAGACTGATACAAAAGCATCAAAATTTGAACTTTTTGGTTAACAAAAATGGCATTGTTTATCCATAACCAGCATGATGATTTGGTGTGAACAAGAATCCTTATTGGACCAAATGCTATGCAAGCCAAAAGATTGAAGTTTATCATAGCAACACTACTAAACCAACCAAATGGGTCAAAATAGATAATCCATCATATGAAACAATACTAAACCAACCAAATGGGTCAAAATAGATAATCCATCATATGCAACAATACAAAACCAACCAAATGGGTCAAAATAGATAATCCATCATATGAAACAATACTAAACCAACCAAATGGGTCAAAATAGATAATCCATCATATGAAACAATACTAAACCAACCAAATGGGTCAAAATAGATAATCCATCATATGCAACAATACAAAACCAACCAAATGGGTCAAAATAGATAATCCATCATATGAAACAATACTAAACCAACCAAATGGGTCAAAATAGATAATCCATCATATGAAACAATACTAAACCAACCAAATGGGTCAAAATAGATAATCCATCATATGCAACAATACAAAACCAACCAAATGGGTCAAAATAGATAATCCATCATATGAAACAATACAAAACCAACCAAATGGGTCAAAATAGATAATCCATCTTGACTTGCTTTTGGTGCAGTTTGCGATGCATCCTGTGATTGAGCTTCACCCTTGCAACTTCTACTATTATGACCCTTGTTCCCGCACTTTCCACAAGTTTTTGTAGTTCCCTTTCTGGTCAACTTCCCTTTACTTGTGACAGCTTCTTCAATCTCAATAGTAGACTTTTTTCTCATCTTTTTGGGCCTACCAATCTGCGTGTGATGTTTTGGAGCAATTACTTTGGTTTTTAAACACATCTCCTCTCCATTTTGCTTTCATATTCTCGTGTATGTGTCTCAAGCAATACCTATGCTCAGCACTAGGAAATGTCTTGGCTAATGCTGGTATAAGACCCTAACAAACAATAAATATAATAATTAAGTAATAATACATTTAATCAAATATGATTATTAAAGACTAAATTACCTTCTGCCTGTCACTAATGAATGTGAAATTGGACCTAACATTCAGGTCAAGGTCATCTCCAAGACATTCTAAGAACCATGTCCATGAACTCGAAGTCTCAGCTTCAACTAGTGCATATGCAACAGGATATATCCCATTGTTTGCATCAACTCCGACTGCAGTCAATATCTGTCCAGGAAATGGACCTTTCATGAAACATCCATCTAAGCCAAGTATCTCCCTCCCAATCATCTTAAAGCCTTTTTTCAAAGCTGCAAAACAAATGTAAACTCTTCTAAATTGCCTAGTCGGACTGCTTGGATTAGTTGGTGGTTCAAATGCAATTTTTATCGTGGTCCCAGGGTTGGCTCTAATCAATTCAGAACAATAATCTCTAAGCAAGCCATACTGAATGTGATAATCACCATCAAGTTTCTTTAATGCAATGGATCTAGCCCTAGAAATTTTCATCAGAGAGATTTGAACTTGATGTTTTTTCTGAAGCTGATTTTGCAAGGCTACCAAGGGTATGGTGGGGTTATCCTCAACTAAAGGTGCAATTTCTCTAGCTATCCAACTCATAGTATACAAGTTGACAACCCGGGTTTGCATACATTCGTGATGTTGCCTAAAGGTTTTCACACACCATAATTCTGAGTCATCATTCCTAGATATATATAAATTCCATGGGCAAGTGGGCTTAGGATACTTTTTCCTTGGCTTTTTACTTCCACTACATGATTCTTCACCTCAAGCATCTGCTTTTTGACAAGATTGTCTTTTACTAACTTTTTTACCCACATTTTGGCTAAAAGTCGAACATTCCCCACTTTGAAACATTGGAGTTATACCCATACAAACAACTTGAAACTTATTTTTTTCATTTCTTTTGATGTGAAGTTGCCTCCTACTCTCAAGAGCATGCTCCCCAACTATCAATGCTATCTCTTTCTTGTCATTAATAAGTTGACCAACATAGAATGGAGATGTTGTTAGTTCCTTACCCTTGTTCTTTTTTCTAATCTGCTTCAAAGTTGTCTTTAGTGGAACATCATCTTCATTTTCACTATTACTTTCAAAGTCATCCAATTCAACATGTAACTCATCGATGCCATCATTCTCCACTTCCAAGTCATCATCTTCAACACAAACGATATCCCTAAACTCATCCATGTCCTGTTCTAGATCCTCAACAACATTTTCAGTATCTTCGATATAATCTTCATCATCACCATCACTATTACTGTCAAAGTTATCCAAGTTGATATGTAGGCCATCTTGTTCATCAACAATTTTTGTCTTGTCAGTAGCTGCAATGAATATGAAACACAATAACAATTTTTGTCTTGTCAGCTTAATGCATCGGACTAAGCTGTTTTTTTGTCAATAGCAGGTAATATCCAAAGAATTCAGCTTAATGCATCAGCTTAATGCATCGGACTAAGAATTCAGGTAATATCCATTGAATAATTGATCAAAAGTATATGAAATTCATGTATAAACAACCATATCAGGGTATTCAAAAATCACTTACAGTCAAACGGGTCAGGGTATTCAGACGCCATCCAGTAAACACTACCACCCACAACCTCCACACGATCTTGAAATGAGGGTTATCGCAGATCGCAGAACCTCGAAGAAGAAGGGGGAAGGGGATTAGCTTGCGAACGCAGAAGCTCGAAGAAGCAGGGGGAGGGGGCTGTCGCATAAGCAGGGGGAGGGGGGATGTCGCATAAGCAGGGGGAGGGGGGCTGTCGGATAAGCAGGGGTGTGGGGCGGCCGGAGGATCGAAGAAGAAGGGGGGATGGGGGCGGCCGGAGGAACGAAGAAGAAGGGATCGAAGAAGGGGCCGGAGGATCGAAGGAGGGGGGCTGTCGCATAAGAAGGGACCTTATTAATGGTCAAATGACATTTTTACCCCTCACGTGAGGAGCACGTGGGGGGCTTTTAACGAACGTTTAAAGAAAAATTAACGGATGTATGTAAATCGTTAAATTTCATAAACTCAGGTATGTAAACTGTTAAGATGGGGCTGATCCTGTTAACACCCCTAAAACACGGGTATGAAAATTGCAAACATTAAAAAAACAAAAAAATGGTAAATTCTGTCATTAGTTTCCTTAGTTTTTTTCTTTCATCGTTGCGGCGTATTTATACTCATTAGAGATAAACGACGAATTTGTTTAATGCTTTAGTTTTTATAATTTTTATCGATGATTAATCAGCTTGTTTTGATGGTCTAGTTTTTTTTCCCGTTACGACGCGTGGGTTTATGTCCACGTTCTTGTTTTTCTTATAAACGCCCCATAAGTCTACTTAAAGGTTTTGTTACATTTTTTGTATTATATTACGAAGATGTCAGTTTTCAGAACTTAGGGTGGAGGGGGTGCTCTCACCACAAACACCACACCACACCACACTATATACCCCACAAATTATATTTTGTTATATCACACCACACTACACCACCAACTAAATTTTGGTGGTGGCGGTATTACCACATCATGTCACAATATACCACTACACCCCTCTACAGACACATATGCGGCAGCAATCACGACAACAACATGCCATCAATGAAGCACTTTACTATGAGATGGAACGACGGTGGTGTTGCTGATCGGCGTTAGGCCTAGCCGTGGGCTCATGACGTTGGTGCCCCTCCCACACTTCACACACCACGATGCTTTAATTTTATACTTAGATCAACACGCCGTAGTGCATATATATTTATCCGAGCATTCATAATTCATTCATCATATTATTGTGAGTGTACTTCCTATAGTATAGGAAATAGTTGTAAGTGGTTGTGAATGGATGCGACAGAAAATGCTACTATTTATTTGTATATTTAAAGAAAACACAGTTCACGTCTATAAATTTTTTAATATTTTTGAAAGTGGTTGTAAATAGATAAAAAAGAAAATATAGTGATAAATGTATAAAAATTATTATTTAATTAAAAATGAAAGAATATAAATTATAATTTTGATATAATTATAACGATAAAGATAAAAAATTGACGCGAATGCAATTATAGTTAAAAAAAAAGTATTTAACCGTTATTATCTTAATCATAATGAGAAAATGAGAGGGTGAAATGAAAACATTGCAGGCAGATGGATTTATTCCACAACTTTTGGCAATAAACGTGTTTCATATCATATCTGAGGCCTGAGCCGTATTGTAGTTTATAATGTCTCATTTGTTCCATTGACTTCTGAAATTACAATTATACCACTGCCTTGTGCCTACTGTTCTAACCATTCAAAGTTCAAACCCACCAGCAAGGGCAACATTAACTAATAAATACAGGTGGATACCATAGTAATGTACTTTTTTTTTGTTTTTTATTAAAAAAAACATTGTATATCTATTCGTGGACTCGCTATTAGTTCTTGTTTTATTAAACGGATAATTGAAGCTGATGGGCCACTGATTTATCCGATCAGTTTCACTACTCGAATATGAAACCTTGGGTTACTAGGCTGTCACATCCTCGAATGGAAACTCGTACATTAGTCACTGATTTTATGAAAGAGTTTTTTTTATATAAATAATTAAATATATAAAAGTTATTTAAGTTTAATAATATGAAACCGGATAAAGAGTCAACAATTGTAATTTTCTTTTTTGCGTTTTCAATAATAATTATTAACGAAATTTCCACATGTTTAATCATAATTACTACTTTGTCTTATCAATGGTGAAAATTCATTTCACACACTTCTTCCCCACGTCAATGAAGGATCGGTTCAACAACTTAATTTGATGTGCAACAAATTTAAAAGGAACCTTCAAGGTAAGTGACAAATAAGAAAAGCCCGATAAGAAGTAAGAGGATGTAAATTTGTCTTTAAAGTTTGATAAAAAGTCAATGATTATCAAGTTTGACAAGTGGACAACGATTCTCTTCCAAACGGAAAATATCTATTTTTTCTTGATTTATTCAAGCAATTTGAGGGTTATTTTCTGGAATATACCCCACCATGCAATAATAATGGAAGAAGAACCATGCAAGATTCAAATATACCCATTTGGAGGTCAAACTTTAAAGCATAGGATCAACACAAAATGATTCATCCATCATAACCCTTACACGCCATTTAAAAAGTTTGTTAACTAACGTTTTATGTTTTCACGAGACTTTTGGTAGCAAATGATGTACTCAACAATCAAAAGATTATAAGCTTAAATTTTACGGTATATAAGGGTTATGATTTGAAAAGTAAAGTATATTATAAGCTTAAATTTTACGGTATATAAGGGTTATGATTTGAAAAGTAAAGTATGTTTAATATAAATAGTGTATGTTTTTGCTAGTGAAAAGGGAAAAAAAATAATAATAAAGGTGGTTCATGAACTCAAAAGCAAAGTCAGAGGTCAAAGTTTGAAGCATAGAATCAACACAAAATGATTCATCCTCCACACCTAAACTTTCTGAAAGAAAGGTTTGTTAAGTAAGGTTCTTCATGACCTCAAAAGCAAGTGACTTTTAAACCAACCAACCCCTTTAATTCAATGTGAAAGCTACACGAGAAAAAAGTAGCTTTACTTTTTGATAGAAAGATACAATCAAGGAAAATGAGGTTTAAAGGGTCTAGACTAGTTCACAATTATCTTGTTAGAGACACACCTTTTTAACTTTTTCTTTAACCAAATATGATGTAAGAGATCATTTCTAGTTTAGCAAGGAGAAGGAAGCAACCGGAGGGAGCTTCGTTTAAGGACAGGAACGAGCAGCTGCTAACATAAGTCAGATATAAGTCTATGATTAATGGTTCGATTAGAATTTCATACTAGCTCATGGGTCTGATAGGTGAACTAAATTAATAATGGATCAAATGCCATATCTTTATTTTATGATAACACGATTGATTCACATTTGTTATGAAAATGACCATGCTTTTTGTGATAACAAATGGCAAAACTAGTCCTTTTCTTCACATTGTGCAATAGAATTAATTTGCCCTGTGGTGTACGTAACATTTCTTTGCTAATTTGGTTGATTTGTCTGCATCAACCTTATTTTCATTTGATAATGGAGGTTTCTTTTTCTCTCTTTTAATAAAATTAAATAATGTTAATGATAAGAAGAAAATAAGAAGAATGAGACTACTATATATGAGGGAATGCACCGGCATTTTTAAATATATATACTCAATTGTTACTTCTTTTTAGCATGCCATTGGGAGATGCCATGCTATACATCCACTTCATATAGCTTTTGTTTGATTTAAAGAGAGAACTTCCATCTAGTTAGTGTTCTTTTGATTAGTTGAAACTTTATTTAAAATATAAATTCCTGATATTCTCTTTAAATCATGGAATATGTTAAATTAAATATAAGTTTAAACAGTATATGTTTTGGTTGAAATGAATTCAAATTGAAATGAATCTTTTTAAATTACTTTAAGTAAGGGAAATTAAATTCCCTTCAAATTATAAGGAACTAAAATATCCCAGTTATTCTGCAGCACCACCACCACTGTCACCACCCCATCATAGATGCTAGTATCCCAATTTTGTCTCGGCACTTGTTGATGCCATCTTCCTTGATTCATTCGTCACATCAACTTACACCATCGTCACCAGGCTGTCTCCCGACCACCTTTTTACCAACATTGCACCCGCTCGCCAACCACCACCATAGATACCAACACCAACTACCCCACCCCACAGCCAGACCACCACCACCAAATTCTAACTTCTAGAGCAAATTAATAAAGAAAACATGTTTTTGTCAACCAAATCTATCACAAATCTCAATTCCATGACCTCCGATTCCTTCAAAGTTCAAGTTTTATGGGAAGTTAGGATTTTAAATCTAATTTCTTTAGATTCTAGTTTCTTTAAATTTATTTAAAGACAATCCATGAACCAATCGCACCTATAGTTTTAGATTGTATCATTTTCTCTATATAAACACACACACCCCCACACGTCCACACCAACACATTGATTTGTTGTCTAATGAGTAGATTAAAATACTGAATTTCAAAATAACTTAAACAACAAAGCGAGGGGAACCTAAACTCTAACCGTATTCATGCAAAGAGACCTTCAGTTTAGGTGCATATCAACTTATCAAGCAAAGGAGGCATATACTTTCATAAAGGTTCGTTTAACAAACACCCAGTTTTAATTATATAGATCGAATAGTAACAAACATACAAACTCATGTGCGTATTTGCTTTTAACGGTGATACTTAATATGTGCGGTTCACTCTTATTTTCTCTCTAACTATATCTTTTAGCCAACGTGTACATGTGATCATGCGATTTTTAAATTAATTTTGTGTTAGAATGACCTATACTATCATACTCCTTCTTTTAATACCAGATAAGTATAATCCACATAATGAAATACTATGAAAGCAAATATTGTGAGGTTAAGTATATATTTAGGGTGGTTAAAGAAAGCTACTTTTGAGTTTCTCCACTAAACAAGATGTGGAATTATGGTCTTTAATTTATAATTGATTTTCCCATGCTTTACACACAAGCATGCAAGTGCAAAAGTCTCAAAAGAATCAACCTGCCCTTTTGGATAGTTTTGTAAAAGTATAACCTTATTTTAGGCTACTTTAATTATTGGTCAAGTCTTAAGCTTATGATATCATAAAGTTGGGGTTTAATATGTTTTTTTTAAGTTAAGAGCAATCTTTTTAAGTACAATCAGTTTCTTTGGTGCAAGAGGCCTACACCAGTACATCAAACTAAATGAATTAAACAAATTGCAACATGGTTTAAATAATACTCTAAAGTAATTTGTTCGTTTTTAATATTTTCAATTGTTTGAGAAATAATTTATTTCAAAGGTATACATCAAATCAGTAGTTACGATCTTCATGAAAAATAAGTAATTATTACTAATTCTTTCATCATTCAATGGCAGGTACAGGTTATATATAACAATCAAATACGATTTCAAACAACGTTGGATGTAGCCTAAATATTCAGGGCCGTCTAATGTTTATTTATACTTTTTTGGTACATTCATTCAATATTAAAAAAAACATGATAATAAATAAAGTTAAACAAATACATAATAGATCTGACATCTTCTTGTTTTTATCGTTTAAAATCAATCTATTACATCATCACATGTTACTTTATCAAATGTTTCTCTTTCGAGCGCACAAATTCGAACATTGTGAAGAGAATCCTCACTCATTCGATTGCATAAATCTATCTTGATAAGATTTAATTTAGAAAAATATTTTTCAATAGTTGCGGTTGGAACGGGTAAAACCAACACTAGTAGCTTCACTATCTAATAAACCAAAGGAAAAGAAAGATTTTTTTTTTGGTTTCTACCATTAGACAAACAAGATCACATATTCCATTCAATTTTGCAAATTTATCAGCTTTCTTTATGAAGTGATAAAAGAACTTAAGATCACTCCAAAACAATCCTCTTTCATTCGTGCTAAAATCGTTCGAATACATATAAAAACCCAGTATCTTAGATGTGTTCAACTTAAATTTCAAATATAAAACCTGAAAGTTATTCTTTTTCTTAAAGGTATTAAAAGTTAAATTTTAAATAAGGATGATAAAACCTGAAACTGACTTAAGACTACAAGAAAAAAACTGGTTTTGAGTTGGAAAAAAAAAATCATTCAAAAAACAAATTGCCTTCAGGTAGACCTGTTTGAAATCCAGTTGACCCATTAATTCGTGTAAATAACATATGCTATAAGAGATTTTATTTAAGTTATATAAATTATTAAACATGTAAAATTATTAACTCTAAAAAAACTAAAACACTAAATAATTACAACTAAAGAAAATATATATTTAGAAATATGTTTGTTTAAGAAACCAAATGGATTATATATTTTATGATTTTTGTATTTATTCTGCTATAATGACAATAAATATCCTCAATTTTTTTATTATATAATATAAATTTATAAAAAAAAAGAAAAATAGAAGAATGTATTGACGGGATTGTTTGGTATCCTCTTAATGGTGATTAAAATAATATATTTTAATAGTTCATAACCTGCTAATGATTAATAGTTAATCCTGATGCTGAATGGTTAAGAGGTAACGATAAAATTTAACCGTTTAACCATTTGACATCAAAATTACATTTTAACCATTAAAATGCTAAAAATTATTAAAAAATAGCCTTTTAATAATCATTAATAGACAACCATACAATCCTTATATCTAATTTCATCTATAAAATGAATCGATATCAAATATGAACCAAAACTTTTTTCAACTGCATTTTGGGCCACTTCATAAATAGTTTCGTATCCCACCACAAGTATATCAAATTATCTGGTTTTGATAGCAACAAATTTGACGACAATTAATGAAGGCCTTAGTTTTTTTTATTGAACATTTATTTATCGAAGGCGAATTATATCTACAGAAATAAAAATACATATGTATTTCATGTTATTCTATTTAGAAATGAAAATAAACTGGTTCTTGGATAGTTAGATGAGTTTTAATCTTAGTTTTAAAACATTTTTTAGTTAGATACTTGATTACTCATTATTAATCCTCTCCAAGATTTCTCACTTAGGAATCAGTAATTAACTATATACTAATTATTAATTTCTATATGCCTTATGGGTTGTACATTGTGTTTTATGAGTTGTACACTTGGTTTCTTTCTTTTTTTCATTTTTTTTACTTTTAACTATAATACATTTATATATTTCACAAATTGAACCCTAATACTTTTTCATTCTCAACTTTTATCTCCTATACATTTCATTTTTTACGTATTTTCCTTTATACATTACAGTCTAAAGTTTACGAGTTACACGCTTCAACGTACGTGTGTGACTCAACGTTTTCGCACCTATTTTTTACTATTTAACCGTGCCGACGCAATACACGGGTCCTAAATCGACTTAGTTATTGTTTCTATGTTTTACGTTTAGCGTGCGTCGTTCAACGTTTTTACGTTACTTTTCGTTTGGTTTTATATACTTTTTTATTTTTATTCTGCTTTTTAATACGAGTTTTCCTATGTTAAGTGGTCGGTAGTGTGACAATGATGCTACTTGTCATGGTTTTACGCCCCGTCGCCATAGCGGGGAGGCTTAATACTAGTTATAAATATTAACAATTGCCAATTATAAAAATTACTAATTATAAATATTAACAATTAACATATCGCATGTCACTTAGGCAAAATATACAACCTTCTATGCCTCCTCTTATTTTTTTTGTCCCCCATCATCTTTAGTTATATATACAACATAATCGTTATGGCTTGTCACTTGCTTTTTAATTCATTCTTTATTTTTGTTTTTTTCACTATAACTTCAAAAAAATGCCTTTTTCTAAACTTCAAACGTAACATTGCGAGATGCTCATATTATCTACGTACGATATAAATTTATTCAAAACTGAGTTTTCATGAAAATGTACAAGTAACCAAAACATGAATGTACAAGACTTTAAAGTTGCATTGGCTTTTTTGTTTTTTCTCGATTTCTAGTGTTTGTGAGTTATCTTTCATTATTTTAACGAATTCTCCGCAACATGGTGAATATTTTAACGGCCTAGCTTTTATATAAAGTGTCAACAATATCAACTTCTTCGCGGCATCGCTTGGGTTTACATCAAAGTTTTATTTCTTCATGAAGTTTTGAATGCCACCACCCCTGCAATAATATGTGCGTTCGTGTTAACGTTTAGACTTCAATTTTTCTTCATGATTTAACAAAACTACCGACTTTATAGACTTATCTTTTTAGTTCTTGCCTGTTAATACCAAGTTCCACCATTTGTATTTTGTAGTAAGCCTCTCTTTCTCACAAACTTAGTGATTACATATTTTCAAAAGATCTCTATGTTTGTCATTATATAAGTATTATTAAAGAGGAGTAAAGATTAAATGGTGGTAAAATGTGTGTTTCCCAAACCAAATGGTTGTTGGTTCAAATCTTGCGGTGTGTAGGTTTGATGAAAATTTTCCGTAATAAAAATTGTTGTTCCAGAAGAAAGTGAATATCAAAGGATATCAAGTGCGAACATCAAAAGGAGAAAGAAAGTGAAGAAGAATGCATGCTATGTGAATCTAGATACCAGGAATCAAGACGAGAACAATGCACAATGTGAAATCGAAAAGAAAGTATTATTTCGTGTGCATGTATAATGATCAATCATAGAACATTTATACTACCCGGAACTTCTAACAAACTATTAACAACCACACTTTGACTTTTTATTACTAACTAACTAACCTTGACTTTTACATTTGGAATTAAACTAACATTCTCCCCTCTAATTCCAAACCTCTTCATTTAAGTCTTCAACTCCTATCAAAGTCCTCATTTCCACAAACTTCAATCTCGACAATGCCTTAGTGAGTATATCCGCCCTCTGCATACTGCTACTCACAAACTCGACCCGAATCTGGTTCCTTTCAATGCATTCCCGAATGAAATGGTACTTTGTATCAATATGTTTGGACCTCCCATGAAAAACAGGATTTTTCATTAGAGCCAAAGCAGATTTATTATCCACCTTTATAACCACCGAATCCTGCTCCTTCCCAGTAATTTCTTTAAGCAACCCTCGAATCCATAATGCCTGACATGCAGCCGAAGTGGCTGCCATGAATTCAGCTTCACAGCTAGATAAAACCACCGTTGTCTGCTTTTGTGAACACCAAGAAATTGGAGCACCATTAAAATAAAACACATTGCCAGATGTGTTCCTTCCATCACCATCATTCCCTGAATAGTTGCTGTCACTATAGCCCACTAATTCCTCTCCTTTACAGCCTTTGTACCGGATCCCATAGTGTAAAGTTCCCTTTACATAACGGATTATATGTTTAACCACCTTCATATGGACATCTTGTGGTTTCTGCATGTATCTACTCATATACCCTACAGAATACATCAAATCAGGTCTTGTCTGTGTAAGATATCTCAATGATCCAACAAGTCTCCTATACTCAGTCGAATCTACTACACCTACATCTTCACTCTTTTCAAACTTTACACCCGGATCCATTGGAAACTTTGCCTCATTACATTCTTCCATTCCTGCTGTTCGAACCAACTTAGTTGCATAAGCTGCTTGCTTGATCAAAATGTCACCTGAATTCTGTGCAACTTGTATTCCAAGATAATAACATAATAACCCCAAGTCCGTCATTTCAAACCTGAGCTTCATCTCATACTTAAACTCATCTACCTCTCTTGGTTCACTCCCAGCCACAACCAAATCATCTACATACACCCCAAGTACAATCATTGAACTTGTTTTGACCCTGATGTATACCGTTGCTTCTCTTTGGCACTTCACAAAACCGATATCAGTTAACACCTCATTCAGCCGCAAGTTCCATGCTCTTGGTGCTTGTCTAAGCCCATAAAGAGCTTTAATCAATCTATAGACCTTCTGCTCAGCACCTCGTACTTCATATCCTAAAGGTTGTTTCACATAAACTTCCTCCTTTAGTAACCCATGCAAGAATGCAGCCTTCACGTCGAGATGATACACTTTCCACCCCATTCTTGCTGCTAGTGCCAACAACAATCTAACGGTTTCTATCCGTGCAACCGGTGCAAAGGCCTCTTCAAAATCGATTCCTTGTTGTTGAACATAACCTTTAGCCACAAGGCGTGCCTTATGCTTAGTTACTTTCCCGGCTGCGTCCCTTTTTAGTTTATACACCCACTTCAAGCCAATTGGTTTTGTCTGTGGTGGTGCATCAACTAGAACCCAAGTTTTGTTCCTTTCTATGGCATTTATCTCATCATCCATAGCCTCTCTCCACACTTTCTCTTCTGCCGCCTCTTTATATGTCAAAGGTTCTCCTTCTTGTAAAAGTAGCCATTCATCATAGCTTACTTCTTCGTTTCCTATTTCACCAAGTAAGACATAATCACTAAGTCTCGAAGGTAAAACAGAAACTCTTGTTGACCTCCTTACTTCTGCCTGTTGTGAAGATCCTCCAGTACTTTGATCTTGCACGTTTAAGTCACCTTCTTCTACTTCTTGGGTTACATCACCCGATGCCCCATTAAACATTTCATTGAAGCTACCACCCTGGTCCGTCTCATCTATCCCGAACCTTTCTTCATGTACAGTAAAGCTTGCTGGCATTGAGTAGGGACTTGCCCGGTCTTGATCCGTTGATCCAGACCAATCCCATTTTCTGTCTTCTTCAAATTGAACATCTCGACTTACCACAAGCTTCCTGGTTTTTGGATCATACATGCGGTAACCTTTTGTACCTTCTTCCACCCCTAAATATACCATCGGGGTGCTCCTATCCTCAAGTTTCTTTAGGTTGGGCTTGATTGTTTCACATGTCCCATACAACCGAATACCTTAAGATGGTGCACGTTGGGCTTTTTGCCTTTCAGCTTTTGATAGGGTGTACTATCCTTCAGGGCCTTCGTGGTTATGCGATTTAGGATGTAGACTGAGTGTCTAACACCTTCTGTCCACATGACCTGTGGCAGTTCCATCGACTTAAGTAAGGACCTTGTCATATTTAGCATAGTCCGATTCTTTCTCTCGACTGTACCATTATGTTGTGCGGTGTAGGGGGTGGTCAATTGTCTTGCTATGCCTTCACTTTCACAATATTGTTGAAAGTCACGCGAGGTAAACTCCCCTCCACGATCAGACCGAAGCATCTTCACAAGGGTACCCATCTCCATTTCAACCCTCTTCTTGAACACTTTAAAGCGGTCTAAGGCTTGATCTTTGGTTTGCAGGACATAAACCCACATATACCTTGTGAAATCATCCACAATTAACATAAAGTACCGATTACCAGCTTGTGTTTCTGGTGTAATAGGTCCACAAATGTCAATGTAAAGTAATTCAAGTGGGTTAGAGGCCCTGAAAGTTGAATGAGATGGGAACACTGCCCCTGTTTACTTCGCAGCTAGGCATACTTCACAGACTTCTTTTGGTCGGGTTAGGACTGGGACTCCACTCACTAATGCCTTGGAGGTCATTTCCTTCAGGGCATCAAAGTTCATGTGTCCCAGGCGGCCATGCCATTTCCAAGCTTCTTCGTCTAAGCTTGTTAAAAAGCTGTGGGGAGAACCGGTTGTCAACCGGACTTTGTATAGCCTATTGTGTGATCTTTGCACTTTCATGAGAAGTCTCCCATCATTCTCGTATACCCAAAGAAACTCATCTTTCATTCGGACTTCACTTCCCCCCTCGGTCATCTGTCCCAAGCTTAAGATATTACTTTTCAAGTGTGGAATGTAATATACATCATATAGCACCCTTTGTTCGCCATTCTTGCATTGTAAGACGACCGAGCCTCGTCCTTCGATTACTACAGTGGAGCCATCTCCGAACCTTATTCGCCCTCCAATGTTTTTGTCGAGCACTGAGAATGCAGCCTCATTCCTAGTCATGTGGTTTGAAGCTCCGTTATCAAGGTACCACATATCTTCTCCACTAGTATCAGACTCATACTTGAGGTGATCAAGGTTCGACTCGTTCAAGAACATCTTCTCCTTTGGGTTTGATTCTTGTAGAGCCATCAATAAGGATGGTTCATCATCCTCCACTGTCTGAGTTAGATAGGCCTCTTGGTCCTTCTTCTTTTGTGGGCACTCGGATGCGTAATGGCCATAGACATCACACTTAAAACATTTAATGTGTGCCTTGTCTTTCCCTTGACGATCACCGCGTGATTGAGATCTTTCTTGCTCACGTCCGTTGTCTTTTACACTATTATTGAATCATCCGCTGCCCCTGTTTGATCGAGCGCCACCGGTTTTTCTTTTCCGGTCGAGTTCTTTCTGTCTCGACTGCCATTCGGTATGCGTGAGCAGCAGTTGATCATCCTTTGCCAAACTTTGCTTTCCTTTTTCCCCGGTTCTTTTTTCAAATGCCTTTAATCTGCCAACGGCCTCTTGCAGGGGCATTGTGTCTATGTCGAGAAATTGTTCGATCGAGGCAACCATTTAAATGAAGCGATCTGGTACTGAGTTGAGCAACTTCCGCACAAGAACACTCTCATCAAATGGGGTGCCCAGGTTGCTTGCCTTTGATGAAATCGCAGCTATCTTGCCTGCGAATTCATCTATTGATTCACCTTCTTTCATCTTAAGAGATTCGAATTCGGTTCTTAAGGTCTGCAGTCGCGCTTTCTTGACTCGATCAACCCCCACATATCTCGTTTTTAATTGACCCCAGATTTCTTTCGCCGTGGTCTGATTCGCGACTTGAAGGATTAAATCCTCCGGCATCGCTTGGTACAAGTATGCAATCGCCATTTTGTTCTTCTTCGGATCGACCGTTGCTCCTTCGGCCGGCTCAATCACCTCCCATAAGCCATGCACATTGAAGATTACCTTCAATCTCAAGGCCCAAATCGAGTAATTCGTTGCCGTGAGTATTGGACATTGAAGGGGGGTTGATGCAGTGTCTTTGAACGTTGTTATCTGATTGTTGGTCGCTGATGGGTTCGCCATCATCTCTTGCTTTCTTCTTCGGTATCAAACGCCAAACCTCAGGTCTGAATCCAGTCCTTCGGATTCTTTGCTCAGGTTCTTGTGCAGTTCTTGATCACGCTCCGTTGAATCAAGGGAATTCGTCGTCTTCTCCACCTGATGCTCTGATACCAGATGTGAATCTAGATACCAGGAATCAAGACGAGAACAATGCACAATGTGAAATCGAAAAGAAAGTATTATTTCGTGTGTATGTATAATGATCAATCATAGAACATTTATACTACCCGGAACTTCTAACAAACTATTAACAACCACACTTTGACTTTTTATTACTAACTAACTAACTTTGACTTTTGCATTTGGAATTAAACTAACATGCTACACATATTAGTCATTTTTACTTGGTAACACTATATAAAGATTTAAATTGTAAAAACCTTTTGTTAAGTTTTATAAATTTTTTTATGAACTCACATTACCGTTGTCATTCGTTGTCTTGATCACAAATGTTGGGTTCTTGTTTACTACATCATCAAAGCTTGGCATAATTGATAATCTTGTGGTATGTGTATAGTTAATGACTTAGTAGATAAATAAAGTTAATAATGAATGATTTTGTGGTGACTTGTACGGGACACATGAGTATCTTCTATAGTTCTATTAAATAACTCATACTATATGTAACATGTTTTCTAACATTATTAAATTTAAATATGGTTGATTTTCAATATAAATAATTGTTATCTCAACAATTTATAAATTATATGAACTTTTATATTTTATATAAAATCATAAATTAGAAACCTCATATATTTATAAACTTGTTACAAGTATTTATAAAAGGAAATCGAAATTCATAGGTTTAGACAGAAGAATATGCTTACGCCATTAATAATGGTTGAGCATAATTATAACACTACTAAAAGTGTAGTAAGAAGTTCAATCCAAATATTTAGGGGAAATTTGTGATTTAAGAAATTAAAGATACTCTTTAAATACCTAAAATGGAATTCAATCCGTAGCTAAATTTATTCATAATGGTTCCAGAATTGCTTTAAAATTAATATTTGAGTGTTGAATGGTGTAAGAACTCATTAATGAACTGTAAATTTCGTGTGGAATACTTAGTTTTTAGAATATGATAAGACGTGATTTTGTTTATGAATTGGGATAAACCTTGAAATAATAATAAAGTTTAATTTGTATGATAACATGATTTAGTAACTTATTATGTGATTATATGCAACCAATGCGGTTGTTGTATTCTAAACAAAAATTGTTTTCTTTGATATATCGGTGATTCACACACCAACCTAAAATCTACTCTTAAGTACATCAAATTTTATTTTGTAAGATTTAAATACGTATAATTTTATAAAGATAAACACTAAATGCTACTAAGCCAAGAGACAATCAACAAAAAAAAGTTTCTTTGTGTGAAAAAAAGGCACACATACGACTAATTTGGAATAAATGCAACAAATCAACACATGCATTATACACCTATGGTATACGCCTACGGTACAAAATAAATGGACTCAACACGCCTCCTTGTTACACTCGTCGTGTTAACGGTATCTTATTGGGTGATAGCACACCACAAACCGATGAGGTGAAAGAGTACAAAAGGAGTTCACCGATGCCTTACTCATCGTTTACATTTATTGTTATTCAATCCTTTTTATTGACATTCATGTGTCTTACTGTGTAATCCTAATTATATGTTAAAACATACAAGATTAACGATGTTAGTGAACCATGTGTATGTGTAAGTTGCGATGCGTTTTTGTTAATAACAATAACATCAATAGTAGTAGTAATAATAATTAACCAAATTACATGGTTTTCTGTATTTTGTGGTTTTCTTCCATAACGACATAAAGTGATGATATCCTTTGCATTAAACACATATTGAGAGTTTTAATTTTTAAATTTCACTTCAGTTACCAATAACAATCTCGCTTGGATAATTATCATAGATTTCAGTTGATTTTTTACTCGATTTCGTTCAGAAGGATGATTACGAAAGAAATGACGAAATGTACATTTTCTGAGCAAAATCAAGTGAAAATCAAGTGTGAAGCGAGTGTAATGTATGCAAGTGGGATACTCTAAGCCACAAAAGTGAAAGTTAAGAGTAATATTATTATCAATATGAAATATTACCAGCTAATAAATAATAGTTAAAATTATCAAAATCTAGTACTTATTTATTTTGATAGTAACCATTTTGGGCAAAGTTGTAATTTTTGTTAAGCCCATTTGCGGTTACATTACAGATTCTATATTACTATAAGAACTCATATATTGGGGCATTGGCGATACCTAGAAAATAAGTGGTCTGGCCCATTTATGTTTTGGGCTCATAGTGAAGCCGGTTAAACACTTAACCAAACTATCAAAGTACTATGTAGTAAGTACTAAGAGCATTCACAACACATGCTTTATAATTATGTGAGTGTGAGTCCTTAAATTATACAGAATAGTTTTGATTGGTTGTGAGTGGAGGAGAGAGAAAATGTTACTGTTCATCTGTAAATTTAAGGTTTCACTGTTCAACCCTTATAAATTTTTTAATATTTTTGAAAGTGGTTGTGAGTGAAGCAGAGAGAAAAAGTAATGAAAAGGGTAAAAAAATATATTAATTAATTGAAAGAAGAGAGAAGAAGTAGTGATTTTTAGTGTAATTTTATAGATAAAGATAAGGAATGGGATGTGAATGCTCTAAACCACTGAAAATTAGTTGGGTAACTGATATAGGGAAACTTTAAAATCATCAAATCAAAGTATCAAACAATATACATATATATTTAATAAAAGGCAAAGTTTTATGTCTTGTTTAGGGCATACCTGAATTCACTAGCAATTCAAAAAACACACAAAGCAATTTCCATCAATTATTTTCTTCCTACTCTTCATCTTCAAGGTATAGTTTCTAGTGTCTTCCCAAGTAATACACACTATTTTGGTTGTTTTACTCTGTGAAACAAATCGATAGAGACTCAAAATATGTTTTAAGCGAGCTTTATTGAACATGAATTCTAAGTCACAAACATCAATTTATTTTTGTACATCATCTTCATCTTAGATTGTACTTTCTTTTCAATTTTAAAGTAATTTTAATTTTATTGTTTTCTTTTATTTTATGTATTGTAATTGATAACATGCAAGAGTGTTTTTTTTCTTTATTTCGATCTAATGTGAACTCTTCCTGCATCTATTAAGACAAAGGGTTAAGGTCTGTAAAGGGACATCTTGAAAATGGGTGGTGTATCGTCAATTAGAGGGTTGTGGACTCTAATCCTGAAGGTGAAAGTTGTGACGATTTTATTCTAAATAAACTCTTTTAAGTGTTTGTTTAAAAAAGCAAAACAAAACAAAAGTAAAAACAACTTGAGGTCAAGGGTGCATTTGCTTCTTAAGTTGATAAATGCAAAAGAAGAGTTGATTCAATTAAGAGGTAATGATGAAATTTGTTTTAGAACAATTTCTAGCTTTGAGTACGGTTGATGCTTTTTGTCAATTTATCAAAGCCAACATTCATTTTGTCATGTAATTTGAGTTTCTAGCTATTCAATATTTTGTATTAATTTACAAGAATATAACGTAAAATTGCCTTCGTGCCTAGATATGCTATTTTTGTTAGATAAGATTACCAACATGTTAAAAGGGACAGGGTTGGTAATATATTAATAATCCGGCAAAAGTTTTAAAACACTAATTTTTTTAACAACTTATACACTCATTTAATCTTACTTCTAAACTACACTAAATAATACATGATAATTTGTCACCCCTAATACTCGAACAAACAACCTTAAGAAAACATTTTATCATTATATTCAAACCCCCACCCCTTTAACACACTAACTAGCTAAAAGTAATCTACTCAATTATCAACGAAGTATAATGTTTTGTCTTATTCACCAATTGACGAAACAACGTGTCAAAAATCAATTCAGTAAAGATTTAAAGACTAATCACCCATAACATTTGTAATTATATTTTAATCTTAACCCAACTCTAACTACACAAGTATATCTTAACTTGTAATGAAATAAAGTATTTTAATACTTCATAGTTTTATGTACGTTCTCACGATCAAACGGAATTGACAAAAACAAAATTATGACATGGGATCTGCTACAAACTCAACAATTAAGATTTGATCAAACTATATTATAAGTTTAATCAGATTTGATTAGACGGATATATATATATATATATATATATATATATATATATATATATATATATATATATATATATATATATATATATATATATATATATATATATATTAACTAGTAATGAAACAAAGGCTCTATCTAGTCCAAAATTTTATGTACGGTCTTAGCGCACGCGATCAAATAAATGAAAATAAAACCTGATACACAAGACTCTCATACCATTATCAGCTACAAACACCTTGTAACATATAAGTTGCGTAAGACGTTAAATAACATGTTTCTAAGACACATGTTCTACGGACTCATGGCTCCCCGTGGTGCTTACTCGTACCCGATCACCGGTCTCGTCTTTCTCCATCTCCGATACCGACGAATCATCTACCGTCGCTAAATTGCCACGACAACTATTACTACCAAACGACGACGTTCTGCTAGAACTAGGCGTCGCTAAAAACGTCGGTTTCTCATCTCCAGCCATAACCACAACAAACATCTCTTCAAAACTAGTAAATATCTTTTTACCATCAGGTACTTTAACACCGGCTCCGACCTCGAGGTCTCTCTCAGGGTCTGCGTCGGTGTTGTTATGCAACCTTCTGGACAGTTTCCAGTAGGAGCAGGCAAGGATAAAAAGAGCAAAAGCGATTAGAGCCATCATGGCGGCAAGGCCCCCGAAGAGGTACGGCACCGGTGAGTGCCACGGTGACCGGTGAGCGGTTAGCGGTGACGATGGAGCCGTTGGGAAAGCACTCGAGGGTGACGGTGGTGTCATGTTTTATGTTTGTGTTGGTTATGTGTGGATTGAGACTTGTTGGATGAGGTGGTTTATATAGAGGTGGTGGAGAAAACGTCACTTATGTGGCGAGTCGATGGTAACAAGTTAATTATTAGTGTGTTGTCTATTAATGTTTGAGGTTAGTTTTTGTATCTTTTGTGCTCATTCCAACTGTTTTTAAATTGTGTAAAAAATGTCTATTAATGATAAAAAAAATATGCGTTGTTTAATTTCTGTTTTACGTATAGACTGGGGAGGGGTTGAAATATACGCAGTTTTACTTTAAAATTTTATGTAAAAATTTGTTTCTCATGGTTTGAATAAATAATCTTAAAGTCACAAAACAATAACTATAACGGTTGCTTCAAGATCTGCAATCATGAATTAATGATAAACTTTGGTAATTTTTAGCACAATTAAGTCCTATGGGAACAAGATTTTGTTTAGTACTGTTCTTGAGAGCATCTTCAACGGATCCGTTTAAAAACGTTTTTACGTCACTATCCGACTGGATTTGCCTGTCTTCCGGTCAAATTAAGCGCCATTTAAAAGTGTCCTTCCTCTCTCCTTTCCTTCTCACATTATCCGTCAGATCCCATTCATTGTAAAAACGCCCCAAAAACGCTTAAGGACGCCACATAGGTGAAAACCATCATTGGAGGTGATATGAGTGGATAGCCTTTTACTTGGAGCAATGGAGTTGGTGGTGTGTGATCAATATACGAGTTCTGATTTGTTTATTGTAAACAAACAAACAAACAAACCTAGTATATCCCGCTCAAGAGCAGGGTCTGGGAGGGGTAGGTGTAGGCAAGTCTTTCCTCTACCCAGATAGGTGGAGAGACCGCTTCCAAAGAGACCCCCGACTCACTATCAAAAGCCATAACGCTAGCGAATCAGTATATAATCAAAGATACTGATACAGCACACAACATACAACATACAGTAAAATATCACCAAAAGGAAAAAATGAACAAGTATACATCATAGAAGCAGCAAGATTCCCCTAAAAAGGGCAGAAGCGGGCTACATACACAACAGGCCCCGCAACACGCAATCAAAAAGTCCCTTCCTAGATGCAGAACCCATTAAAAGTGCTTAATTTTAATTCTACGTCTCCACTCACTCCTATCCTCGATCATGTGCTCAGAGAGGTGCAAGTGTACCATATCTCTCCTAATTATCTCTTCCCAAGTCAACCTAGGTCTTCCTCTACACTTCCTACCCCCTAGGATGATGTTCTTGACTGCTCTAACCGGTGCAGCCATTGGTCTTCTCTTGACATGCCCAACCCATCTTAATCTTCCCTCTCGTATTTTATCTGCAATAGAAGCCACTTCTAACTTCTGACAAAACACTTCGTTTCTTATCCGATCCATTTTTGTGTTTCCACACATCCACCTCAGCATTCGCATTTCTGCAACCTCTATTTGTTTCTCGTGCGATTTCTTTATGTCCCAGCAGTCTGTTCCATATAGCATAGCTGGGCGTACCACCACTCTGTATAGTTTTCCCTTTAGTTTCGCTGGAAACCTTTTATCACATAGAATTCCTGATGTTGCTCTCCACTTGCACCATCCTGCTTGAACGCGGTGCGCTACATCGCTGTGTATCTCTCCGTCCTCCTGCAGGTACGAGCCCAGGTATTTGAACATTGACGTTCGTGGGACCGGCATACCCTGGATACTGACTTGGGTGTCCTCTTCCGCCTCGTCACCAAAGTTGCAATGCATGTATTCCATCTTAGAGCGACATATCCTTAATCCTCTGTGCTCTAGTGCTGCTCTCCACTGCTCTAGCTTGTCGTTAAGCATCAATTTAGATTTTGATATTAATACAATATCATCCGCAAAAAGCATGCACCACGGGGCTGACTGTTGTATAGATTTGGTCATCTCATCCAACACTACTGTGAAGAGAAATGGGCTCAATGCAGATCCTTGGTGGAGTCCCACTTCCACTGAGAAGGTGTCTGTGTCTCCTACCGGTGCTCGCACACACGTTTTGCCCCGTCATACATATCCTTAATTATTTTGATATACCTCTCTGGTACCCTTCTAATTCGTAGACTTTCCCAGATTAGTTGTCGCGGAACACTGTCATATGCCTTTTCTAGGTCGATGAATACCATATGAAGGTCCCTTTTCTTTTCTCTATATTTCTCCATTAATCGCCTTACGACGTGTATGGCTTCTGTTGTAGAGCGTCCTGGCATAAATCCAAATTGGTTTATCGCAATCTGAGTTTCCCGTCTAATTCTCGTGTCAATAACTCTTTCCCATAATTTCATCGTGTGACTCAATAGCTTTATTCCCCTGTAGTTTTCGCAACATTGAACATCTCCTTTTTTCTTATATATGGGGACTATGACACTGGTTCTCCACTGGTCTGGCATCTTCCCTGTCTTAAAGATAGTGTTGAATAAGTCTGTTAACCATTGGAGACCCTCATCACCCAGGTATTTCCACACTTCAATCGGTATGTTGTCTGGCCCCACTGCTTTAGCCCTTCCCATTTTCTTCATAGCTCTTGTAACTTCGTCAACTGTGATGCTTGTACAATAGCAGTTGTTTTGTTGCGTTGTTTGTGTTGTTCTATCTATCTCAGTCTGTTGATTTGGGTTCCTTATGTTGAAAAGGTTATCGAAGTAAGTTTCCATCTCACCTTGATGTCTTTCTCCTCCACCAAAACCTTTCCATCCACAGCCTTTATGAACTTCACCATTCTCAAGTCTTGTCTTCTACTTTTTCTTGCCTTGGCTATCTTAAACATGTCATGCTCTCCTTCTTTTGTCTCTAATCGTTTATACATCTCGTACGTCGTGTTCTTTACCTCTGACACCGATTTTTTCGCCTGTCGCTTCGCCTCTTTGTATTTTTCTTTTAGCTCCGTGCGTTTTTCCTCATTGTTACAGTGTATAAGCTCTCTAAAACTTTGTTGTTTGGTTCGTATCTTTTCCTGTACATTTTCGTTCCACCACCAGGATTCCTTATGACCGACTGTCCTTTTTGTTGTAACTCCAAGCGTTTCTTTAGCTGCTTGGATAAGCCTAGTTGCCATATCCTCCCACTTTTGGTTTGCGTCTTCCTGTGGTCCATTCTGGTTCAATGGTATGACCTTATCTCTAAAAATGGTAATCTTTTCGTCTTTGAGCTGGCCCCATCTGATCGTAGGTCTGACTCTCTTGTTCGGTAGGGCAATTTGTCTCTTGAGGCGTATATCCGCCACCAACATATGGTGTTGTGTCACAACTGACTCTCCCGGGATTGCTTTACAGTCCTTCCACGAGCTATGATCTTCTCTCCTCGTCAATATATAGTCTATCTGCGTGTGTCTCCCACCGCTGCTAAACGTGATTAGATATGATTCTTTTTTCTTAAAAAACGAATTAATGATGCCTAGGTCATGCGCTACTGCAAAGTCGAGAAGCTCCCTACCGGCGTCATTCCTAAGACCATACCCGTAGCCTCCATGCACCAGTTGGAAATGCTCATTATCCTTACCGATATGTCCATTAAAATCTCCTTCTATGTATATCTTATCTTCTCTCGGTATGTCGCCCATAACGTGATCTAAACTCTCCCAGAACTTCTTTCTTTCCGTTTCCCCTAGTCCAACATGGGGTGCATACGCGCTAACTACTGCCACTACCTCATCCCCTATTACTATTCTTAACAACATAATTCTATCATCGTATCTTCTCACCTCCACAACATTATCATGAAGTTCCTTAGCAACTAGAAAACCTACACCGTTTTTTGTTCCATCAGACCCTGAATACCATAGTTTATAACTATTGCACTCTTTTGCTCTCCCACCCCGCCTTCTAGTCTCCTGAAGGCACGCTATCTGGACCCTATGTTTCTTCAGCACATCAATTAACTCGAGTAACTTACTAGTTAGGGTTCCTACATTCCACGATGCCACCCTTAATCTACAAACCTTATTTCCTGTCTTCGCACCTCTCGTCACCGAACATGATCTCGGGGCAGCATAATAGCTCCTGCTATCTATTATACCCGACAGAGTCCACTAAAAGTACCAGAAAAACATGGACAACACAGAAGAAAGAAACGTAGCAGAAGTATAGCACAATCAAAAGGGAACAGTCCTACGAGGTCAACAATACGCTAGGGGCACACAAACAAATCAGGACACAGAAAAAAAAATCAAATCACACGATGCTGGTACCCCTAACAAAGACCACAAGAACTTAATCAAAAATAGCAACAATGATCACCACTTCACGCAATGACACACTATCCTGAGTATAGATTCAAATAAGCCAATGAAACCTATCTAGAGAACAGATCTAAGATTGACCAGAAATGAAGACAACAAGCCACAAATGCTCAACACACAAACTCAACCAACAATATACAACTTACTCAGCAATTAATAGCAAAACACTAACAATTATACAACTAATCAGCAAGTTATAACAACTAATCAATTAGACACAAACCACAAAACTAAACGGTCAGCAGAGAAATAGACAAGAATTATATCATACTCAAGAAGAATAAAGAGCAGAGAACCCTCATCTATAGTCCAAGTATTAACACTAATGGGTAGTTGATTCCCGTATGTTAGTACTCCCACGGGAACTCACTAGTGAAGGGACTTGCTACAGAATTGGGTTAGAGACCTTACAGTGAGAACGCCCAATACCAGTGAATCTAGAATACAGAACTGAAGCGATCTCCTATGAAGGTTCTGCAACAATGTGTTGCAGATTCGAACCTGTTCCACCGCTAGCGACTGCAAATTAGGGATTTGAACAGCGGCGGTGCGATGAACAAACTAACAACACACAAACAGCGGCGGTGCGACTGCAAATTTGGGTTTTGAACAGCGGCGGTGCGATATAGAGAGCAGGGGTGGCTGGTGAGACAGATCCGACTCCACGCGTCTGGTGATAGATCCGACTCCCACGCGCGTCTGGTAGCTGCGATGGTGGTGGTGGTGCTGGTGGCTCGCGGTGAGATAGAGAGCAGGGGGAAGCGTGGTCGTTGGTGGCTAGCGGTGAATGCGACAGTGGTGAAGGCGGAAGTGGAGGTGGGGTGCGTGGCTAGTGAGGAGGCGACAATGGTGAGGGTGGAGATAGAGGAGGTGGTCGCCGGTGGGGTTTGGCCGGCAGAGGTCGCCGGTGATGGTAGGTTGGCGGAGGTCGCCGGGGAGGGGGTGATGTGAACGTTGGTGATGTGAACGTTGCTGTCGAGAGAGAGAGAGAGAGAGAGAGAGAGAGAGAGAGAGAGAGAGAGCTTGCTAAAACAATATAAAAATATCACTTATAAAAGTAACTAATCTGAACGTTCTGATTTGTTTATTGTATGAACATATAATTATGAAAGAAACTAATCTGATGTAGATTTTGTTATAAAAGATATAAAAGTGATTGAAAAAGAAGTACGTTTTAATACATATAAGACAATAACATCAAAAGCAATAAACAAATCAAATGAATATATTTATAAATTTAATTAGTGTAATTTTAAGATATATAACTGTTGATGATTAAGTCAACACACTCAAACAATCAAGAACAATGAAACTGAATTCGATTTCTGTAAAGAAGATGATTACAATTGAAAGAAGAAGATTGATTCATCTCAATCCCCCACCATCGGTTCTATATACACAAAACTGTTATTGCAACTAACTCCTAACAACCATTAGACATCCTAAACCTTCAAGTATTAAAACTAACATAACTAGTCCTTAGAGTTATTAACAAGACATTAAACACTCTAAGTAACAAACTATGAGACAATGACAGAATCAGTCCCTCGACTTTAAATCCACTCTTCAACAATCTCCACCTTGGATTAAATTCACTCAATATGTAGAATTTCTAAACAAAACTCAAACTTGGGACCAGGCAATGCTTTAGTAAGCATATCTGCTGCATTCTCAAGAGTATCAACTTCAACAATACTCACCTCCTTAGACTTCACAATGTCCCTTATGAAAAACAACTTCACCCGGACATGTTTAGTCCTTTCACTATGCACTTGATTCTTGGCTAATTGGACAGCACCCCGGTTATCACACATGACTATATTACTATGTAAGGGAATACCCAGCTCTGTAGTCATTCCCCTTAACCACATAGACTCCTTTACAGCTTCAGTGAGTGCCACAAACTCAGCCTCAGTGGTAGATAAAGCCATTGATGACTGCAGTGTTGCCTTCCAACTAACCACACTTCCCATCAAAGTAAACACATAACCAGTCATAGACCTCCCATTATCCAAATCCTTTGCATAATCACTGTCAACATACCCCAGTATATCATAATCATTACTGGCCTTTCTACCAAACATTAACCCAACCTTTTGAGTACCACTCAGATATCTCAAAATCCATTTAACAGCTTGCCAATGTAACTTGCCTGGACAAGAGAGATATCTACTCACAATACTCACAGCATATGCAATATCTGGTCTTGTGCAGACCATCAAATACATCAAACACCCCACAGCATTAGCATAAGGTATCTTATCCATCTGATACCTCTCTTGATCAGTAGTGGGAGAGTCTCTAGCAGAAAGCTTAAAATGTTGTGCTATTGGAGTAATGACTGGTTTGCAAGTATCCATACCAAAGCTACACAAGACCTTCTTCACATATCTTTCCTGAGATAGCTTCAATAGCCTTAATTCCCTATCTCTATGAATTTCCATGCCTAAGATTTTCTTGGCATTACCCAGCTCCTTCATGTCAAACTCATCCATTAACAGCTGCTTTGTGACTTCAACCTCCACCTTACTTTTACAAGCCACTAGCATATCATCAACATACAACAACAAATACATAAAATTACCAGCTGAATATTCCTTGAAGTACACACAATTATCATAACAGCTCCTTTTAAACCCATGACTTAGAATGTAGTCATCAAACCTTAGGTACCACTGCCTAGGAGACTGTTTTAGACCATACAATGATCTTTTAAGAAGACACACCTTCTCCTCCTGACCCATTTCTTCAAACCCCGGAGGCTGTTTCATGTAGATGGTTTCATCCAATGACCCATGAAGAAAAGTTGTCTTTACATCTAGTTGTTCCAATTCATAGTCAAACTGAGCTGTGATTGCAAGAATCACTCTAATTGATGAATGCTTTACCACAGGTGAGAATATCTCATTGTAATCTACACCTGCTCTCTGTGTAAACCCCTTGGCCACCAGCCTAGCCTTATACCTAGGGCCTTCACCTTGCATCCCATCCTTTAGCTTATACAACCATTTGCAATCTATTGTTTTCTGACCCTGTGGTTTATCTACCAATTCCCATGTTTCATTCTTATATAGAGAATTCATTTCATCTTCCATAGCCTCTATCCACTTTTCTTTATCCACAGCTTAGACAGCTTTTTTGAAAGACAAAGGTACCAAGCAGTTGTCTTGTTGTGCAGCCATAAACACAAAAGCTAACAGATCTTCATTATTCTGAGTTCTATACCTTGCAGGTGGATGTATTTGCCTTCTAGTTCTATCCCTAGCTAAGCTATAGGGACTAGACCTGGAAGTCTGTTGTGTAATTCCTTCGGCATTGCCATCAGAATTACCATCTGAATTTGCTCTTTCAGATGCCACAGAATTAGGAGATGTTACATTCCCATCATTCTCCACCTCAATTTGACCACCATGACCAGTTGTGCTAGTCACATTCCATTCATTTGAACCCTTTGTGATATCTTTAAAACAAACATTTTCATTAAAAGTCACATCTCTACTAATGAACACCTTTGACCCTTCTTTTTCTAATGGCCACAACCTATACCCTTTAACCTGATCAGGGTACCCCAAGAACACACACTTGACTGCTCTAGGTTCAAGTTTATCCTTCTTAACATGGGCATATGCCAGTGACCCAAATACCTTAAGATCACTATAATTTGTTTTCACACCTGTCCATCTTTCCACAGGTGACAACATTCCAATGGCTGCTAAGGGTGATCTGTTGATCAAGTAAGCTGAGGTAGACAGTGCTTCTGCCCAAAACCGTTTGGGTAGGCCTGATTCATGAAGCATGCACCTTACTTTATCTAGTAGGGTCCTATTCATTCTTTCTACTAGCCCATTCTGTTGGGGTGTACCTGGCACAGTGAAGTGTCTTGCCATTCCTTGATCATTGCACATCATAGTGAACTCAGAGTTGCAAAACTCCAGTCCATTGTCAGTCCTTAACCTTTTCACCCTTTTTCCAGTTTGAGTCTCTACCATCACCTTCCATTCTTTGAACTTGGTAAAAGTCTCATGTTTATGTTTCAATATAAACACCCATAACCTTCTTGAATAGTCATCTATAATGGACAAAAAGTAGTGACCTCCTCCCAATGATGTTGTTTGTGTAGGCCCCCACAAATCAGCATGCATATAGTCTAAGATCCCTTTGTGAACTTAACCCTGTGAGATTTGCCCATCACACAGTGCTCACAAAATCCAAAATCACATTCACTTAGGTCCTTAAGTACACCTTGTTTCTTAAGTTCAATTAATCCTTGACAACTAATATGTCCTAGTCTCCTATGCCACAGTCTAGCAGGGCTAGACTTATTGCTTTCTTGCACAGGAACATCAGTGACATTTACTTGTCCATCCAAACCATACAAGTTATTTCCAGTTCTTGACCCTGACATCATTACCATAGACCCCTTTACTACCTTAGCTTTACCATTTTTCAAGCTTACACTGCATCTATCTCTCTCAAAAGTACCTAGAGAGATTAAGTTCTTGGTTAACTGTGGAATATACCTGACATTGTGCAGTTCCATGGTAGTGCCATTGTTCAGGCTCAAATTGATAGTACCCTGACCTTGTATAGTGCAGGTTCTGTCATCACCCAATTTCACCTCACCAAGATCTTCAATCATTAGCTCCTTGAAGAGTCTCTTATTTGGTGTCATGTGGTATGAGCATCCGGAGTCTAAGATCCATGATTCACCTTCAATCCCTTTGTACACCATTAATACATCTGAGCTTTCATACCCATCAGTTGAATTTTCCGGGGATGAACTGCCTTGACTCTGGAAGCTAACCCCATCACCTTTCTTATTTCTCCTTTCAGGGCAGTCTCTTTTCAAGTGCTTCTCAGATTGGCAGATGTAGCCCTTTCTTTTAAACCTAGACTTTGAACTGTGTTGGCTTTTACCCTTGAAGCTTCTTTTATCAGGTCTTCCCCTGACCATCAACCCACTACTGCTTGACTCCTCCTGATTCTCGGATCTTTTCTTGAGTTCCCTTGAGTTCACTGCAGACATGACTTCCTCCATGGTGAGAGTATCTCTCCCATACATGAGGGTGTCCATAAAATGCTCGTATGAGTGTGGCAGTGATGTCAAGAATATAACAGCTTGGTCTTCTTCCTCCAAGGTCACTTCAATGTTGCCAAAGTCCAACATCAACTTGTTGAACTCATCAACATGATCCTCCATTGTTTTACCGGATGTCATGTGAAAAGTGTACAGTCTCTTTTTCAGATATAGTCGATTTGCTAGAGACTTTGTCATGTACAAACTCTCTAGCTTCGACCATATACCCGCCGCAGTGGTCTCTTTAGAAACTTCCCTCAACACTCGGTCTCCAAGACTCAGTATTATGGCGCTGTGAGCCTTCTCCATCATGTCTTTCCACTGACTCTCAATCTCTTTCTTCTCTTTATCCGTACTCCCTGCTGGTATGGTCTCACCGCCCTTCAAAGCATCGACTACCCCCTGATGGACCAGCAATGCCCTCATCTTCAATCTCCACAGACCGAAGTCGTTTCTTCCATCGAATTTCTCCAATTCGAACTTCGTTGAGACCATTATGATCTTCGCACAGATTCAATTTGAGTTCACGTAGTGTTTGAGTTGGGATCGTTTCTTCGATCGGGAGCCGAGAGCCCAGCTCTGATACCAATTGTTGATGATTAAGTCAACACACTCAAACAATCAAGAACAATGAAACTGAATTCGATTTCTGTAAAGAAGATGATTACAATTGAAAGAAGAAGATTGATTCATCTCAATCCCCCACCATCGGTTCTATATACACAAAACTGTTATTGCAACTAACTCCTAACAACCATTAGACATCCTAAACCTTCAAGTATTAAAACTAACATAACTAGTCCTTAGAGTTATTAACAAGACATTAAACACTCTAAGTAACAAACTATGAGACAATGACAGAATCAGTCCCTCGACTTTAAATCCACTCTTCAACAATAACACTCTAAATATATAATTTTCAATTTAAGGTACAGTGTAAGTATGTTGTAAATTCAAATATGTAAAAAACTTATTGCTTAACATTTCACTTATACTCTTCATTACGACATACAATGAGTTCCATACGACATATAGTTGGGTTCTATTCTTATAATTTAACCAAAATCTTAAGTCTTTAAATATGAAAGATAGAAAATGGACCCTAAACTTATCATTTCGAAATGGTTGAAGCCGTAAATTAGATGAAAACATTAAATTTTTCTTGAATTATAAAGATTGTTAACGTGAAGAATAATATATCTTTTAATGAAACATTTGAAGCAATCACAATCTATATTTTGGTAGTGCAGGAAGACATTTTGAGTAGACTCTTGCATAAAATCATGGAAAAAGTTAAGAAACAAGCTATAGAATAAAATAACTAAAAACAGACATGATTTTGAATTGTACATAGCTTGCTTTAGAGGAAAATCCATTCATTTAATACCTCACTTTTGAATTCTCACTAATTTAATAACCATTTTTTGGTTCCTTTTAAGTTTGCTTTATACGTGAATAATGTGAAATTTTAAATTTCATTTAATTTTTTTAATAGCAACACCTAAAATATCTAGAATACAATAGACAACACATATATAATCTATATATTGTCACCCTCAAGACTTGAACTTACGACCTTTGATTGAGGTACGAACACCACTCTAACTCTTAAATTTATCACTACACCCAACCCCTGGTAATTGAAAATTCATTTAATTAGGTAATTTTTTATTAGCTACTCATAGAATTATTTCGAACGAATAGCAAAGTATAATTTTTTAAATAGAAACTTCACGCAATAGCAATTAAGTTTTCTAAGTGTTTATAGCAATTAAGTTTTCAAGTGTTTAATTAAAGTCATTCAAAATGTTTGTCTCTCCAAATTTACACACCGTTACTCCTTTTACTATGTGTTATAATCCTCTGTATAATTTTACAAATGTTTATACTTTTTAAAATTAAGTTAGATAAATAAACCATATATGATTTTTAGTTATTGATAAGTTAAAAAAAATCTAATTAGTTTAAATTAAGAGGTAACCGTGGAGAAAAAAAATCCACAACTTAACAATAAAGTTTCAAAATTTTTAAATTTAAGAACTGGATACAAATAATCACAAATAGTAACCAAATTTTATACATGTTTTATACGTCTAAATCAATTAAAAAAACCTAATATTCATTAAAAAATCACATAAACAATTAATAAAATTGGTTACTCTTGTATAAAGTTAAATTTTTCTTTGAAATCAGACAATGTTTTGGATGCTTAATTTCGGTAAACGTTGATCAATTTTAAACGTGAAAAACTAAATCCAACTTTTGTAGTGAGCTATTCGTATGAGTTACGATATTACTAAATAATAATATATTTCTCAATACTCCCATAGCGTTACTCGTGACTAATAACATCTTTTTCCTTTTGGGTGGTGTTTATGAGAATCATATAAAGTCCATATATGGATGCTGATGAAACAATAAACTATTAGAAAATTATATTCTTTAGAACATAATTATTTTGAATAAATACTTCTCATTTATTAAAAGGTTTTGTATAGTAAAGATGATTTTAAGTTAAATTTTAGTATTACGACTATAACAACATAAAACAAATATAACTCTAATAATCTATTGCATTAGGTCTTGAAAATGTTATATTAAACCTTGAAAAGATTGCATTATTTTTAAAACAATTTTTTTATTAAAGGTTGCAGTATGTGAAGTAGAATAATAAAATCTAAAGCAAATTTTTGTTATACAATGTAACTTTTTTTTTGTTAGTAAATGCAATACTTTTATTAGAAAGTACAACATTATTTCAAAAGATTGGTATTAAAAGGAAGAATTAATCTCATTTTTCTAGTAGTGCACTAAGAATATATCACATGAAAACAAAAAAAAATGCTAAGACCATTCATACCATATTTTTTATTTTATTTTTATAATTACATTAAAAATCAGTACTTTTTTTCTTTTTTTAATTAATTAATTTCTTTTATATCTTTAACATTATATTTTTTTCTTTTACTCGCAATCATTTTAAAAAATATTAAAAAATTATAAGTGTTGAATAGTGATTACTTCAATTTACAGATGAAAAGTAACACTTATATTCTCTTCTATACTCACAACCACTAATAATTATTACATATAATATAAGTATTTCTCTCATATAATTTTAAGAAATCTACTTTAAATACTCTAACACCTTTCCAAAGCAACTTTTTAAATTTTTAACAACAATCATTTTACTTTTATGATTTTATCTACCACTTATTCTTACACTAATAAAGATTTGAACATATGTAACCTTAGCAATGGAAAGTATAGAAAAAAAATATTTTATGATGCAAGCAAGCACTTTTTTAAAGAACCAATAATGATTGTTTTTTAGGGGTGGCAAACACAACAAGAAGCATTATTTTGGATAGGTGAGATGAGTGGTTATAGCTTCACTGTCATGATTATTAGTGAGGTGTTTACTGTGTAAAATGGCCCATTTTAAAATTTACTATTCAAATAAATAACTAGTGGAGCTTTTTTTATTTTTATAAATATTATATATATTAGTAAAACTAGCGGGTAATTATCTTGCTTCGTGACAGGATTATTTTGATTTATTTTTATATGAAAATGTAAATAAATATAAGCAGGACGCAGGGACACATTAGTAAAAGCACATTATGATTACATGAAAATAATCGTAGAGGAACATGAAACGCTAGCCATATTCATTGGTGAAAGATGATGATGATCATAATAATAGTGATATTTAAAATATTATAAAAAAGAAACCAAAAAGATAGAAATATAATAATAATACTAATAATAATAATAATAATAATAATTATTATTATTATTAAAATTTTAAATTCACAGTAATATTTTAAAATAAAGAAAACATCATATTATTTTGCTATGATTAGATTTTTTAGTAGCTGAGGATTCACATAATCCTATCTTCAAAATATAAGAAAGACAAAAAAAAACTCCTCAAATGCTCTATATTTTTCCTTTTCTATAAATTATAAGAATTATATATATGGGTTATATAGTGATTTCTTATATTTAATAAATTACAGATCTTTTTATATTATTTTTTAAGTAGAAGGGAGAGAAACGATATTAAAAACTTATTGAAGAAATATTATTCAATTGAATGGTGATAAATATAAGAGATAAACAAATTTTAGAGATAGATGTGATTTTATTAATTTATAAAAAATAAGATATGAACTCCATTGGGAGTGATCTTAGGAGATTGATTTAGCGGAAGGGTGAGTGCAATTGGTACGGACTAGCTTTGTCTAAGGATGTTCATCATTGATCATTCCCCATAAAACATATTTAATTATTAAAATCACAAATGGAAAAAAATAAAGTGATCGGTTTTGACCCTCGATCATTTCTACAGCCACGAGTTACAAAGACCACTTGTTGAAGTTGTGTGTAACAACTGTAACTTATATATAATACGTATTATCATTTGTAAGGGTTTTTATTCATTAATTGTTATCTTTCAGTCTACCTTAATATCGCATTAGCACTTTTCACTCACTCTAGTGATTTTCTTTTAACTTACCATATTTCACTCACTTTTGTATATTCTTTATATATTTTTTAAAACCAAGATAAGCAACAAAATATAAACTAATTTTTACAGAATAAAAAATGATATTACATAAATTGTTATTTGTTAAATAAAAAATAACATGGAAACCTAAACTACAAAGATACATAATCAGCTAGTCTACATCTTTGTCTTCCTCTTCTTAATTTTCTTTGGTTTCGTCTTCGTCTAGAATGGGGACTCGAGTTGCGAAGACATTAGACTGTCATTCGTATTTTGCGTATGTAATTCATAAATATTAGCTTCACTTTCTTACTCTTGATTTCAATAGTCGATGGCTAGGTGGTGTTGGTCTAGAGACTGAAATTAGTGCGACGGTGTTGCTGGAATTGCTTCTGACCTTTTGTAAATATGAAGTTTATGTGTGAAATTTCATGGTATAATACCTAGATTCTCAAACTATTCTAAGTTTCATACTTGAAATTTATATTCTCTTTGTTGAATATGAAGTTTATGTGTGAAATTTCATGGTATTATAATTGCATTAGCTTCAATTTGTTGTATGCATACAACTATGTGTTTTTTTACAATTCTTGTTTATAAGCTCTAGTTTTTCTCGGCTTCAGCGCCAACCATTTGTGTGGACTCCATGATCGTTTCAAAGAAAATGTTGATAGCCTCGTTTGATATGATGGTGATGGTGATGGCATGATAACAATAGTGTAGAGTGAAGCGTGAGATGAGTGATAACAATAGGGGAGGTTCTACTAAAAAATAAATTTTGCCTAAGAAGGGTAAGAAATGATCTTAGCCTTCCATTTCTTAATCAATGTCTAAGATGATAATGTTATTAATAAAAAGATGGAAGCGTATTTTGGGTATATAACACTTTTGTTGACTTTTTTGAGTTCCCCCCAATTTTTTTAAACGTTTATAACTTTTTCATGCTAGATTACTTTTTTAAAAAAATTGCACCATAAAATCAAGCATTTTTTTCTCTTTAAATTGAGTATAGTATTGCTATATTTTTAAAAAAAAAAACAAATTAGGTGAAATTGTGCTGCATTTTAACGTTTTTGTGTTGTATTTCATAAAACAGCACAGGGTTGTGCTGTATTTCATAAAACAGCACAGGGTTGTACTGTATTTCATAAAACAGCACAGGGTTGTGCTGTATTTCATAAAACAGCACAGGGTTGTGCTGTATTTCATAAAACAGCACAGGGTTGTGCTGTATTTCATAAAAAGCACATGGTTGTGCTGTATTTCATAAAATAGCACAGGGTTGTGCTGTATTTCATAAACAACACAGGGTTGTGCTGGATTTCATAAAACAGCACAGGGTTGTACTGGATTTCATAAAACAGCACAGGGTTGTGCTGGATTTCATAAAACAGCACAGGGTTGTGCTGGATTTCATAAAACAGCACAGGGTTGTGCTGGATTTCATAAAACAGCACAGGGTTGTGCTGGATTTCATAAAACAGCACAAAATTATTAATAGACCAAAATACCCTTTAATCCTATTTTTCTAATTTTATCACATGTCACCACCTCATTTCTTCTTTGCCTTCTTAGGCAAAATATATTTTTTAGTGGAACCTCCCCCTATATATATATATATATATATATATATATATATATATATATATATGTATGTATGTATATATATATGTATATATGTATATATATATGTATATATATATATATATATATATGTATGTATGTATATATATATATATATATATATATATATATATATATGTATGTATATATATATGTATATATGTATATATATATATATGTATGTATATATATATATGTATATATATGTATATATATGTATATATATATTATATATTATATATATATATATGTAGAGGTTCAACTAAGAATAACTAGTTGCCTAAGTTGCCTAAGAATAAATATCATGGTGACATGTGGCCTTTTCATAGATACAGACTGTTTTAGTGATTTCAATGATTTTTCAAAATCATCATCTGAAACAGTCTTCACTGATATCACAATAGCTGTAGATAGTTTATAACATTAGCAATTGCATCATTGTTTTTGTAAATAATATAGTACATGTGCAACACAGAAATCTAACCTATAACATTAAAACCTACCTAAAATTATACTACATATCTGTTGAAATACAGCACACGATAACAAGATGTGCATGAGATTTTAGAATATAGTACATATCTGTTGAAATACAACATAACATGTGCATATAGTGTAATAAATCCATGTTCATACTTTGTCATATCTGGAAACATAATAACACAACCTATATAAATATCAATGTTATAATGCATATAGTGCATATAACATGATATATGCATGAGATGTTTAGAATATAGTACATATCTGTTGAAATACAGCACAAAATATGATTTACAAGTACATAATGGTGTTCATGCATGTACAGGTACAACCAATTTTATAATACCAAGAATACAGCACATTTATGATAAACCTATGTTCATACTTATAAAATTACAAATCAAGTTTAGAATACAGTACATATATTAAAATTCATTTGAAATTATAATGCAGTACATTAATGATAGAAAATCTATGTTCATACTTATAAAATTACAAATCAAGTTTAGAATACAGTACATATATTCAAATCCATTTGAAATTATAATACAGTACATTAATGATAGATGCATCGACTTGGAACATAATAACCCAATTTCAGTATATATTAATGTTATAATGAAGGATAAAATGCAGTACATATATGAATATCACAACACATCCATTTGATTTCGTTTGAAAATACTACATTAATCAAGTTGTGGAATATAGTACATATATGAAAATAGACCTTGTAACTAAACTAATAATCTTATATAAACAAACAATGCAACAAATCAAGTTTAGAATGCAGTACATATATGAACCTCGGTTTGAAATTTAGTATTCACTACACATATTAATCGAATTTGTAATTAAAATCAAGACACTTACCGCCGCTATGAATCGTCGATTTCTTCTTCATTTTAGGTCGTTTTAATTCTGTTTTTCAACAACAAACATAGAATCAGTACTATAACTTCAATAATTTAATGGATTTCACAAATAATTTGAATAACTTACTTGATTTCGATTGTGGAATGACGATGCAGGAGAGGAATAGACAGAAGACGATGGGTTTCGTAACCGTAATTTTGTGTTTTTCTATTTTATTTTGTCAAATTACCATAACGCCCTTTTATTTCTATATTTGATTTCAGTACTGGAAATGCCCTTAACATGTAATTAGTGGCTATAAATGCTTCTTAGATTTCTTAGAGAAAAATTATTCTTAGGAGATGTAACATCCCGGGTTTCCAGGATCAGATGTAATTTTAAAATAAAATAAATACGAACTTTAAATTTTGTATATTGTTAAACGAGTAAGTAATGAGTGAAATAACTATTTTAAATTTAAAGTTTTAGACGAGTTTTAGTGTCGTAAGAGACCGTTTAAATATATATAAATATAATAATATATTATATTTAAACGTGCTCCGTTTTTAACTAAACTCGGGTCGACTCGTAGAGAAAAATAAGATCGTCTCAATGGCATATTTAAATTTTTATAAGACGTTATATTCAAAAAGTTATAAGAGAAAAACGAAGTAAGCAGCTGAATTAATTATTACAATATAATAATAATAATGTTAAAAAAATATAAGAAGAAGAAGAAGCGAAGAAAGAAGCAAGCACACAAGCATGTCAATATCATCCCATATCGCTGCAGAAGTAATTCACCTACCTACTTGCTTTTCTTATATATAGAAACTTTAAGTTTGAATTTAGATTATAAGTTTTTTTGGGAACGCTCTAGTTTTTAAAGAGAATCCTGAAAAATCAATACCCCATTGGGTATTGTTATTAGTCGTTTCTGGAGCTCGGGTAGGAGCGCGAGTAAGGAGACACTACATCAAATTTCGTAGATAGTTTTAAGGTATGTTCTCGTTTAAGTTTATGTGAAGTTTATTATTTATTTTAGATTTACATTATTATTATTAGGAATAGTTTTAATATTATTAGTATTATTATTTGTAGGCATTAGGGGTGGGTATTGGATAGCCTAGCCTTAGTTAGGCATGGACTGATCACCCATGCTTAAACAAGGTAGCGTAAACCAATATCCAACCATTACAATAACTAGTTAGTTGTACCATTACCTAACTTAGGATTACTTAAACTGTATCAGGACATTGAGATATTACTCGATGGTACTAGGAGTGATTATCAATTGTTGGGCAGTTATTAAACAGGTGAGTTCCTTTGAACTGTTTTCTAAAACGGGATGTGATGTTCTGATAACTGATAATTATTGAAGAATTGACTATCAATAGCATATGTGATATGTGATAATACTTGATAGGATGCTTGAGGGCTGCTTGTATGATTCTGCTTTAGCCAGTGGAGTTTGTATACATAGCCTGGTTATGTGAATTTATACTGTGCTTACTCTGTTCCTATTTGTGTTGCCATGGCTGTATCTGCTTGATGCAATAGTCAATAATAACATGTTTTGAATTTTGAAGAATGTCATGTTTATGAACTCACAAGCTTTATGCTGAGTCACAAATGTTTTCTATTTTATGGACACACATCATAGGTGCCAAGAGATTGCAGAAATTGAAGATTACAGGCTAGTTTACGAGGAAATAAAGGTCTAGAGCGCTATTGAAGATTCAGATCTCTAACATAGTTAAATTGATGTAATGTTTTTATCTAAGCATGACAAATATAATGTTTGTTTTGATGTATAATCAAAGTTAGACTTACGCTGTGAATTTGGATTACTATGTGTTCTGTATATCCGATGCGTAACGCTCCCCAGGGTATGCCCTGGGAGGCGGGCGTTACAGGGGAACTTTCCCCTATATATATATATATATATATATATATATATATATATATATAAACATTTAAATGGTATTATTGGGTATGTTAATTATGTTTTAAACAAATTTTAACTTAGAAATTGGAAATATCTAAAATATGTGTGTAACAATCTTAGACCATATATTACGTACCACAGATGAATAGTAGCTTTTTTAACGGCGCCTAATTTACTCCAGACCTTATATACTCCATGTCTGAAGTGAGATTTCAAGCTAACAGTTCTTAAATGGATGGTATACACCTTAAGGCTACGTTATGTTGGTGGTTGTGAATAGTTTAGTTAGTACATGATTTATCTTTAGGGTGAGGTTATTCTATAAAGTGTATTTTTACTATAAAGTGTGAGAACACACAATAAGGCTAAAAAAATCACAAAAAAATTAATATCTCACAATTTAAATCGAATTTTAAAAAAGTACTTCGGAGGCTTTGTTCCTCTCGTTGTCCTCTTTCAGAAAAAAATAAAAAATAAATAAATTTTTTTTCATTGTGTTTTTATATGACACAATGACGTCATTGTGTCTTTCATAATGACACAATGAAGTCATTGAGACACAATGACGTCATTGTGTATTTCATAAATCACACAATAAAAAAACGTTAATTTTTATTTTTTTTAATTTTTCGTTTATTTTTTATTAGTGAGGACGACTAGGGAAACAAAAGCTCCGAATTACTTTTTTAAAATTCAATTTAGATTGTGAGATATAATTTTTTGTGTTTTTTTTAACTAACTGTGTATTATTATACTTTATAGTAAAAATAAATTTTGTATTTAAACTTTTTTCTTTATCTTTACACGCCAATATGCGGCCACTAGAAACAGCGCACCTTTATTTTGGAGCCATGTTGAGAGTCAAAATAACAGTTCCGTACAATAATTGTTTCAATAACTAAAGTGAGCAAAATTACAAAGATATAACATGTATTTTTTTTAAGTTAATCTATAGCAAACACATTTTGTGTCATTTTTATAACATAAAAGACATACTTATTTAATCATGACATGTGATAGAAAAATATTAGTGACAAATTAGCTTTAACTATATTTTTATCAGAGTTAAAGTAATACAAACGTGACCTAAAAAAGACTATTAACTTAAAAGACAGTCAATCCGGTTAAGTTGATTCATCTTATTAAGACCAATGCATTCTTCTGGATCAAACACGTGTCTGGTATTATGGAGCTCGAATGAAAGAATTGGTGTGATTTTTCTTTTAAGTTGTAATTTTTTTGTATTCTGGTGTTTTTTACTTGCTTGTATCTGTCTAGCTCCTGGCCAGTTTAATATCAAACTCCGTTTAAAGAAAAAACTGTCATGTATTAATATACATTTTCAGCATGTAGCTGGATAAAAACAAGAGCAAAGAGAGTGCGGAACCTTTAACAAATTTATTATCCTAAACTTCAATGAAGTTATTCTTTTAACCAATTTACATAGTTATTTCAACCCAATTTACCCTATAACCTCTATAAAGTTGCTTACACCCTTTACATTTTAATCAACTTTTTTTTCCTTTTTCTTATTTTTCTCTTCTCTTTTTCTTTTTTAAATATGTTAAATTTCATTTTTAAATTTTTTCCATTGTAATTGAACCTAACTTTTATTTTTGAACGTGTTTACCTAAACATGTTGTTTGTTTATTTTTATCGTGTTTCAACATTAATTTTTTACAGAGCGGATATTAACGTAAAAGTAATCGAAACCAAATTTTCCATTTCTTTTGCCGCATCTATGGGCACGCTGCAAATACGCCCACGAGCTGAATCACACAATAAACCAACATAGAGTTAGCTAAGTTGATATTATGGATCCACAAGTAAAATCTATCATAATAATCCTTTATATTTTTTGACACATGTCATTCCTACATTCACTCTCACATTTATTTTACCGGCTAAACTATTTATTATATTTTAGAAAATCACATAACTAATTTCTAAATATTTTTCTTTCTCTCTCTACATTATAAATCTAAGTTCTTATTGAATTTAAAAAGATATTTTTCATTAAATAAAACTAAATGTTTTGATTTAAATAATACACTTTTTCAAAAACTATGATTTTCTTTTCTAAAACAACAAAACTTTTAAATAACTAAATTATTTTAAAATCATTCTTTTTGTAAAAAAAAGTTTTATACAAAAAAATTTACCAAACAAACCCTTAGTCTATAGCAACAAATATGATATTTTTTAAAATCAATGTTTTAGAAATAATAAAAATGTTTTATCAATTAATAAAAATAATTACTCATACGTAATTTTAGCTATATTTTATATCAAAATAACGTTTTACAGTTCCTAATGATATGATAATAAATATACACGTTTACAATATATATTTCTTTGCACTTTAAGTCCTAAACCCTTTTTTGAAAGTAACATTAATTGGTGGAGATTTGTCTATTGTGTGTAATTGGTTTAAGAGTGATAATTGTTTCTTAAATTAAAACTCAAATTGTGTGAAAAATCCTTATTTAAAATATATATACTTTACACACATCACCTAACTATTCATCAAAACTATTTAGTATTTTTTTATTCAACACATATAATACACGGAGTTGTACCCTAGTATATTAATAAATTTCACTAATATGATATAAGGTGCTATTACCCCCTCTCTTTCCTCTCCTATTTTTTTCTCTCCTCCAACGACAACGCTTAACTAAAACTTTAACCTTCAAACCGACATTGCCTTGGCATCAGAAGGGATTGAAGAAGTATCCATTACACATGCTTTAATTGGTGAAGAAGTATCCATACCCTTTTCACCCAAACCCCGTTACAACCCGTTAAAAGCCCTCCTGATTTATGCATTTTCTCATGTTAATTGGTGGAGATTTGACCCCTTCGCAAGCTTATCACTATGTTTGTATCATTGGTTGGTATTGAGTGATTCACTTATACACTTACACATATAAATAACCGAGTGTTGAGTGATTCTTGTGAGCGGTTTACACTTATGCATAAAAGAAACTTCGTAGGCATGTGATGCTCATTTGAATATTTCTAGTATTCTTGAAAAGAGCAAGCTTAAAACACTCGGCTTCTTCTTATAAGTGTGCCATGTTTGATAGTCAATTATGAGTTTGGATCTTCATTTAACAAATGGTTTGTCTCTCACCATCTTTTATGTTAATGGGATTTCTTTTGTTAAACGGTTGCATGAGAGTTTGCTTGAGGACAAGCAAAGTTCAAGTGTGGGGATGTTTGATATGATAATAAATATACACGTTTACAATATATATTTCTTTGCACTTTAAGTCATTTTTGATATAAAATTCATAATTTAGACACTTATTTGTGTTTTATTTGAATTTTGTAGGTTTCGGATGAAGCTCGGTGATTGTTGTGAAGAAAGTCCAAGATTTGAAGAGGTTCAAGAGGAAAAATGCTTCTGATATGATCATATTGAAGCTGAATATGATCATATAAGCTGTCAAATTCCAAATAGACTATTTTTTATGCTGAATATGGTCATATCACTTCAGATATGGCCATATTCCGGCAGAAAACGGGTTTATAACCCTAGCACACCTCATTTCCCAAAAAACTTTTATTTCTTTCAAAACCCTAGCCTCCCTCAAACCCTTAGGTGTCTTTGAGCATTTCTCAAGAGTTTTAGAAATATTTGAAGGCCAAGATTGAAAATTTCACACTTTCAAGAAGGTTCTAACATCATCCACCCATTTCCACTCAAAATTGGTTTGAATTCCTCTAGATCTACTATGAGTTCTTCTATGTTCTTGAGTTTGGGTGTGTCTTTTGTAAGCCTTATGGGCTAAACTCTTATTATCACTTGGATTAGATGAAACTTAACATGATTTAACAACTTTTACATGATTCTTGGTGATGCTTATGTTGATGCTATGGTGAAACTTGATTATTTTTCAATGATTGTATGTATTTGTTCTAGTTTGATGAAATGTTCAACCTTGTGGGTGTTGTAAGCATGTTAAATTGGAAAACTTCATGTTCTTACAAGTCTTATGCATATAATTGCATCTTTTGTATGTAATGTTGTGACATTTGACTAGGAATGGTGAATGAAGGTTGAAGATTTAGTAGAATTGGTTAAATGTGCATCCTTATGCTTATGTTTGAGAAAACCATGGTGTATGTCATAAATCTCTCTTGTCATTGGTTATGAATTGTTTTGTAATCGTGGTATGAAGTTTATGAGTTGAAGAGTAACAATAGTTTTGTCTATTTTTTCCAAGTTAAGGTGGTTATCATATGTTTATCGTGTTAACTTTCCAAGGATTTATGGAATTAGGTAACCCTAACGGGAGTCTAATTCATCTTTAACATCAACATAATTATATCATTAGTTCTTCATGGCATAACTTTAGGTGGCTATTGTGTGTTTATTGTTCTAGCTTTCCGAATGGTTATATGTCTAGATATCCTTGACGGGGGTTTAGGCTACTTCCATGTTTCATGTGTAAAAAAATGGTCTCACCTCGAGTTTGTGCTAGTTGTTAATTATATGCTAAGTGGAATCAAAGTCCAAGTGGTATCTTTAATTGATTGTGTATCTTCATCTTTACTTTCTTAATTTACTAGTTTAATTTGTTAATCGTTTTAGTTAACTATAATACTCATAAATCTAAATTCAATTGATCGGTTAAATAGTGATGATGATTTAGTATTGGGAGCCATTGTGTCCATGAATCGATACTCGGTTCTTACCTAAAACTATACTATTATACGATAGGTGCACTTGCCTATTGTGTGTAGTTGGTTTAAGAGTGATAATCGTTTCTTAAATTAAAACCAAATTGTGTGAAAAATCCTTATTTAAAATATATATACTTTACACACATCAAGTTTTTGGCGCCGTTGCCGGGGACACGGTGATTTCAAGAAAGATCGAATTTACTACTTTAACTATTTGTGCATATTTCAGATTCTTTTTACTTTTGTATATATTTTTTTCCTTATTTTTGTTTCATTTCTATCCGATGCCCGTGATCCTTTTGTTTAAGTATTGTTTGTAGTGACTTTCATGGATCGTGATTATGAGAGTTACTACGGATGATACCAATCTGATTATGGGGATTACCATGAGGAAATTTGGTGCGAGATTTGCGGAGGACCTCATTACACACCAGATTGTTATCATTTTCAAGGGTTCCCCATAAATTATTATGAAGAGCCGCATCCCTACTCACAACCAATTGAGGAGTCTACCATAACCTCATTTCAAACTGAACCCCGTCCATTATTATATGAGTTGCTACAACAAGGAATCAATATGTTTTCATAACATACTATTGGTTGTAATCAAGACGAGGTTAAGCAACAAGAAAGTAATGCTATCAAACTCGCAGAACAACGCCGTAGATTAGAGGCAGTGAGTGTTGAACTTAATAAGATATATGTCCACCTTCTACAGGAGAGTTCATCTTGCAGAATGGATCAGAGCACCAAATTAGAGCAGGATCATGGAAGTAAAGCCAATCCTGTTTTATATTTTGATGTGTTACAACGTGAATCAGAACTTGAGACGATAATGGATGAAGCACAAGTCCCACCTCAAGTTCAAAGTGCATTCGACTTTGATGAGCCACAATTACTTTATCCACGTGTGTTGACCAATGAACAAGAAGTCGAGAAATCGCAAACAAAAGAACAACGAGAGGAGGTCATGGATGAGATAGAAGCAGTTCTCCCTATTCTCACTGATGGGGAAACCACAAACTACACTATCCCATCTTGGGAGGATGAGTTTGGAGATGAATTAGTGAGCATACCTATTGTGGAAGGGAAAGAAGAGTGGTTCGTCCCGGTTAGGGACCTTGATGATTTAGAAGCACTAATTTATAGGATGTGACAACCCGAGTTTTTCCATTTTATTATAATTGATAATAATAATAATAATAATAATAATAATAATAATAATAATATAATAATAATAATAATAATAATAATAATAATAATGATAATAATAAAAATAATAATAAAGTTCAGGGGGCTGTTGTGTCATTTTTAAAACTTCAAAAGAAGTTTAATTACATAAAATATCAATAACCTAAACCCGAGGACCATTTGTGTAACTTCGGAAGATTCAAAACCAACCCCCGCCCAACCCCGACTTTCCGGCGCCGGCTCCGGCCGAAGTCCGGCGATACTCCGGCGAGGCCAATACACAAAAATTACCCCATTTTAAACCACAAAACCGGTTCTAATCACTTCGTGGATGAGATTCGAATCTAATGCACCCATAAAAACGCGTTGTAACAGTGAATTAACGGGTATAAACTTTTCACTTTATTTTTCGGCCGTTCAACGGCTAGAACACCCACTAAAAACACCACTTTAATCAAATTAAGTCAACATGAACGTTTCTATATACCTTTCCAATCGAATACAACCTGAACTCACACCTGAAACACACATAAACATTGAATCCGATCACCACCCTCATTCTCGACCTGCAACTCTATCAACAGCCACACTCCGACCCATATACACTGCAATTAACATAGGGCTTTCAATCATTAGCCTCCTTCGAAGCTTTCTGTGAAATTAATTTGATTTTCATCAAGTATTGATCCCCATTTGAATTCGAGATAGCCGCGGTTGTTCTTCGAAGTGTTCATCCACAATTCGAAACATAAACAGGTAATTGAACACTCTAATCTACTCGTTTTTATACAAGGATTAAAAGCCCCATGATTTTAACTATTAACTATATCGAATTCGTGTTCAATTGGATTGAAATCAAATTAGGGTTCTTGGAAATTGGGGGAAACTGGGAAAACTGAGTTAAAAACAAATCGAACAGAGTTTCATTGCGGCTGAGGCCTTTGGTTCAGTGGTTAGTGTGTGGGTGTGAGTGTTGGAGGTCCCGGGTTCGAACCCGGTTGCCTACAAACATTTTTTTAAGCTTTTTAAATCTCTAAAAATTATGGAAAAATTTCTAAAAATCATAAAAATAAATTTTATGAACATTCCTTATTTTTAACCTTACAAAATTATTTTCTGTAAATTTATTTTATTTAAAAACCTTAATAACTTTTATAAATTATTATCTACAAACAACCATCTTTATAAAAATGAACACTAGATCGTGTTTAATTAAAGGATAACCGTGGAAATTGTAGAAATCATACAACTTGTAATTTCATAATTAATTACGGGTTACTTCTTATAAGATTATACTTTAATTAATTAAAATTAAATATATAAATCACAAAGTTTATAATTAAACTTAGATATATAAAACCGATCGTGTGTTTCAAACCCAAATCGACTCAAATCAAACCAAATATATCTATTTGTATTGCACATATCTTAAAGACGTAATTACCATTAATAATAGGTATTGCTCGTATTTGATCGTGCATTGCCTTATTCTGCGAAGTACTCGTTCATTTTATAACATCAATTTAATGTGAGTTTACAGCCCCACTTTTACTTATATACTCTTTTGGGGGAGAGGAACATGTTGTTTTTATAAACGTTACATTACATTGGATTTTTGTAATACTGCATATACTTGATACTATGGTGTTATACTTGCCCAACGGACCGTTAATATGGACTTAGCAAGGTAATTGTTAGTAGTACTACTGGGATTGACATACCCCACCCGGCTAGTCGCGCTAGCACAACGTTCGTCAAACGGGTGAACGGTTAGCCTAATTACAAGTGTTCTGGTGTGTGATCCACATCCGGGCCTGGTTTATTATTTGATTACATGTCAGCTCGGCCGCGCCTTCATACACATAGTGATCATTATGGACTAGCTACCCATTATATGCTTTAATTACTAACCCGGGAATTTCATTATACTTATCGGATTACATAATCCGGAAATTTCATTATACTTATCGGATTACATAATCCGGGGATTTCATTATACTTATCAGATTACATAATCCGGGGATTTCATTATACTTATCGGATTACATAATCCGGGGATTTCATTATACTTATCGGATTACATAATCCGGGGATTTCATTATACTTATCGGATTACATAATCCGGGGATTTCATTATACTTATCGGATTATATAATCCGGGGATTTCATTACTAATACCTACTGTTTTTTTTATAAACCTATGAACTCACCAGTCTTGTACTGAGATTTTGCATGTTTTCTCTCAGGACATTGATGTGGCACGTTTAGGAGCACAGCATCTACCGCATGTCATTCAGCATTCATCACAAACTGTTTTCAAGATTAAATCTTCATTTATTTTGTATAAACTGGATTGGACGCGTGTTTACGTGTTCCAAAACTATTGTTAAAAGTATCTTGTTTACGCTTCCGCAATTACTTAAATATAAATGGATTGTTTCAGTATTATTAAGCAATATATATGTTTTGTAATTATCGAGTCGTTTGGTGTAACTGATGCTTATCTGAGATCCTGGTTATGTCACACGCCTGACGGTAAAACCCCGTTAGTGGATTTTGAGGGTGTGACATAGGAAGCCAACTGTGGTGATCAAGGAAAAACCGCGCCTAGAAGAAGATTTGCAAGTGGACGGATTCACCAACGAACCAATGATGCTAGTGACACCCAATCCTCAACTTTATAAAGATAGCCAACCCGTAAATGAGAGCAAATATGATTCGTCACATAAATCAAACGAATAGCAGGAGAGAGCAAACTATTTCACGAACCAACCACCTCTGAAGGCGCGACTTCAGTCCATCAAGAGATACATGTCAACAACACATTATCAGGATGATCGTCTCCTTTACTACTTAAATTGTATTAGGTTTGGTCCGAGCAAATACAAGTGTTGGTGGCACGACCCGTTTGGATTATGTTTGTGTTTACCATTGAGTTCCTTATAAATCGATGGTAAATACACTAAATCAAATAGGTCGGATGGGGTTTCAAGTATCATAAGCCACCCGTCTGTTAATTTGTTCCATCACTTACCCTAAATTTAGTGAATTTAAGGGTCGAGTCAATCTAATGACTCGTTAATAAATGACCGCTTCCAGGAGTGATCATTTTGGTTGGAATCTTCTCACATGGAATCATGTTGGGTCATTATAAGGCTGGTGCAATCAAAACCACTTCACATAGTCAATTTTGGTGCTACATTCAAAGGCTTCCGAAACCAAGTATGAGAACTTCCGAAGTCTAAAGAGTTCTTCCGAAGACAAAGTCTGAAGACATCAGCTGAAGACATCAGCTGAAGACATCAGTTGAAGACATCAGCTGAAGACATCAGCTGAAGACAAAGTCTGAAGACAATAGCTGAAGACATCAGCTGAAGACATCAGCTGAAGACAAAGTCTGAAGCGTAACACCCGAAAGTTTGACTTCTCAGCATGTGATGCGACTGAGCTTCAGTCGCCTGTGATTTATGCGACTGAAGTCCAACCGCATGGCTATTCGGCCGATTGGAGCTCAACCGCACGATTGGAGCTCAACCGCCCGAATGAAGTATGAGCCGAAGGGAACACGTGCGATTGGGGGTCCAATCGCATGGTGTTGATGCGACTGAAGGTCCAGTCGCCCCTGGACCAGATGCGACTGAGAGGTGGGTATAAAAGAGGAGCAGCTCCATTCTCCTCCTATTTTTCAGTCGGGGAGAGAGAGTGAGCAACAGAGAACAGAAGAGAAGAGAGGGAAAGTGCTGCCCGAGCTCCGAATCCGTCGAGAAGATAGCCAAAGTCGAAGTTCATCTACTTCTACCTGTAATGTGAGTCCTAGGACCCCTCATTTACATGTTTTTAACTGATTTTGGGGCTGGATCACATAATAACCCTAGTTTTGTAAATGTGTATAGTTGACCCATTTGATGAAATCTTAGATAATGTGATTATAGTGTGATATAGGACTTGCACATGCTTGTATGATGTCCTAGTATGAATCCCTAAGCTTTGGGAGGGTCAATTTGGGTTAAAAACGGGTTTAAGGTGGGTCTGAGCACTGAGGTTCGCGACTACTGTTCTTGAAGAACTCCAGTCGCTGCCCAGTTAGGGTTACGCGACTGAAGGGCCATTCGGCCGAATGAGTGTCAGTTGATGTCCAATCGCCCGATTGAGGTTCAAACGCACGATTGAGCCTCAGTCGCCCGATAGGCCATGCGATCGAAGGTTTCGGTCGCATAAGCCCAATCGCAGAGTAGTTCAGTCGCATAGACCCATTCGCATAGTAGTACAGACGCACGACTGAGGATTCAGTCGCATAGACCCATTCGCATAGTAGTACAGACGCACGACTGAGGATTCAGTCGCATAGGCCCATTCGCATAGTAATACAGACGACCGACTGAGGATTCAGTCGCATAGAAGTCCAATCGCATGACTCAGTCGCATGGAAACCATGCGACTAGGGAATGCTCAGTCGCCCAAATAGGGCTGATGTGATTGGATAAAGAAGTGTATGTGTAATGTGTGTATGCTAGTTATGATGTTTCCATGATAGATGGTGAACACTGATGAATTGTAAATATTAATGTGTCTTGATTTGATGCATGCTTATCCCCCATAGTATACATGATATCTTTAATATATGAAATGAAAGTATTATGTAAAGTACAGAGAAAGAGTAATAAAGAAAGAGAAAGGAACAGTAATGAAAGTAACAAGTCTTGCAAGCATATAGGAGTTATACGACTATGTGTCGTTAGCTCAACTGTGTGGCGGGCTAGCTACCCACTGACGCACACAGGGTCAATCAATTGAGATTGGCAGGACCTTTGGACGTGCCCCGGATGTTCGGGTCGGCCTTGTACATAGTACGCATAGCCCTTTTGGGGGATACACATAGCCCTTTCGGGGGAAATACAGTTGGCTCTTCGGAGCATATAGATGGCCCGACATCCATTCTCCCCTCGCGCACATAGTTGGGGTATCGCCCACTGGTCCACATAGAAAGTAAAACATAAAGATAAAGTTACAGACAAGGCCTATAGTACAGAGAACGAACATTATTTGTTCACACAATTGATGCGTGCTCGCATATACAGTACAGTATAGTATAATACAGAAAAAGGGTATTTTTATATACTATTTATAAAGCTAGAACTCACTCAGCAACACTGACTTTTTATGTGTTTCCAGATCGCAGGTAGTGTTGCTGAGGATGGCACGAGGCGGCTACTCAGCTCTTTTGGGAGGGCATTCTCCATTTTGTAATGCTGCAACGTCCCGTGTTGCGGGCCCATAACGCACGCAACAAGTCACGTTGCCTGCCATTACGGGATTTCTTGAGGATCTGAATCAACGAGATTACTCAAGAAATCTCCTTTATATATTTTTGAATTTAATATCTTCTTTATGAAGAAAATATATTTTCTTATTTCGGTAGAGGTCGCTGTACGACCCTATGATTGTTGAGGAATATGCATCAGCAGCAATCATAGTGTAGTATGCCCCTATGATTGCTGAGGATTCGAATAAACGAGATTGTTAGGTAATCTCGGGTTTCTATGTGTCTCCCTAGCAATCATAGTAAGGTTAGGAATTGTAAAGAAAGTTGTATTTTGTAATCGTGTCAATGATGTAATGACTATTATGAATGAATGAGAATGTATATATGTTTTCTTTATTAATTCCGCTGCGTATGTTATGATCATGTATTAAAGGTTTGTTTATACATTGTTTATCTAAAATATATGCAATGAAAGACCGACTGTAGGGTGCCCGGTGATCGGGGCCTTACAAGTTGGTATCAGAGCAAAAGTTTAAGTAAAATGGGTAAATTTTCATAATAAACCTAAACTTAAACTGAGAATGGGACAGGGAGAATGAGAATGCCATCTGAGTAGCTGCGTGCCATCAGGTATTTTCTTAAAGTTAACCAAAGTATGTGCGCATGTGACGTGAATTATGTGTACTGTTAGACTGAGATACTAATGTAGTCAGGATAGGTGATGCTCGGGGTACGAAGAGTAGAGTAAGTGGCTAATCATAACTGGCCACTGTAATTAGGGACTTATTCTACTTGACATAAACTGAGCTATTTCCTTGAATGACCGTGTTGGTGTTTTAATCTTTCAGTGTGATAGAAGATGGTCGGTGATAGATCATCTGATGCTTCCCGTGATGGTGAACGTGGGGATGAGCCGCGTATCACGCGAGGAAGACTTAGGAAAGAGAAAGTAGTTCGTGAGGAGAACGAGATTCCTCACCAGGAAGAGACGGACGAAAGCGCCAAGTTGAGAGCCTCGGTAAAAGAGGCAGTGATTGAGGAAGTACACCAGGTTATGCAGACGATCTTACCGACTGTAATGACCGAAGCGATAAAGGCAGTACGAGAGGAGGATAGACGAGGGAGGAGACGGTCCTCCGGTAGACAGCAACAGACAGAGGCAGAAACGGTATTGTCCGATGACGAAGAGGAAGAGGAGGAAGAACAGGTTAGGGGGACAGCCCGGGGTTGTGATTACGGGAAATTTATGAGATGCAAGCCTCCGACATTTGATGGTTCGGGCACGGCTGCGGATGCTCACCAATGGGTGAGGGAAATGGAGGCGGTCCTTGATATCAGCGATTGCCATGAGGATAAAAAGGTGAAGTTTGCTACCCACTCGTTTACGGGGACGGCGTTGTGTTGGTGGGACAATATTGTCCAGGCCGAGGGTAGTCGGGCTATTGGGAAGATGAAGTGGTCGGAGTTGAAAAGAATGGTGATCGAGGAGTTTAGTCCTCGTCGTGAGATGGATAGAGTAGAGAGAGAGTTCCTGCGGCTAGAGGCGGGTACGATGACCCATCAGCAATACACGACTAAGTTCAACGACATGGCACGGTTGGTGCCAGAGCAAGTGACGCCGGTGTCCCGCAAGATTAACCGGTATATTCAAGGGTTGCCAGCCGAAATTCGTTGGCATTTGATTTCTGCCCGACCCAGTACTTTCAGGTCGGCGGTGGATTTAGCCGGTAGGCTGTACGATGAACGGGCTGCGATGGTAAAGGCTGAGGGCAGTAAGAAGGGAAGTGAGGAAAGGAAGTGGCAGGGAAAGAGGTTTGGTCGAGGGGGTGCCTCGACGAGTAATAAGAAGACGAAGGTGGATGACCGCCGGGTGGTCATGTCGGGTTCAGGAGTAAAGAAGTGTGGTAAATGTGGGAGAGAACACAGTGGGGAATGCAGACTGGGGATGAACGTATGTTTCAGGTGTGGTCAGCCTGGTCACATCGCTAGAGACTGTAGGAAGCCTAGGGCTGAGGCTTCAGGGGTAAAGAAGACGGGAAGTGAAGGTCCGAAAGCAAGAGCCAGGGCATTCACAATGACGCAGGAAGAGGCGAGGACAGACCCCGATGTAGTGTCCGGTACGTTTCTGGTGAACCAAACTTTAGCCTCCGTGTTATTTGATTCGGGTGCCAGTAGGAGTTTTATTTCTGTTGCTTTTCGTGCCAAATTGCCTGTTAGTAGTAGACGTGTGGATGTGCCGTTTGATGTAGAGACTGCTATAGGTAAAACCACCAGGATTTCTGAGGTAATTGAGGGTTGCGATGTAGAACTGGAGGGTCACAAATTCCCAGTTAAACCCTTTGCGATGACGTTAGGAGGTTTCGATTTGGTGCTTGAAATGGATTGGTTGGCAGATTTCGAGGCGAACATTGTGTGTCGCAAGAAGATGATCAGTTTGACAGCGCCTGACGGTAGTCCAGTGACAGTTTATGGGGATCGGGTTACTACGATTCCGAAAGTGATCTCAATGGCAGTGGCGGGGAAATGTATGAGGCGTGGATGTAGCGCCTATTTATGTCATGTGAAAGATGTAGAGAAGCCAGCACCACAACTGTCTGATGTTCCGGTTGTGTGTGAGTTCCCAGACGTATTCCCGGAAGACTTATCGGGATTGCCACCTGACAGAGAGATCGAGTTCCAGATTGATTTAGTACCAGGCGCCCAACCTGTTGCCAAAGCACCATACCGATTGGCCCCGACAGAGATGAAAGAGTTGATGGAGCAGTTACAAGAGCAGTTGGATAAGGGGTTTATTCGACCGAGTATCTCACCTTGGGGTGCTCCGGTCCTGTTTGTAAAGAAAAAGGACGGTAGTATGAGAATGTGCATCGACTACCGCGAGTTGAATAAGCTGACAGTAAAGAACAAATACCCCTTGCCGAGAATCGACGACTTGTTTGATCAACTTCAGGGTGCTAGTTGGTTTTCACGTATAGATCTTCGATCAGGCTACCATCAACTGAAGGTGAAGGAGCAGGATATCCCTAAAACAGCTTTTCGTACGCGCTACGGTCATTATGAGTTCCTCGTTATGTCCTTTGGTTTGACCAACGCGCCAGCTGCTTTCATGGACCTGATGAATAGGGTGTGCCGGCCAATGTTGGATAAATCAGTGATTGTATTCATTGATGATATTTTGATTTATTCAAAGAGTGAGACTGAGCATGCCGGTCACATTCGCGAAGTTCTGGAGACGTTAAGAAGGGAGAAGTTGTATGCTAAATTCTCCAAGTGCGCATTCTGGTTGCGTGAAGTTCAATTCTTGGGTCACGTGGTAAATCCGGATGGAATTATGGTCGATCCGGCGAAAGTGGAAGCAGTTATGCAATGGAAACCTCCGAAGACGCCGTCCGAGATCCGTAGTTTCTTGGGTTTGGCGGGCTACTACCGAAGGTTTATCCAAGACTTTTCCAAAATTGCTTCTCCACTGACAAAGTTGACCCGGAAGGATGTGAAATTTGTATGGGGTCAAGCTCAGGAGAAGGCGTTTGAAGAACTGAAGATGAGATTGACCCAAGCTCCAGTATTGGCGTTACCCGAGGGGAGTGAAGATTTGGTGGTTTATTCTGATGCCTCCTACTCGGGGTTGGGGTGTGTATTAATGCAGAGAGGAAAGGTGATAGCCTATGCATCCCGACAGCTGAAAGTTCATGAGGTCAATTATCCTACCCATGACCTGGAGCTAGCAGCAGTGGTCTTCGCGTTAAAGATTTGGCGGCACTATTTATACGGGACGAAGTGCACCATCTTCACAGACCACAAAAGCTTGAAGTACTTCTTCGAGCAGAAAGATCTGAATATGAGGCAGAGACGGTGGTTGGAACTAATAAAAGACTACGATTGTGAAATCCATTACCACCCGGGCAAGGCTAACGTGGTGGCCGATGCCCTTAGCCGAAAGGAGAGGCCCGAGCCAATTCGAGTGAAGGCGTACCAGCTAATCATGACCTCCGACGTGATGAAACAGGTCAAAGAGTTCCAAGATGAGGCTTTGAAAGACGAACATCTTAACTCTGAACGAATGAGAGGTCTGGTCGCGGAGTTGGGGGAGAACGCAACGGGTGTTAAAACTCGGTTTGGGCGTATGTGGATTCCTCGTCTTGGGGATCTACGAATGAAGATTTTGGATGAAGCTCATAAGTCTCGATACTCCATTCATCCCGGTGCCACCAAGATGTACCAAGATATGAAGAAAGATTATTGGTGGCCGGGTATGAAACGCGATGTGGTGGAGTATGTGAGTAAATGCCTCACGTGTTTGCAAGTGAAGGCGGAGCACCAGAAGCCGTATGGAAAGATTCAACCTTTGGACATCCCGGAGTGGAAGTGGGAACACATCACCATGGATTTCATCACAAAGCTGCCACGTACCCCTAAAGGGTATGATACGATCTGGGTGATTGTGGATCGATTGACGAAGAGTGCTCACTTCTTACCGATGCGGGAGACATATTCGTCCGAGAAGTTGGCTGATCTTTTCATCAAAGAAATTGTGACTCGTCACGGTGTACCGGTGTCGATTGTGTCTGATCGCGACACCCGGTTTACATCCAAATTCTGGAAGAAATTCCACGATGCTATGGGGACGAGATTGCATATTAGCACGGCTTATCATCCTCAAACGGATGGTCAGTCAGAAAGGACCATTCAGACCTTGGAGGACATGCTCCGAGCATGTGTTATTGACTTTGGGGGAAGTTGGGATGACCATCTACCGTTAGCTGAGTTCTCATACAACAACAGTTATCATGCTAGTATTGGCATGCCACCCTACGAGATGTTATACGGTAGAAGATGCAGGACCCCCGTCTGTTGGGGTGAAATTGGTCAGAGAGAATTGGGAAGCGTCGAAGTGGTAGAGGCTACGACTGAAAAGCTCGAAAGAATTAAAGCGTATATGAAGGCAGCCAAAGACCGACAGAAGTCGTATGCCGACAAGCGACGCCGACCAATTGAGTTCCAAGTGGGAGACCGGGTTATGTTGAAGGTCTCACCTTGGAAAGGGATCATTCGATTCCGAAAGCGGGGTAAGCTGAGTCCGTGATATATAGGCCCTTTCCGAATTGTTGCTCGAGTGGGGGAGGTGGCTTATAGGTTGGATCTGCCAGATGAACTAAGTGGGATTCACCCGACCTTCCACGTGTCTCATCTGAGGAAATGTTTGGCAGACGAAGACATGGTCGTTCCACTGGATGATATCGAGGTAGACGAAAAGCTCAATTATGTAGAGCAACCAGTGGCGATCATAGATCGCAAAGAGAAGAGGTTGAGAAATAAAGTGGTTCCCCTTGTGCGTGTACAGTGGCGGCACAGGAAGGGATCCGAGTCGACGTGGGAAACTGAAGAAGAAATGAGGCAGCATTACCCACAATTGTTCGAAGAATGACAGGTTTCGAGGACGAAACCTAAAATAAGGGGGGTGGACTTGTAACACCCGAAAGTTTGACTTCTCAGCATGTGATGCGACTGAGCTTCAGTCGCCTGTGATTTATGCGACTGAAGTCCAACCGCATGGCTATTCGGCCGATTGGAGCTCAACCGCACGATTGGAGCTCAACCGCCCGAATGAAGTATGAGCCGAAGGGAACACGTGCGATTGGGGGTCCAATCGCATGGTGTTGATGCGACTGAAGGTCCAGTCGCCCCTGGACCAGATGCGACTGAGAGGTGGGTATAAAAGAGGAGCAGCTCCATTCTCCTTCCATTTTTCAGTCGGGGAGAGAGAGTGAGCAACAGAGAACAGAAGAGAAGAGAGGGAAAGTGCTGCCCGAGCTCCGAATCCGTCGAGAAGATAGCCAAAGTCGAAGTTCATCTACTTCTACCTGTAATGTGAGTCCTAGGACCCCTCATTTACATGTTTTTAACTGATTTTGGGGCTGGATCACATAATAACCCTAGTTTTGTAAATGTGTATAGTTGACCCATTTGATGAAATCTTAGATAATGTGATTATAGTGTGATATAGGACTTGCACATGCTTGTATGATGTCCTAGTATGAATCCCTAAGCTTTGGGAGGGTCAATTTGGGTTAAAAACGGGTTTAAGGTGGGTCTGAGCACTGAGGTTCGCGACTACTGTTCTTGAAGAACTCCAGTCGCTGCCCAGTTAGGGTTACGCGACTGAAGGGCCATTCGGCCGAATGAGTGTCAGTTGATGTCCAATCGCCCGATTGAGGTTCAAACGCACGATTGAGCCTCAGTCGCCCGATAGGCCATGCGATCGAAGGTTTCGGTCGCATAAGCCCAATCGCAGAGTAGTTCAGTCGCATAGACCCATTCGCATAGTAGTACAGACGCACGACTGAGGATTCAGTCGCATAGACCCATTCGCATAGTAGTACAGACGCACGACTGAGGATTCAGTCGCATAGACCCATTCGCATAGTAATACAGACGACCGACTGAGGATTCAGTCGCATAGAAGTCCAATCGCATGACTCAGTCGCATGGAAACCATGCGACTAGGGAATGCTCAGTCGCCCGAATAGGGCTGATGTGATTGGATAAAGAAGTGTATGTGTAATGTGTGTATGCTAGTTATGATGTTTCCATGATAGATGGTGAACACTGATGAATTGTAAATATTAATGTGTCTTGATTTGATGCATGCTTATCCCCCATAGTATACATGATATCTTTAATATATGAAATGAAAGTATTATGTAAAGTACAGAGAAAGAGTAATAAAGAAAGAGAAAGGAACAGTAATGAAAGTAACAAGTCTTGCAAGCATATAGGAGTTATACGACTATGTGTCGTTAGCTCAACTGTGTGGCGGGCTAGCTACCCACTGACGCACACAGGGTCAATCAATTGAGATTGGCAGGACCTTTGGACGTGCCCCGGATGTTCGGGTCGGCCTTGTACATAGTACGCATAGCCCTTTTGGGGGATACACATAGCCCTTTCGGGGGAAATACAGTTGGCTCTTCGGAGCATATAGATGGCCCGACATCCATTCTCCCCTCGCGCACATAGTTGGGGTATCGCCCACTGGTCCACATAGAAAGTGAAACATAAAGATAAAGTTACAGACAAGGCCTATAGTACAGAGAACGAACATTATTTGTTCACACAGTTGATGCGTGCTCGCATATACAGTACAGTATAGTATAATACAGAAAAAGGGTATTTTTATATACTATTTATAAAGCTAGAACTCACTCAGCAACGCTGACTTTTTATGTGTTTCCAGATCGCAGGTAGTGTTGCTGAGGATGGCACGAGGCGGCTACTCAGCTCTTTTGGGAGGGCATTCTCCATTTTGTAATGCTGCAACGTCCCGTGTTGCGGGCCCATAACGCACGCAACAAGTCACGTTGCCTGCCATTACGGGATTTCTTGAGGATCTGAATCAACGAGATTACTCAAGAAATCTCCTTTATATATTTTTGAATTTAATATCTTCTTTATGAAGAAAAATATATTTTCTTATTTCGGTAGAGGTCGCTGTACGACCCTATGATTGTTGAGGAATATGCATCAGCAGCAATCATAGTGTAGTATGCCCCTATGATTGCTGAGGATTCGAATAAACGAGATTGTTAGGTAATCTCGGGTTTCTATGTGTCTCCCTAGCAATCATAGTAAGGTTAGGAATTGTAAAGAAAGTTGTATTTTGTAATCGTGTCAATGATGTAATGACTATTATGAATGAATGAGAATGTATATATGTTTTCTTTATTAATTCCGCTGCGTATGTTATGATCATGTATTAAAGGTTTGTTTATACATTGTTTATCTAAAATATATGCAATGAAAGACCGACTGTAGGGTGCCCGGTGATCGGGGCCTTACATGAAGACAACAGCTGAAGATATCAGCTGAAGACATCAGCTGAAGACATCAGCTGAAAACATCAGCTGAAGACAAAGTCTGAAGACAATAACTGAAGACAAGTTAAAGATCAACGTCTGAAGACAAACTCTACTTCCAAAGACAAAGAAGAAGTCCCCAAGCCTCGGAAGAAGCAGTCTTCCGAAGTATAAGTGGCTTCGGAAGAAGTTATTCTTCCAAAGCAATTTAACCTTTGGAAGACACTGCTATGACCAGTGGACATAAGTATGGTCTCTGCCATTCCGCTGCAGACTTCTGATACAGCATGGCTTCTTCCTAAAGAGCCATGTTGTTGACCATACTTTATTCCATTGTTCACCTTTTTATGATAGTACATGTTACCAACTTTAGTTGGTGACAAAAGGTAAGTCAGGGACATGTCCTGACTACCAAATCTCAGATAAAATGTCTGAGATACCTTAACCTATAGTCTTGTAGTATAGGCATTTGGTTAGGGGTTTCCAGCTGGTATCAAAGTATATCCGGCTGTAGGTATTATTATATATGTATTCTCATTGTAACTCATTAGGTAGAGAGCTTGAGCCTGTAAGAGTCTTGTAATCCTTTGAGTTGAGAAGCAATATATAAAAGTACCTTAAAAATTTACTTCCTGTGTTTATTACTGCTTGTTACTTGTTATATTGTGATCAACTCTTGCTAGACTCATTCTGAGTGTTGTTCCAGGTGAGTTTGAGAGAAAAACCACTTGTTAAGTGACTAAAACCGATCCTGCAGTTGGTATCAGAGCTTTCAGGCTCTTGATTGTGAGATCTTACCATCCAAATCAACTTGTTTTTCACTTCTCCCTACAACTCACTCACTCAAATGGCCGCTCTCACTAAAGCTGATATGGAAACTGGTACCATGACCAAGTCCCCACTTATCACCCCTGAAGACTTTGACACATGATGCACAAGAATGGAAGGATTTATCAATTGTCAAGACTCAAGGATGTGGGACTCCGTTGTCAATGGTCCTTTCATACCAAGCACTACTTCTGCTACTGGTAATCGAATCATTCCAAAAGATGTGGACGATTACTCAGAAGAAGATAGGAAAAGAATAGAGCTTGATTAAAGGGCTATGACTTCTCTTCAAACTGCTCTTCCAAACTCCATCTACAAAGGCTTCAAGAAATGCAAGACAGCTAAAGATCTATGGGATGCACTGAAGCTCATGTATGAAGGATCCAAGGAAACTAAAGAGAACAAGAAAGATCTCTTAAAGCAGTAGTTTGAAAACTTCACTTTCAAGGCTGGTGATACCTTGACTCAATAATATTTCAGGTATGTTGAGATAGTGGATACTTTGGTGGATATTGGAGTACCTCTTGAGAACAGATTCATAGTTAGAAAGTTCATGTCTTCCCTTCCTAAACTATGGACACACTATTGTGTTGTAATCAAGAGAACTTCGGACCTTAGGACTCTTTTACTCACAGAGTTGTATAGTATCCTAAGTGTATTCCAGATGGAGATGAACATGCAAAACTCCTCTGCAAACTCCAATAACCAACTGAGTTCAGCCTTTCATGTGGTTGAAAGGGAAAGCATGGAACCACAACATCATTTGCTGTGCTACCCTGACAACTCACATAATGGACCCTACATTACTCTACCTGAGACTCTAAGGTCTCAACAGGCTCAACACAACTCCTTTCAGGATAGTTGTGCCTTTGTCTCTGGAAGTGGACACTCTAGTGATTTTCAATATTGCTTTGATGATCTTAAGTGCTTCAGTCCAGATGATGTAGAGTATGTAGATATTGTCCAACAGATGGCTCTTTTAACTTACAGAGCGAAGAAGTTCTTCAAGAGAACTGGAAGGCAATTCCCTCAAAACCCTGTAAACAGCAAGTTTGGGTTGGCAAGACCAAAGCAAAGTGTTACAACTGCAACCAACTGGGTCACTTTGCTAGGGAATGCAAGGCTCCCAAAAACAACCCGGGGACCCCACAGGCCTCCACACATCCCTTAACCTCAAAGCCTGAAGAGAAGACAACTGAAACAGCTGCAATATCTCAAGAAGTTGACTGGAGCTTCATGGTACAGGATGTGACTCCCGCTCAAGCACTCATGGCCGGAACAGATGATGCTCAGGTATATAAACATCTTTGCACTCCAGCCTGTATTGCTAAGGTTAAACTTTATAAGGATTATAATATGGAAATCAGATCTGATGTTGAGTCTTTAAATATCTTAAAATCTGACTTTAAAAGAACTAAATCTGACTATCAAAAGAAAATTGAGGAGTTAGAGAAAACTGTATCTCTTTTAAAACATGAACAAACCAATTATAAGACTCAAATCAAAGATCTGATATCCAAGCTGTCTAAAGCACAAGCCTGGCTTGTCACTACTGAGGCTCAGGCCAGGAAGCAAGCTATCGCTGAGCAAAACTTCCAAGCTATTCTTGCATCATCCTCTCATTCCAAAATGTTTTATCAAAACAAAGGAGGGTTGGGAACCAATGAAATAGCTCCACCACACTCTTATGAGTCTATTAGACTACCTAGATATGATACTGAGGAGCAAGAGGTTCCAACTGCTGACCCTTCTCCATTGGAATTAAAGGATGAGGCAAAAATAGTGGCCACCACAGGGGAGAAACAGGAAGATACACTCATCTCCACCTGTGAAGATCAAATCCTAACCACCAAAACAAGAAGAAGCAGAGTTAAAGCTGCTAGAAAGACTGCCAAGAAGGTTGCCGAGTCCAAGCTGAAGATTGACCCAAAGCAAAATGGTGTCTTCATCTCTGCTGGATTCCAAGTGGTAGGTACTTCTGATTCAGGAAAGGAGTGTAGTACCAGCACTCCTGTCCTATCAAAGGATCAGAAGTTGAAAGGGAAAGTTGCTGATGAAGAAAAGAAGTCCAAGAAACAACAATCTTCAAATTCCTAAAAGGCTAACATCGCATGCATAATGTGTGGTCTGCACAACCACATGACTAAAGATTGTTACTACAATCCAGCAAGCACACATTATGCAAATAATTTTAGAAAAGAAGGAGTCAGGGAAGGTTTCATATTTGGACCATTTCAAACTGTCCAAGTGATGAAAAAGGGAAAGTTGGTCTCGGAAGCCAAGTTGCTTTCGGAAGAAAGTATTTCTTCCGAAGAAAAAATGACTTCGGAAGCCAAAGCTTCTAAGGTTCGGAAGAACAAGAGAGGTCCCTTGAAACCATCCTAGAGGAAGACTGCTTCGGAAGAAAAGGTGGTGAAGGCTTCTTCCGAAAAGAAAGAAGCTTCGGAAGAATACCATGCTGCAAAAGCTTCAACAAGCTCATCCTCCAAGATCAACCAAAGGATGGACTGGAAGATCAAGGAAGATGCTGCAGCCCAAACCTCTTCTTCAACGACCTCTATTGAACCCCAATGCATATCTTTTGGTTCAATTATGTCATTATCTTTAGAAGAGACCAAGACCAGCAAGGCTTGGGCTTCCAAACAAAACTAACCATCTTATCTTATGTGTAGGGACATCCATTTGACAAGAACAACAATGTCCAGATTGTAGATAGTGGATGCTCCAGGCACATGACAGGGAACAGATCTCTCCTTCAACAATTCCAGAACTATGATGGAGGGCCTGTCCAAATTGGAGGTGAGGCCGGAGGATATAGTTCAGGCAGAGGAAGTATATCCAATGGTAGAATAAACATTGACAAAGTTCACTTTGTCAAACAGCTTGAACACAATCTGTTAAGTGTTTCTCAGTTCTGTGATCAAAAGCATCAAATGCTTTTCACAGAACATGAGTGCATTATCCTCAAACCAGGGATGACAATTCCTCCGGAATTGGTGCTTCTTAGATCTCCCAGGAAAGGGGATATGTACAAGCTGGATATGAACAATGCTTCTCCTATGGGTGAAGTATCATGCTTTCTTTCCAAAACTGATAGTGATGAGTCAACGCTATGGCATAAATGTATGTGTCATGTAAATTTTAAGACAATGAATAAATTGGCTAAAGATAACTTGGTACATGGTTTGCCTAAAAAGGTATTTTTCTGCAAAGATAACTGTGTTGCATGCCTGAAAGGGAAACAACACAGGACATCTCATAAATCCAAATGTGTTAATTCTATCACTACTCCATTACACTTATTGCACATGGATCTCTTTAGTCCCACAAGTATAATGAGCATTGGAAGGAAATCATACTGTCTTGTGATTGTTGATGATTTTACAAGATTTACATGGGTATTCTTTTTAAGAACCAAAAATGAAACTGCTGAAACGTTAAAAGCTTTTATTCTTAAAATAGAAAATCAAATTGATCACAAGGTTAAGATCATCAGAAGTGATCAAGGGACTGAGTTTAAGAACTTTGTCCTTGACTCATTCTGTGACTCAAAAGGGATTGCCAGACAATATAGTGCTCTCAGAACTCCTCAACAAAACGGTGTTGCTGAGAGGAGGAACATGACACTTATTGAGGCTGCTCGAACCATGTTAGCTGATTCAAAACTACCTCTAACATTCTGGGCAGAGGCAGTTAGCACTACATGCTATGTGCAGAACAGGGTTCTTATAGTTAAGCCCCATGGAAAAACCCCTTATGAGTTATGGAACAAGAGGCCACCGTTCATTGGCTTTCTAAGGTCCTTTGGCTGCATGTGTACCATACTTAACACAAAAGACAACTTAACAAAGTTTGCTGAGAAGTCAGATGATGCTATCTTTGTTGGATACTCTTCTAGCTCTAAAGCTTATAGAGTATACAACATTAAGAATCAACAATTTGAGGAGTCATCCAATATAGTTGTAAATGAGCACACTCCTTGTGTTAGGGCGAATGAACCTGATTATATCTTTGACTTAGAATTGTTTCCAAACTATTCTAAACCATCTTGTGAGAATGTTTCAGATGGAACAGGTGTTTAAGGTGATGATGATACTGATGCTAATCAACTATTTGAGCTACCCAGACCTCTTTCAAATTCTCCAATAGCTGAAAGACAAGAAGCTTCAACCATTCACAGATCTGATAGTGTAACTATATCAAGGAATAGTGAAGCTTCAACAAGTGAATCACTTGATGAACCTCAAAGCTCTTCAGGTGATCCATTACAACACTAGGTTGAAAGAAGTAGTATTCTGAAGGAACAGGCAATTGTTAATACTACTTCACGGCCAACCATTGATGATGTTTCTTAATCATTCAATCAGTCCTCATTAAATGACTTTGAAACAGCAGCTGGATAGAGTGATCCAGTTCCTGATCAGAATATGTCCAACCTGGACCTATCTCTGCAACTGGAAGTGATTCCTCATCTTAGGATTCACAACACTTATCCAACTAAAAACATAATAGGGAATGTCTCTGAAGGTGTGAGAACAAGAGGGCAAACTCATCATGGGAATGTCTGCTTGTACTCATGCTTCTTATCTCAGATGGAACCCAAGAAGGTGGAAGATGCCTTGAAAGATAGTAGTTGGGTTGAATCGATGTAGGAGGAGCTGCTTCAATTCAGAAGACAAAAGGTCTGGAATCTATGCCCACTACCTTCTGGTCAAGTACCCATAGGCCCTAAATGGGTTTTCAGAAACAAGAAATATGATAGAGGCTTGATTATCAAGAACAAGGCAAGATTAGTAGTTCAAGGATACACCCAAGAGGAAGGAATCGATTATATTGATGTCTTTGCACCAGTTGCAAGACTTGAGGCAGTTAGGATCTTCCTTGCTTATGCTGCATACAAAAACTTCACTGTCTACCAACTTGATGTCAAGTGTGCTTTCCTATATGGGGATATAGATAGGGAAATCTACGTATGTCAACCTCCAGGATTTGAAGACCCACAGCACCCCAACTATGTGTGCAAGTTGGACAAAGCTCTACATGGGCTACACCAAGCACCTAGGCTGTGGTATGAGACTTTGTCTCAGTTTCTCCTGAAGAATGGCTACACCAGAGGTACCATTGATAAGACTCTCTTCATCAGGAAGACTGGAGAAGACATTTGCTCGTTCAAGTCTATGTTGATGACATCATATTTGGTTCTTCAAATGACCAAATGTGTAAGGACTTTGAAAGCACTATGAAGCAGAAATTTGAGATGAATTCCATAGGAAAAATGGACTTTTTCCTAGGAATTCAGGTGAAGCAATTGAAGGAAGGATTCTTTATCAATCAATCTATGTATGTCAATGACATCTTAGAGAGATTTGAGATGAAGGACAGTAAGCCAGCCAAGACACCCATACCCAGAAACCATAATCTTTGCTCTGACCTTGAGGGGGAGGACACTGATCAACATCAGTATAGAGCAATTATTGGTTCTCTGATGTATCTCACTGCTAGTAGACCTGATATCATGTTTGCTACTTGCATTTGTGCAAGATATCAGGCTGCTCCAAAGGTGTCTCACCTAGCTGCTGTAAAGAGAATCCTCAGATACCTCAAAGGAGCACCTAAACTAGGTCTCTGGTATCCAAGAAATAGTGATTTCAATCTCTATGGATACTCTGACAGTGACTATGGTGGCTGCAACATTGATAAGAAATCAACATCAGGAGGATGTCAATTTCTTGGTGGAAGGATCATTTCATGGCAATGCAAGAAACAATCCTGTATCTACATCAACTGCTGAAGCTGAATACATTACTGCTGCTAGCTGCTGTGCTCAACTGCTGTGGATTCAGAACCAGATGTTAGACTATGGATTCAACTTCATGAGTAATCCTATCCATATTGACAACAACAGTGCTATCTCCATCACAGAAAATCCAGTGAAGCACTCCAAGACAAAGCACATTGATATCAGGTATCATTTCATTAGAGATATTCATGAGAAAAATCTGATAAAGTTAATCAAAGTTGACTCAAATGAACAATATGCTGATTTGTTCACAAAAGCTTTTGATGAACAAAGGTTTAAATATTTCATATCAGCTATTGGGATGATAAACATTGATTAAACAACCTCTTTTGAAAACTTTTTAATGTGTTAAGTCTTGTGTCAATACAATTTAAGCCCTGCTACTAAAGATCTTCTTGAAATATTCCCAGTATAAATTTCTTCCGAAGAGGAATTAACTCTCGGAAGATATTCCCAAATATCTTCCGAAGTCAAATTCCTCCATGGAAATTTTCTTCTCGGAAGAGTTTTTAGTCTCGGAAGAAGCGATTGATTTCATATAAGATCTACTTCCGAAGCTTATAAAACTCTTCATTCGGAAAGCAGTTCTTACCTTCGGAAGCAATGCTTTGCTTCGGAAGAAAGAATTGCCTTCGGAAGACTAATTACCTTCGAAAACGTTTTATACTCGGAAAAGGAGTTTTTACTGTGTAACGATATCTTTTTAGGCCCCACTCTGTAAAAGGTAAAGATTTTGTTGATGATGACTGATTATTTAAATTTATCCCTTACCGCCACTGTCATTTCATAACCGCAAACCGCCGCCCTACCATCATTACCGCAATTCTTCCATTTAAATAATCCAGACTGTTCAATTTCATCTTCTTTTACCAATTTACTGCCCTAAACATTTCCTTCACTTCCAATCCTGCAATTCACCCAAGCTCAAATTTACCCTCTCTTACAATGGCGCTAAACCCTCAGCACAACCAGGTCGTATTACTTGATTCGTCAAGAAATGATGACTTCACTGAAATCATCACCTTTCTTTCTGAATCAACCTACTTCACGGCGCTTACTGTTAACCCCACCATTTACTCCAACCACATGACCGAATTTTGGAGAAACGGTCAAGCCGAAATCCTAAATGGGGTTCGCGTCCTACGAACCCGCATTTGTGGACAGGATTTGATCATAAGTGTACAACTCATCAGGGAGCATCTAGAGCTTCATGATGATGGAGCTCCTACTGAGTTTCCCAAAGAAGACTTGGATGGCACATACATTCTCATGGGAAATGGTGGAGATGTGAGCAGGTCAACCGTATACAAATTCAACTTCTCACATCATTGGAAGTTTCTCCTGCACATCGTTCTTCACTGCCTATCCAACAAGTCTGGGGGATGGGATCAAATCCCATACGAACTAGGATGCCTAGTTCACGGGTTAGTGAGAGGCCTGCGCTTCAATTACTCAAGATTTGTGTTAACCAATTTAATTGGAAATCTTAGAAGGGAGACATTCTTCATGTATCCCCGATACATTCAACACTTCATAAACTGCGAGTTGGAACAGAGCAAGCTTGTCCACGCAGCTGCTCTAACTGTCCTCAAGTGCGGCCTGCCATCTTCAAAACTTTGAAAAAGGTGTCCATCAACTTTACTGTCAGGTATACTCCTTTACCTCCAGACATGATTGAGCGCATAGCTCCTGGTGACATCCCTGTTAACCCCACATGTGATGAACCCACACCAGCAACCACCACCATAATGCCAACATTACCTTCTCCATCCATCAAATTCACTTACCAAAGACGACCCAAACGAACCCTTGTTCAATCTACTCTGATTGAACAAGCTCCTTCAGTTTAACCCAAAAGGACTAGAGTGGAAACATGGGCTCCCACTCAGTCAGTGGTCCCACCATCCTTCACCATTGACCTCAATATGGGCTTTGAGTCTCCTCAGTCTCAAACTCAAGAGCCCGACACCCAAGCTTTTAGCCTATAGGGTGAGTATTTACACTCCCCTGTGCAGCCAATAGTTCCCAGATCAGTAGGCCTAACCTCCCTATCTTTTACTGATCTGCTCCTTAAAACTGATGAAGAGATAACATCTCTCCGTGGCCATGAAGTTGATCTACAACACCCTCTCCAATATCAACAGAGCCAAGAGAGATCCCTTATCTCTAGTCCCCATCAGAAGCCAACAACTGAGGTGAGTCCCACTGATGTGGAAGGGACTCATGTAGGCTCAGCTACCACTACTCAGAGTCTCTCATTGAGCTCTCAGGACAGTGGTAACATCAATCAGACTGAGTCTACGGCAACTTTGCCTATTGATGTCTCTGAAAGAGATAACTTTGAGCAAAGGTATCCAGGGTGCCAAGAAGCCACATCTGGTGGTGAGACTGAACATACTAGGTATGTTATCTCATCTCCCCGTGATTCTTCACTTGAAGATGAGGGAAGTATGCAACTCACTATTCAGTACTTGATCTCTAAGGTCTCAAACCTTGAATCTCAGGTTAGGATCTTAGAGAACAGGCCAGCCACTCAGCAACTTGAGATTAACAATCTCAAGGCTAAACTAGCTGAGAAACAGACGGAGAGGTCTGTTAGGCATGTACCTATCCAAGTCTCCTTGACTTCTTCCTCTAGCTCATCTATCTCTCAAGATGATGCTACCAAAAAGGGGGAGAATGTTTAGAGACAAACACCTGAGGACCCACCGATCCAGTCCTCAACTTCCCAAATCATCATCATGCCTGAGTCATCTCAATCTACTCCTAATATTGACTCACACATGCTTCATGATCTCTACAGACTTTTCACAAAGTATGTATTGAGATCCTCTTTCGATCAGCCCAGCCCTGACACCACACTGATCTACTTTGGAGCTGAAGAGCTTCAAAGGCTGACTGCACCTTCTACCACTGTGGAAGAAGTTGGTCAACCTAAAGTCCACATGGAACCTGAGATTAACTTCGAATGGGAAATGGGACTGATAGCCCAGCAACTGAAACACTTGGGATAGAACTTACATTTACTTCTTCTTCCGAAGCTGAAGTTGAAGCCTCGAAAGTGTTGGGGTTTTAACATGTTTATCAAAGCTTCATACAACTTAGTTTATATGAAAACGCAGCGGATTTATATTTTAAAACATGTTATTAAGTTAGTTGTTAAACCATTTTAACAAACAACCCCAAGCCATGGATCTTTATACACAATGCATACAAATGAAAGAACAAGATAGATAAGAATCTACAACCTTTGTAGGTTCCTTAAACTCGAAAATGAGGGCTGTGAAAGATGACTTTGTGGCTGAAACTTCAAAGAAGAAGCTCTCAAGAGGCTATACCCGAAGCTTCTTCAAACACCTTGATTGCTAGGAATCTTTGACACCGATTTTCAGCAAGCAAAAACCCTTTTGAAAGCTGAAATATTTCTACTCTTTAACCCTTTTGAATGCTGAAATATTTTGCTCTTCTTCTCCTTCAAAACCGTGAGATAGAGAGGGAATTTTAAGAGAGAGGAGTTTGTTGATGCAAGAGAGAATGTTGAATGTCTTGAACAATGTTAGCATGCTAGTCATTTGTATATTTACAAGACAAAGAGTCATGGCCTTTGCATGCCTTTGGGCGGCCGATCCATTTAAAACAAAAGGGTCCCACCCTTTTAAGTTTTAAACATAACCAACATATATTTAAGACTAGTTTATAAAGTTCAAAACTTGTTTTTAAAGTTTATAAATTAAACATTCTTTTATTTGTTTTTATTTAGTAACACTAAATAATGAAAAACAAATAATATCTCATGAACAATTATTCACATAATAATGTTCATTTGCAAAAACAATAATTTAGAAAATCCATTTTCTAAATTGGTGTCATTATTTATTTGTATGATCTTATCAACAAATAAATTATCTTTTGATGTTTGTTAAGCTTGCTATTGGGTATGACCCGACTTGGATCATATCACACTAGCCACATCAATTTAATATGTATCTTGGGTAGATTAATTCCTTCAATCTCCCACTTGCACAAGATTCATAGAAAATTGATGCAAGCAGCAAATAACGCCTAGCAACGGTTTGCTACCCGTAATGTATATGACTAAGTGCCATTCAATAACATCATCCTTTTCAAGTAACTTACTTGAATATGTTTTAGGTGAATTAATCATTTATCCTTTTGTTTCAGATGTCATGTTAAATCCAAGAGACACAGAATCGTCATTCTCCGATGATTTAACTTTAATAGGCCTTAGACATCTAACTCTCAACGAATAAGAGGAACAAATTCCATCTTGACTACATACGTCTCCCACAATCACCTCATATCATACCTGAACTCAGCCTTATGTACTGCCAATTTTCAGAACAGCAAAGTACTAAGTCAAAGTACAATACTTGGTGAATATCAAGACCCAATATGTATCTCAGGTCTGAGGATACAATGATATTCGCCTTTACTCAATATCTCTTATGACTAATCACAAAGATTCCATGTAGAAATAATTGAGAGCGGGTCAGTCCAATATCTATATCCCATAGATATCAATGAACCTTGGTAGCAACCTCATGCTCTATATTCATACCTTATGAATATCAACCAATCCAATTTCATTATAGTCTTACATTCATAATTGTTCCCACAAGTATGATCGACTACGGACATTTAGAATAACTTATTTATTCACGGATTTAAACATGCTAAAATAGAAGAACAAATGAAATTATAACCATATAATTAAGTCAAATAACATAAGTTCCAATATCTAAATACAAAATACAACATCAAACCCAGTCACCTGAATATCTAAGTCCCATGGCACAAGCATGGCCTTCATGCTTTGCCCTTTCAAGGAGCTTTGTGAGTGGATCCGCAATGTTTTTATCAGTGTGGACTTTGCGAATACATATCTTTCCTTTTTCAACTTCATCCCTTATGTAGTTGAATCTCCGTTCAATGTGCCGAGTCTTTTGATGAGCACGAGGTTCCTTGATTTGAGCAATCGCACCCTCGTTGTCACAAAAGATCTCTAGGGGATCCTGAATGGAAGGGACTACCCCTAGATCGGCTATGAATTTCTTCAGCCATGCAGCTTCCTGTGTTGCCACTGAAGCGGCGACGTATTCAGACTCTGTAGTGGACAACGCTACGACTTCTTGCTTTGAGCTTTTCCAAGAAACAGCTCCGCCATTCAGAATAAAGATGTACCCCGATTGAGATCGTGAATCATCTCGATCGTTTTGGAAACTCGCATCCGTGTAACCTTTTACTACGAGTTCCTCTTCACCAGACCCGTAGATCAAGAACATATCCTTGGTCCTCCTTAGGTACTTCAGAATGTTCTTGACAGCCATCCAATGACTATCACCAGGATTTTGCTGGTATCTACTTGTCATGCTTAAAGCGCATGACACGTCCGGTCTAGTGCATATCATTGCATACATGATGGATCCTATAGCAGATGCATATGGGATTGCCTTCATTCTATTTTGCTCCTCCTTCGAGCTTGGACATTGAGTCGTACTCAATATTGTCCCTCTTTGAATAGGTACATTATATTTCTTAGAGTTTTCCATCTTGAACCTTTTCAAGATTTTGTCAATGTATGCACTTTGATTCAAACCAATCAGCCGCCTTGATCTATCCCTATAGATCTTTATTCCCAGAATATAGGCAGCTTCACCAAGATCCTTGATGGAAAAACAACTTCCAAGCCAGGTTTTTACACCTTTCAAGGTTGGGATATCATTTCCAAATAGTAGTATGTCATCAACATACAATACTAGGAAGGTTATTATGCTCCCACTAGCCTTCTTGTACACACAAGCCTCATCAGCGTTTTTGATAAAGCCAAATTTCTTTATCTCCTCATCAAAACGGTGATTCCAGCTTCTCGATGCTTGTTTCAATCCATAGATTGATTTCTTTAACTTGCATACTTTATCAGGATGTTTTGGATCGACAAAACCTTCAGGCTGAACCATATAGACATCTTCCTCAAGATATCCATTTAGAAAAGCGGTTTTGACATCCATTTGCCAAATCTCATAGTCATAATGAGCAGCTATGGCAAACAATATCCTTATAGACTTTAGCATTGCAACAGGTGAGAAAGTTTCATCATAGTCAACCCCTTGAGTTTGAGTGAAACCCTTTGCTACAAGTCTAGCTTTGTAAGTATCCAAGTTTCCATGCATATCGGTTTTCTTCTTGAAAACCCACTTACTTCCAACTACTTTGGAATTAAGAGGTGGTACGACAAGTTCCCAAACTTGATCGTCATACATGGATTGCATCTCAACGTTCATGGGTTCAAGCCATTTGTCACAATCCAAGTTGGACACTGCATTATGATATGTGGTTAGTTCATCTGAATCTACCACATAGCATCCATCCATGAAAAATCCGTATCTTTTAGGTGGATTACTAGTTCTACCACTTCTGCGAACGTTTTTTGTGTATTGATCAACCGCTTGATCATCCTCAACATCCTTATATTGAGTGCTAGTTTCAACCAAACGTGCATCGGGCTGTGAATCTTGATCCTACTCAAGATCCACTGTTCTACTGCTAGTTCCTTCCATAAGGAACTTTGTTTCTAAGAACTCACCCTTTCTGGCAACAAACACCTTTTGTTCCAGTGAATCATAGAAATAATATCCCATAGAATCTCTAGGATATCCAACAAAGATACACTTGGTGGATCGGACATCTAATTTGTTTAGGGTGGGAGTCTTAACATAAGCCTCACAACTCCAGACCCTTAAGTATGATAGGGATGGAACTCTTCCATGCCATATCTCAAAAGGTGTCTTTTCCACCTTTTTGGTTGGGGCCATATTCAAAATACGGGCCGCGGAGAGCAAAGCGAAACCCCAAAATGATAGAGGCAATGTGCTTCTAGCCATCATAGATCGAACCATATCCAATAGGGTTCGATTCCTCCTCTCAGACACACCATTATGTTGTGGTGTTCCAGGTGGAGTGAGTTGTGAGACAATCCCACAACTCCTAAGATGATCTTGAAAAACATCACTTAGGTATTCACCGCCTCTATCGGTACGGAGAACTTTGATTGATTTGTTGAGTTGATTTTCTACTTCATTCTTGAAGATTTTGAACATTTCAAAAGCTTCATCTTTGTGTCTTAATAAGTACACATACCCATAGCGACTATAATCGTCGGTAAAGGTAATGAAGTATCTCTCACCATTCCTAGTCATTGGCTTAAAAGGACCACATACATCCGAATGTATGATACCTAATAAATCTTTCGCCCTTTCGTTAGTTCCACTAAAGGGTGCCTTAGTCATTTTTCCTTGTAAACAAGATTCACATACATCAAATGAATCACATTCATTTGTTTTTAAAAGACCATTCTTTTGAAGCGTTTGTATACGTTTCTTGTTTATATGACCAAGACGACAATGCCAAAGGTAGGTATCACTCAAATCTAATTTGAGTCTTTTGGTGGTTTCTTGGTATATAGAGCTATCATATGTTGTGTTTTCATGAACCAATTCATAAATGCCATTATAAGGTATAGCCTTAAAATAAAATACATGATTTAAAGAAACATGAATATCATTGTCAACAAACTTGAAATCATAATCATATTGTCTTAAACGGGAAACAGAAATTATGTTCCTAGTCAAGCTAGGAGCATATAATACATTATTTAAAATAACTTCCAAACCACTTGGAAGCTTCAAAATGTAGTCTCCTTGGGCTTCCACGTGAACCTTTGCACCATTGCCCATGAAGAGACTTATTTCCCCTTTTGCATAATGCTCATTTCTTCTGAACCCTTGCAACAAATTACAAATGTGAGTTCCACATCCGGTATCTAATACCCATGTGTTAGAAGAAATAACATTCAGCTCAACATGTATCATGTAAATTATGCCTGAGGTTTGCCCCGCATCCCTCTTTTCTCTCAACTCTTTGAGATAGACTGGACAATTTCTCATCCAATGCCCTATCTCACCACATTTGAAGCATGGGTCGTTCACAGCAACCTTTTGCTTCTTCTCCTTGGGCTTCGGAGGTTGCGCCCTAACAGCCATCTTCCCCTTTCCCCCAACATGCCCCTTTCCTTTGGCAACAGTTGCCTTAGGAGGGGGTAGAGACCTTCTCTTTCTCCCACCTTCATTTATGGTGAGAACGGGTAAAACCCTTTTACCCATTCCCGCCTCAGCTGATTTGAGCATAGAATGAAGTTCATTTATGCTCTTGTCCCATCCGTTCATATTGTAGTTCATGACGAATGCCTCAAACTTTTTAGTTAGGCCATTAAGAATCAAATCCGTGGCCAACTCTTTTGAGACGGGACAGTTCAGCCTTTGAAGGCGGTCGATGTGGCTTTTCATCTTAAGAACATAAGATGAAACTGATTGGGATTCCTCCATCCGACATGCATTAAGCGCTTGAACCGTTTCGTAGCGCTCCACTCTAGCTTGTTGCTGGAACGTTTCCCGCAACTGAGTGATCATGTCATAAGCTCCATGGAGCTCATACTCCTTTTGGAGTTCGGGTGTCATACTTGCTAACATTAGGCAAGAGACTTGGACGGAGTCTTCCACATATCTAACCCAATCATTATACGCTTCCACATCGTCCTCGTCAGGTTCATCGGGGATGGGGTCATCAAGGATGTAGGCCCGCTTTTCTTGCTTGAGAACGATTCTCAAGTTGCGGTACCAATCCATGAAATTGTTAGGTGTTAGACGATCCCTTTGAAGGATCGCCCTTAGGGATTGGTTGTTTTGGTTTGGTACATCGTTATTAGCGTTGTTGTTGTCGGCCATCTACAAGATTTTACAAAGTTCCATTAGTAATCGTTGATATAATTATATTTCATTTATCAATACCCTTTATGTCTCATAGACTATTAATAAATAAAATTTTTTAGAATCCAACGTTATATTTAAATATTGGTTAGGTGACCTTTATCCCATTATTTAAATAAACAAGGTAGTCATAAATGACAATTGCAACCTATTACAACTTCTAGTGGTATGGGATCGTTTGAACATCTCATGTTTATAACGACATGTTTATCCCATCAACACCTTTTGTAAAACATATTTTAGGTGATCCATTCAATATATTTTACAAACCAAGTCGTCCTACTTACACACACATGTGAGTTTACTACATAAGTGGTTAGGTGACCTTTATCCCACAAACATGGTATTCTCACCTCAAGTTACAAGTTCCCTCAAAGTGGTTAGGTGACCTTTATCCCACTAAGAGTTTGCAAGTAACCTAAGTGTTGTGTAAAAGGATGGTGTTTAACTTGTTTTCAAAAGAGATTTACAATTTCACAATTCTTGTTTAGAAAAGTCTATGTACCATATGATTGTATGCATTCAACCATATGGTACCCTATTGGTTCTTTTAAATAAAACCCATTTTATTTTGCAAACCATTAACTCCTTTTATAGAACCATTCTATTTATGCTTAATGATTTGAGAACCAATTACTTGTTTATTGTTTGTTTTAGTTGACGGTTTGTTAATCACATCCAAATATTCAAAACAAACATCATCATATGCATTCAACCAAACATAAACAAAACAAATCATATATGCATAACAAAGCATACTAAGTTGATCACACTTGTTTAGCCAAAACAAGTGTGTCAAATGGTCATGTCCTAAGGGTTTAGAATCATGACACATGGTTGACCAAAGGGACTCCCACTTGAAACCATATCTTCAAGAATCCTCTTTGTCCATCTTTTCTTCAAGTCTTGATCTTGAGCTTCCTTACAAGATATGTATCCTAATACATTTTTCTAGTAAAGATAAACTCCTAATCTATTTATTACAAACCATATGAATAAATAAATTACAAGACTAGACTTGAAACAAAAAATTAAATTATTACATGCCCAAATGAATATAACATGACAACCAATCATTCAATCCAAATGGTCTAGGCTTTGTTATGCATAATCAACAACAACATATTCAAACATACTATTAAGTCACGTTTTTGGCAGCCCCTTTTTAACCCATTTTCTTAGCCAACATTAACCAAGAACATATGGGTTTTGTCCAAACAAACAAACATCTTATGATCTAGATTTTTAAAGATCATTACATGCATAAAGTAACATCTTTAAAATCAAAAGGGGATGACCAAAACAGCCCTCTAAGTCTCGGCCATGTGGTGTTTAACACCACAAAACCGTGAGTTAGTGAGTGTTATACATGTATGCTTATGTATAAGTGGCTCTTGATGCCATTGTTGGGGTTTTAACATGTTTATCAAAGCTTCATACAACTTAGTTTATATGAAAACGCAACGGATTTATATTTTAAAACATGTTATTAAGTTAGTTGTTAAACCATTTTAACAAACAACCCCAAGCCATGGATCTTTATACACAATGCATACAAATGAAAGAACAAGATAGATAAGAATCTACAACCTTTGTAGGTTCCTTAAACTCGAAAATGAGGGCTGTGAAAGATGACTTTGTGGCTGAAACTTCAAAGAAGAAGCTCTCAAGAGGCTATACCCGAAGCTTCTTCAAACACCTTGATTGCTAGGAATCTTTGACACCGATTTTCAGCAAGCAAAAACCCTTTTGAAAGCTGAAATATTTCTGCTCTTTAACCCTTTTGAATGCTGAAATATTTTGCTCTTCTTCTCCTTCAAAACCGTGAGATAGAGAGGGAATTTTAAAAGAGAGGAGTTTGTTGATGCAAGAGAGAATGTTGAATGTCTTGAACAATGTTAGCATGCTTGTCATTTGTATATTTACAAGACAAAGAGTCATGGCCTTTGCATGCCTTTGGGCGGCCGATCCATTTAAAACAAAAGGGTCCCACCCTTTTAAGTTTTAAACATAACCAACATATATTTAAGACTAGTTTATAAAGTTCAAAACTTGTTTTTAAAGTTTATAAATTAAACATTCTTTTATTTGTTTTTATTTAGTAACACTAAATAATGAAAAACAAATAATATCTCATGAACAATTATTCACATAATAATGTTCATTTGCAAAAACAATAATTTAGAAAATCCATTTTCTAAATTGGTGTCATTATTTATTTGTATGATCTTATCAACAAATAAATTATCTTTTGATGTTTGTTAAGCTTATTATTGGGTATGACCCGACTTGGATCATATCACACTAGCCACATCAATTTAATATGTATCTTGGGCAGATTAATTCCTTCAGGAAGAACATACTGATCTACTTTGGAGCTGAAGAGCTTCAAAGGCTGACTGCACCTTCTACCACTGTGGAAGAAGTTGGTCAACCTAAAGTCCACATGGAACCTGAGATTAACTTCGAAGGGGAAATGGGACTGATGGCCCAGCAACTGAAACAGTTGGGATAGAACTTGCATTTACTTCTTCTTCCGAAGCTGAAGTTAAAGCTTCAAAAGAACAGACTGAAACTTCCGAAGCTGAAGTTGAAGCCTCGGAAGAACAAGATAAGTCTTCCGAAGCTGAGATGGAAGCTGCGGAAGGACTATTCAAAATGTCCGAGGAACTGATCATCACAGATGTTATTGCTGAAATAGCATCTGAGTTGAGCAGGGAGGACATTTCTGATCTACCTCGATCCCAAACACCATCTCTGCCTCTCTCTCAATCTGAACCCTCTATCCAAGAACCACCGCAGTCAAAAGACAAAGGCAAAAGGAAAATGACTGCGGAAGATATTCAGGAAGAGGAGAAGATTGCAAAGCTGAAAAGGAAAGGTAGACCCCCGGCTGAGAAGCTGTTAGCTGCTAGTTCAAAGGCAGTTGCAGCCAATCAGGAGGCTATCAACAATAAGAAGAGAGAGGAACTCATTGATCAGCTCATCAACCTAGGAGATGCAAGTGAGGAGACACTCCTGCTACCACTAGAGGAGTTGGTGACTTTGGAGAGGTCAACTAGGCTAAGAGAAGAAGAAGAAGCCAGGTTGGCCTTAGAGAGGGAAGAAGAAGAGCAGAGGAAAGCAGCCTTGCAATTGAGAGAAGCTAGGATAAAATTCCTACTCTCCAGAGGATTCAACCTTCAAGACCTATCTCCCCATGATAATGATACGATCCTCTGGCTCCACAACAAAGAGCAGGATCAAATGGAGAAAGAAAGGAAGAAGGCTGCAAGGGAAAAGGGCAGAGAGAAAAGGAAGAAGGAAGAAGAGGCAAGGATCTCTGCCACCAAGAAGATTAGTGACAAAGCCTGGATGAAAGACTATCTCCGGGCTCACGGCTTCTCTGGTAGGCAGGTGGGTCCTATGTCTGAAAAGACACTCCAACGGATTGTCAGTGAAATTAAAGCTGACACCCGTAGGGGAGAGAGGAGGGAGATGTATAGAAGGGGACAGGGAATGATCTTCACCCCAACCACTCAACCCCAACCAACTACTCAACCACAACCAACACCAGAAGAACCAATCACATTCTCCTTTCCCATCAAAACCGAGCCTTTAGATGAAACCTTCACCCCTGAACCTACAACTCTACCCATATCTACTTCATCACCACAACCACCTAAACTTCCCATCCTTAAACCCAAAACACAACCCAGAACCACTGAACCCAAACCTACCCAACTGATACCCAGACCATCCCCTTAGCCTTCTCAACATCTCTCGCTTGAAGAGTTTAAGGAAATCAAGACAAAGCTCAACAACTGCACAACTCTGAGCAACATCTCCTGTGAGGAAGATCTCATCAACATCACCTATGTTGATGACTCTTCAAGTTCCCTTACACTAGATCAATTTCTTGATTTGCCTAGAGGAACTTTGGGCCAGGCTGCAAGACTTCTTGGTCTCAACTCTGATTCTCTGAATGCTGAAGAGAAGAGACTTAGAAGAAAACTAGCGACTCTGCTGGATACAAGAAAGGAGGACAGGATTCCTAGTCAGTCTCCTGCGCCTAGGAAAAGCATAATCCAGTGGAGGTTTGATGAAGCTTCTCACAACTTTGTTGTGGAAAGGGAGAATTATGAAATCAACCGATTCAATGCCACTTCTCTGTTGCACCTCAGCAGATTTGACATTGCTGAGCTTGCAGAGAAGCCATTCTCCAACCCCTCCAACTCTGAGACTGCTGCTATCATCAGAAATCATCTTAGCAGTCTTCACTTGGCCGAACTAACTGCAAAAGCCAAGATCAAAGAAGAGTTGAAGTTGAGAAGACAGGAAGAAAAGGAAAGACTTACCACCAAGGGAGAAGCCTTTATACAGATGGTGGAGGGTCCGGAATTGGAACCTATAGTTAGATGGGAATATGACTATAGTTCCCATCAACTAACTCTTTTCAGAGGGCCACAGGAAAGGGTACATATAATCCAAGGTAACAGACTGGCTGTTCTGTCTACCAAGGATTTGTACAAACTTCTCAGCACCATATCAGGAAAGAACAAGGAAACAGATAGATATCTACTTTCTTTGGTGCTGAAAGTTTTAAGAAGAAGAGAGAAGTAAAGTTTTGGTAGCATCAGCCTAGGGGGAGTTTGTTGGGTCATTATAAGGCTGGTGCAACTAAAACCACTTCACATAGTCAATTTTGGTGCTACATTCAAAGGCTTCCGAAGCCAAGTATGAGAACTTTCGAAGTCTAAAGAGTTCTTCCGAAGACAAAGTCTGAAGACATCAGCTGAAGACATCAGTTGAAGACAAAGTCTGAAGACAACAGCTGAAGACATCAGCTGAAGACATCAGCTGAAGACAAAGTCTGAAGACAAGTTAAAGATCAACGTCTGAAGACAAACTCTACTTTCGAAGACAAAGAAGAAGTCCCCAAGCCTCGGAAGAAGCAGTCTTCCGAAGTATAAGTGGCTTCGGAAGAAGTTATTCTTTCGAAGCAATTTAACCTTCGGAAGACACTGCTATGACCAGTGGACATAAGTATGGTCTCTGCCATTCCGCTGTAGACTTCTGATACAGCATGGCTTCTTCCTAAAGAACCATGTTGTTGACCATACTTTATTCCACTGTTCACCTTTTTATGATAGTACATGTTACCAACTTTAGTTGGTGACAAAAGGTAAGTCAGGGACATGTCCTGACTACCAAATCTCAGATAAAATGTCTGAGATACCTTAACCTATAGTTTTGTAGTATAGGCGTTTGGTTAGAGGTTTCCAGCTGGTATCAAAGTATATCCGGTTGTAGGTAGTATTATATATGTATTCTCATTGTAACTCATTAGGTAGAGAGCTTGAGCCTGTAAGAGTCTTGTAATCCTTTGAGTTGAGAAACAATATATAAAAGTACCATAAAAATTTACTTCCTATGTTTATTACCGCTTGTTACTTGTTATATTGTGATCAACTCTTGCTAGACTCGTTCTGAGTGTTATTCCAGGTGAGTTTGAGAGAAAAACGACTTGTTAAGTTACTAAAACCGATCCTGCAAATCATTTTAAGGCTTTAGAGAATTTCTTGGCAATTTTCATCAAATCTCATCAGGGGAGTTTTCATTCCACTTTTCTCACATCCCCTATGCATTTGCATATTTTTGGTACATTGAGGGCAATGTACAATTCAAGTGTAGGGATGTCTGGGTTTTTGTGAACTTTTGCAAGTCTTCTATATATATCTCGTTGCACCTTAAAACAATCCCATTTTTGACAAAAATTTCAAAAAGTTGAATAAATGACATCCATTTATATTTCTTTTAGATCTTAAACCATGATTGAATTGTTAATATCACAGAACTAAGAGAAACCAAGTGCATTATGATAAAACGTTCAGATGTTCAGTGAGCATTGCAAGTTGAAAATGTGATATTTATGCATGAGTTTGAATTTATGCATGAGTTTGAACTTTACCTTTATCCTTCCATTTCTGTAAGCTTATTTGTGCCTTTATCATATGAAATCATATGATTTAGTGTTTGCTTACATGTTTGTTGATTCTTGAGTGTGCCAAATGTGCATCCACGTGAGAACTTGCTTAGGATATGTATTTCAAGATCATCCTTGTAAGCCAAGTTTGATCTCTTTTACTTCACCCAAGTGTTACCATTAGTCATCATGTTGAGCAATTTTCCCTTATTTCTTTGTTATTACCCATATCATTAGTCGCTTAGTCAAATTAGCTATTTTATCTTTTAAACCCCTGTGATAAAATTCCGGTTAATTCTAGTTATCTAAATTTTGGCATCGAATTTGTTTAATGTTTTTTTTAGTTTTAATTAGGCGTCCATTGTTAAAAAAAAAAAAAAAAAAGAGAAAAAGAAAAATATTTAAAAAAAGAGAAAAAAGAAAAACAAAAAAAGGAAAAAAAGGAAAAAAAATGAAAAAAAATGTTAAATTATGTTGTTTAGAATATGAATAAATAAATGTGAGTTAGTTGATGCATAAGAAAGAACAATTTTCATGCATATCTCACGTTTATTAGATTTATATTAGTTTTGTTATATTAAATCGTGTTTATGTATTAACGTAATATATCATATTTAGTATCTAGATTTTTGGAATTTTTATCTGTTTAACCACGTTTACCAAAAATTCCATACCCTTTTCACCCAAACCCCGTTACAACCCGTTAAAAGCCCTCCAGATTTATGCATTTTCTCATGTTAATTGGTGGAGATTTGACCCCTTTGCAAGCTTATCACTATGTTTGTATCATTGGTTGGTATTGAGTGATTCACTTATACACTTACACATATAAATAACCGAGTGTTGAGTGATTCTTGTGAGCGGTTTACACTCATGCATAAAAGAAACTTCGTAGGCATGTGATGCCCATTTGAATATTTCTAGTATTCTTGAAAAGAGCAAGCTTAAAACACTCGGTTTCTTCTTATAAGTATGCCATGTTTGATAGTCAATTATGAGTTTGGATCTTCATTTAACAAATGGTTTGTCTCTCACCATCTTTTATGTCAATGGGATTTCTTTTGTTAAATGGTTGCATGAGAGTTTGCTTGAGGACAAGCAAAGTTCAAGTGTGTGGATGTTTGATATGATAATAAATATACACGTTTACAATATATATTTCTTTGCACTTTAAGTCATTTTTGATATAAAATTCATAATTTAGACACTTATTTGTGTTTTATTTGAATTTTGTAGGTTTCGGATGAAGCTCGGTGATTGTTGTGAAGAAAGTCCAAGATTTGAAGAGGTTCAAGAGGAAAAATGCTTCTGATATGATCATATTGAAGCTGAATATGGTCATATAAGCTGTCAAATTCCAAATAGACTATTTTTATACTGAAATATGGTCATATCACTTCAGATATGGCCATATTCTGGTAGAAAACGGGTTTATAACCCTAGCACACCTCATTTCCCAAAAAACTTTCATTTCTTTCAAAACCCTAGCCTCCCTCAAACCCTTAGGTGTCTTTGAGCATTTCTCAAGAGTTTTTGGAAGATTTGAAGGCTAAGATTGAAAATTTCACACTTTCAAGAAGGTTCCAACATCATCCACCTATTTCCACTCAAAATTGGTTTGAATTCCTCTAGATCTACTATGAGTTCTTCTATGTTCTTGAGTTTGGGTGTGTCTTTTGTAAGCCTTATGGGCTAAACTCTTATTATCACTTGGATTAGATGAAACTTAACATGATTTAACAACTTATACATGATTCTTGGTGATGCTTATGTTGATGCTATGGTGAAACTTGATTATTTTTCAATGATTGTGTGTGTTTGTTCTAGTTTGATGAAATTTTCAACCTTGTGGGTGTTGTAAGCATGTTAAATTGGAAAACTTCATGTTCTTACAAGACTTATGCATATAATTGCATCTTTTGTATGTAATGTTGTGACATTTGACTAGGAATGGTGAATGAAGGTTGAAGATTTAGTAGAATTGGTTAAATGTGCATCCTTATGCTTATGTTTGTGAAAACCATGGTGTATGTCATAAATCTCTCTTGTCATTGGTTATGAATTGTTTTGTAATCGTGGTATGAAGTTTATGAGTTGAAGAGTAACTGTAGTTTTGTCTATTTTTTCCAAGTTGAGGTGGTTATCATGTGTTTATCGTGTTAACTTTCCAAAGATTTGTGGAATTAGGTAACCCTAACGGGAGTCTAATTCATCTTTAACATCAACATAATTATATCATTAGTTCTTCATGGCATAACTTTAGGTGGCTATTGTGTGTTTATCGTTCTAGCTTTCCGAATGGTTATATGTCTAGATATCCTTGACGGGGGTTTAGGCTACTTCCATGTTTCATGTGTAAAAAAATGGTCTTACCTCGAGTTTGTGCTAGTTGTTAATTCTATGCTAAGTGGAATCAAAGTTCAAGTGGTATCTTTAATTGATTGTGTATCTTCATCTTTACTTTCTTAATTTACTAGTTTAATTTGTTAATCGTTTTAGTTAACTATAATACTCGCAAATTCAAACTCAATTGATCGGTTAAATAGTGATGATGATTTAGTATTGGGAGCCATTGTGTCCACGGATCGATACTCGGTTCTTACCTAAAACTATACGATTATGCGATAGGTGCACTTGCCTATTGTGTGTAGTTGGTTTAATAGTGATAATCGTTTCTTAAATTAAAACTCAAATTATGTGAAAAAACCTTATTTAAAATATATATACTTTACACACATCACCTAACTATTCATCAAAACTATTTAGTATTTTTTTATTCAACACATATAATACACGGAGTTGTACCCTAGTATATTAATAAATTTCACTAATATGATATAAGGTGCTATTACCCCCTCTCTTTCCTCTCCTATTTTTTTCTCTCCTCCAACGACAGCGTTTAACTAAAACTTTAACCTTCAAACCGACACTGCCTTGGCATCAAAAGGGATTGAAGAAGTATCCATTACACATGCTCTAAGTCATAACTTTTGTTTTGAAAGTAACATTAATATGCATATTGTAATTGTAATAGCTTATATAACAAAAATACAACTATTTATCATTGGACACCAACATATATGTTTATCACTAATTGTTTAACCATGTTTCTTTGTAGAACATGAAATATCAAATTTACTTTGTGATTTATAATTTACAAAAGGATTTGAACTGATTTGGCTATTAAAAAAACTAATCATAACTTAGAAGAATAAATAACTAAAAACATGAATGTTGATTTGGAACTTTAGTGGCTCGATCGGTGATAATAATGTAGGGACAAAAAGAAAGGTCGATCAATATAACTAGAAGTTACCTAGTTATTCTTAAACTAAAAAAAAATATAAATAGATCATTAACAGGTTAACGTGTATTTAATATGTTTATACAAGAATTTTAACGTGTTGATCTGCTAATAACATGAAACATGTTAAACTTAAACACGAAACCTATTACTTTTATGTCATGTTATGTCAGGTTAACATATACGTGTTAAAAATAATCAGCCCTACTTTAAACAATAATTTTGATACAATTTTAGAAATTAGAAATAAGAATGACATATAAGCAACATTACTTTATAAAAGGTTCCTTAACAGAAGTGGAGGAATAGTGTTTCATAAAATGGGGATATGAACACTATCTACATGAAGCACCAACGTTCTTGATGTTTAATTAATTAATATAAAGTATTGTTAAGAACCCCTATTTGTGTCAAAGTTATGTCATTCCATTATGCTTTCACACCACTTTTACACTAAAATTCATATAATATTCAGTTATCAAACTTTAAGCAACGCATTCTAATAATATTCCTAACAACCGCAACAATATACTTTCGAATCAACCCAACAATATATTTCTTAAATAATATTTTTAAACAATAAATAGTTATTTTGTTAAAAAAATCGATAAAAAGTATTAAGTATTAATTATTAAAATATTACAAAAAAAACATGTCAATGAAATCTTATTTGTCATTCACCTTCTTAAATGAATCATTGAATGAACTATCATTATTTAATGTGAATCTTATGTTACAGTGAGTGAATTCTAACTATCATCAACGACTACACAGTCTTACTTAGTTACTTGCTTAATTCATATATCACTTAAAACTTTTTTCATGTTAATGTTGATCAAAATCAAAACCTGACGACATATATATGTGTGTTAAAACTAGAAATAACAACTACTCTATAGCTGTATTTTTACTCATAAAAATATTATTAAAATAACATATGTTTTAATTATGGTTACATAGTTATATAGTTGAGTAAATTACCATTTGCATCCCTGATGTTTGTCCATTTTAACCGTTTACCTCCCTATAGTTTTAAAATCTCGATTTGCATACCTGACATTTATAGTTTTAACCGTTTGCATCACTAATGTTTTTATTTTGTAACCATTTGAATTAAAATGACTAACGGTGTTAGTCAATTCTGTTAACAAACCCCACATGATTTGTCTTTTATAAGGGTATTTTTATCATTTTCTTTTAATCCTATTTTTTATTATTTTCATAACTCCATCCATTTTCAACCCACCAACAAAACCCTCCAGTCAACCATCGCACCACCGCCTACCCCTCCACCGTCGACCCACTAGCCACCACTGCCATCTCCGCCTTCTCCTCCGCCCACTGCTACTCCACCGTCTCCGGCGACTCCTTCGCCTGTAAGTCAATCGACAAATGCCTCCTCAACGACCACACCGACCGCAAATGCTTGCAAAAAGAGCCCAAAATCCTACACATCCTCGACCGAAACCCTAACATCGTCCAGATCTATCGCCTCTACGAAGACGACAACCACGTCCACATCGGTTAGGTATCGCACATCATGATATCAAGCCTGATAGCGTGTTGTTCGATTCGCGAGGGAGTTTGAAGCTTGCGGATCTCGGATCTGCGGAGTGGTTTGCGATGAATGAGCGGAGGACGACGAGTGGAATCGTCGGAACTCCGTACTACGAGCGAAGTGATTCTGTACGCCACCCGATGCAGCAGCTACACCGCCTTCGCCACCACCCAAAACTCCTCGTAAAACCGACTTCGTGGGTGGTTTCCGGCCAACACCTGCCGCCGTTGCTCCAAATCGCCATGTAGGTGCGATGGTGGAGACTCCTCCTTTGGATCCATTGATTTCATGTCGGAGCATTTGGCGTGATATGGTGTGATGGTGGAGTTTGTTACGGTGGTGGTGGTGGTGGAGTTTGACTACTGAGGAGGGGAAGGTTGGGGTGGGGTGGTTTTAATAAAAAGGGGTTAAGGGTATTTTTATCAATCTATCAAAAACTAACTGTTAAATCTAACGACGTCAGGGTGAGGACTCAAATGGATACAAAAATTAAACGTCATGTATGCAAATCGAGATTTTGAAACTATAGGGATGCAAACGGTTAAAATGGACAAACGTCAATGATGCAAATGGTAATTTACTCTATATAGTTATATGCGGCCACTAGAAAACGCTCTTCTTTGTAGTCATTGTGAGTCAAAATGACAGTTCCGTACAATAACTGTTTCGATAGCTAATGCGAACGAAATTTACAAAAATATATATCATATATATTTCACACATCTATCTAAATCTAACAATTTTCTTTTTCAATTTTGTATATCAAATGACATATAAATAACCCTGTCATTTATATCTTCACCAAACAAGTCGAAAAAAATTATGTAAATAAATCTTAATTTGTTTTCCTTCATTACTTTGTGTTTGAAGAAACTATCAGTCTATCAATTAATTGTTTAATATATATAAAATACTTTTACTTATAATAATATGATTCACAAAATAGTTCACGACATACCAATATACTATTAGCTAAATTAATATTTATGACTCACAACTAAAAATGGATTGTGCTAAAGGCACTCACCTCTTTTTTTTACTTGTGACATGCCAACCCCGTGAAAAATATATAAATAAACTTCATTTATCCGGTATAAAGTGGTATTACCCTTTCTCGTATCTTTCTCACGTAAATCCTCTCTCTTTTAAAAGTGGTCAGTTGACCAAAAAGTCGTTGGTCAATGGTATCCGGATGTATTAAAATGATAATTTTTATCATACGGTTAAGGGTTGAGTCCCATAGTAAATAATGATTTAGCATTAAATAAATTGTTTTTCAAGGAAACGAGTAAATGTTCGTGGATTAGAGCAACACCCGTTACGAATACTTTTAAATAGTAACTTTTGCCTTGTAACTAAGATTAGTATGTAGGAGCTTAAAATTTACTACAATTATAACTTAGATTTTTTATTATTGGACTTCAACGTGTATGTTTATAGTAGTTTGCTATAACATGCACTACAAGAAAATGACATTTAGTAAGGAAATTTTATAGAAAGAACATAATACATTTACTATAGCATACTAAAGATAAAAAATAGGGTCAAATGATTTTTTAGTTTGACCAGACCTTTAGCAAGGACAATATCCTCGCACTATCATTTTTCAGGTTTTTTTTATTATTAATTTATTTTAATGAATGTGAAAATATATAAAAAAGCGGGACCTTTTTTGACCAAAGCTATAGCAAGAACAATGTCCACGCTATAGATTAATACATATTTTTTAATTTTCAATTCCTAACAAACCTAAAAAATACTAGGTAAATACGTTTTTTCAATTCCCACCAAAACTTAAAAAATTCTCGGGTCACATATTGTGAGGATAATGTCCTCGCTGAAAGTATTTATGAATTTTATTTTTTGTTTTTAGATAGAAATAGAAGATATTATATTTAAATATGTTTTCAGTTTTCATAAATAAAATAAAAATTACGCACAAATTTGAAATAGTGTATGTGTGTGTATATATGTGTGTATGTATGTATATAGTGTCTTTTTGTATGTATATATGCATGACACGTATTTATTACATGTATGTGTATGGTGTATGTATATATCGTGTATGTATGTATAATATGTATGACATGTTTGTATTTACTTATAACATATATAATATACAATGTATTTATGTATGTACATATGTAAGGCATGTATGATGTACAATGTATGTATCTATGTATGGATATACTATGTATGTATGTATGACATGTATGCATACACGTATCACATGTATAATGTACAATGTATGTATGTATTACTTGTATATGCATTGTATGTATGACATGTATATATGTATGTACGCATCACATGTGTAATATACAATGTATGTATGTATTACTTGATATATGTACTATATGCATGACATGTATGCATGTACGTATCACATAACAATGTATTTGTATGTATGTACATACGTAAGACATTTATGATTTATAATGTATGTATCTATGTATGGATATTTCCGTATAGTATGTATGACATGTGTATAAATGTATGTATGTATCACATGTATAATGTACAATGTATATATGTATGTATTACTTGTATATATGACATGTATGTACGTACGTATGACAAGTATAATGTACAATGTATTTATATGTACGTATGTACGTAAGACATGTATGATGTACAATGTATGTATCTATGTATGGATATACTGTGTATGTATGTATGACATGTATGCATACACGTATCACACGTATAATGTACAATGTATGTATGTATTACTTGTATATATGCATTGTATGTATGACATGTATGTATGTACGTATCACATGTGTAATATACAATGTATGTATGTATTACTTGATATATGTACTATATGCATGACATGTATGCATGTACGTATCACATAACAATGTATTTGTATGTATGTACGTACGTAAGACATGTATGATTTATAATGTATGTATCTATGTACGGATATTTGCGTATAATATGTATGACATGTGTATATATGTATGTATGTATCACATGTATAATGTACAAGGTATATATGTATGTATTACTTGTATATATGACATGTATGTACGTACGTATCACAAGTATAATGTACAATGTATTTATATGTACGTATGTACGTAAGACATGTATGATGTACAATGTATGTATCTATGTATGGATATTTGTGTATAGTACACATGACATGTGTGTGTATATAAGTATGTATCACATGTATAATGTACATGTATATATGTATGTATGTATGACATGTGTGTACGTATGTATGACATGTGTGTGTATGTATGTATGTATCACATGTATAATGTACAATGTGATGTATATATCACATGTATAGTATGTATGACATGTGTGTATGATGTATTTATATGTACGTACGTACGTAAGACATGTATGATGTATATATCTAATTAGTTCTACGCAATTACCATTATTTATAAGTGATAAACAAATATTCTTACTCTAATAAAATAATAACTTGAGATGACATGTGGCAACACCACGAGCATCCTTACAAATCATCATCATCATAATTAAAAATTTTTTATATAGTCGGTAATATCATATATTAGAATATTAATTTATAATTAATAAATTTTATTATATTAATAAAACTAGTGTAATCATAAAATACAATTTATATGTATCTCAATTATTTAAATAAGTATTTACTTAACTTAATTAACATATAAAATACAATTTATATTATAACTTCTATTCTTCAAAATAACATCAAAACCCCAGTTAAACCCCATTAACACCGCCCCCCTCTTCCCCCAAAACCTAGCAGCGGGCTACCATCGCCACCTGCACCACCATCGGCCGCTCTCCGGTCTACCATCACGACTACACCATCGCGACCTGCACCACCATCGAGCGCTCTCCACCATCGCGACCTGCACCATCGGGACCTGCACCATTGGGACCTGCACCATCGGGACCTGCACCATCGCGACCTCCACCATCATGACCTGCACCATCGCGACCTCCACCATCGCGACCTGCACCATCGGGACCACCACCATCGTGACCTGCACCATCGGGATCTACACTATCGGGACCGACCACCATCTCGCAGCTGTAAATTGTGATCAGTAGCCTCCTCTCGGTAGTTTCGGGTAAGGTTATGTGATTTGTGAACTAGGTTTTTAGATTGATTTGTGAAATTAGGTGGTCTCGGGTGAAATTAGTTGATTTGTGAGATTGAATTGGTAAGTTGATTTGTGAAATTAGGTTTTCAGATTGATTCTTGGTTGTAAATTGTGATCAGTAGAGGCTTAATGGTGAATTTTTATTGTTGTAAAGTGTGATTCTTGACTGTAATTAGGTTACTTGATTGTTGGTAATGTATAGTTTACTTGATTGGTGGTCATGTATAGTTTATGTGATAAGTTGATTAGTTAAATTGATATGGATTAGTTTATGTAATAGGTTGATCAGTAGAGGCTTAGTTTTGATTCATTAGATACTAATTTTTGTTGCAAATTCATGTGGAATGCATAGCTTACAAATAGATTTGATCTTGTGATTTGAATATGTATATAAATTAAGGTTTAATTTAATGTTTATGATTGCTAATTTTGATAATTCATTGTTGTCAACACAGTTATGACTATAGATAAGAGTTGGGTTTTGAAACACAAAAATTCTGTTGAATTTTGGAATGGTCTCCAAGCATTTCTTGTGAGGTGTAAGGACCACTTGAACTCTGAAGGTAAATGTCGTTGCCCGTGTAATAATTGTAATAACTTTGAATGGGGTACGATCGAAGAACTTGAACGTCATATACACTCAAAGGGTTTTTGTCAAGGTTACAAGGTATGGATACATCATGGTGAACGATATGTACAAGCGCAAGCAAGAGTACAACACATACCTCAAGTAACATGTCAGATGCGTGATGCCCTCAACGATGTTATTCAGGTGAATACTAGCACTCAACACCACTCTGATAACGAAGAGAATAGTAATGAGCCAACAGAGGGTTCGAGTTCTAAAAATGACAATCTTGATGAGTTATTTAACCTTGCTGACACCTCGCTATACCCTGGTTGTGACTGGATGTCTTCATTAGACTTTTTGGCCAAGATTTCACACATGAAAGCCATGAATCATTGGACTGATAATTCATTTGTTGATGGTTTCATTCCATTTGCCAACACGAGTATCCCTTACAGCATGTGGCCAGTCATATTGACAACATACAACACACCCCCGTGGTTGTGTATGAAAGAGACTTCGTTAATGTTGACGTTAATTCCTGGGCCCAAATCACCTGGGAAGGACATTGATGTTTATTTCAGATCGTTGGTCGAGGAATTGAAAAGTTTATGGTCAGAAGGAGTCTACACAAAAGACGCAGCTACAGACCAGGTCTTCAAAATGCATGCTATGCTTTTATGGACCATCAGTGATTTTCCTGCTCGCATTTATTTGTCTGGTTGGAGTGGTCAAGGCTATTTAGCATGCCCTACATGTAATGCTGACACTCCATCGACTCGTGTGATAGGAAAAACTGCTTATGTTGGTCACAGAAGGTTCTTACCATCAAACCATAAATGGAGGAAGGCCAAGAACTTCAATGGTAAAACGGAAACTAGAAGTTGTCCGAGAACATTCGACGAAGAGGATATCATCCAACAACTAAACAAGTTGTCGGAACTTATATCGGGGAAACATCCTAGTCATGGGGGTAAGACTTTAAAGAGAAAACGTGAGCCATGTGAGTTGAATTGGAGTAAACGATCTATTTTCTTTGAGCTCGAGTATTGGTCTTCTATTCAACTGAAACATAACTTGGATGTCATGCATATTGAGAAAAATGTATATGAGAGTTTGTTGGGGACCTTGTTAATGAGTGACAAATCCAAAGACACAATCAATGCAAGAAGAGACTTAGAAGCATTGAATATTCGATGAGACTTGTGGGTCACTGAAAAAGGAGGCGGTAAGCTTTTAAAGCCTCAACCTAAATTCTCTTTCACACCTGAAAACAGAAATCTTTTTTGTAAATTCATTAAGGGAGTTAAACTACCCGATGGCTTTGGATCTAACTTCAAGAAAAAAGTTACCAATAATGACAGCAACATAACGGGTATGAAGTCTCATGACCATCATATAATGATGCAACGGTTGATGCCTCTTGGAGTTCGAGGGTTCTTGGACCCATCTATTTCAACACCAATAATCGAGCTTTATGCATTCTTTAAGCAACTTTGCGCTCGAAGCCTGATGAAGCAGGACATGCTTGATGCTAAAGACAAGTTGATTATGATTTTATGTAACTTTGAGCAAATATATCCTCCAGCATTTTTTGACATAATGATTCATTTGGTTTTGCATCTACCCGAGGAGGCTATTCAAGGTGGTCCTGTTTTCATGAGGTGGATGTATCCATTTGAAAGATAGATGAAAAAGCTAAAAAATTATGTCAGAAACAAGGCTAGGCCCGAAGGTTCTATAGCGGAGGGTTATGTTGCTGAAGAAGTGCTAACTTTCTGTTCAATATATCTTCGGGATGTATCGACCAAATTCAATGGCCCGGATAGAAATGAGGACGCTCCAGCTCTAGCACGTGAGTTGCATGTTTTCCAATCAGTGTGTACGCCAATTAGAAAGTGTACAACGAAAGATTTGAATCCCGTACTTTGCACGAAAGTTGAATGGTTTGTACTTAATAACAGCCCTGAGGTGGCCGAACACATCAGGTAAGTGCTCTTATTTCAAACCATCTTTTCATAAGCTATCTTTTCGACGATTCCAATAATATCATTAACATTTACAGTGAGTTCACTATTACCATGCCCGGGAAAGATGCAGAATCTACATTTCCTGACTGGTTTAAGAAGAAGGTAAACTCGTTATGGGTATATTTCTCAACTTATTTGAAAACACTTACAACAGAAATGATTTACAACTTTTTAATTCTTCTCTTTTCATATATAGATCAATAAGATGAATGTAGCTGCTAGAGAATCACATTTTAGCCCCGAGTTACATTCTTCGGCAAATGGACCAATTTTTGCAAACAGTTACACTGCTTGCATAGTTAATGGTGTGAGGTTTGTGGTTCACAGTCGTGATACAAAGCGTATAACTCAGAACAGTGGTATTTCAACGCCCGAGCTTGAAGGAGAGACTTTCTATGGCGTGTTGGAAGAGATTTTGGAGCTAACTTATATGCGTGATTACAAGGTTGTGTTGTTTCGATGTAAATGGTTCAAAGCCGATAAGCAACATTGTGTTACCAAAAATAACATAACTAGCATTTCTATTCAGCATGAGTGGTTTAAAGGAGACCAATACATTCTTGCTACACAAGCAAACCAAGTATTTTATCTTCAAGACCCATCTAAAAGATAAGATTATTGTAAAGTCGTCCAAGAGATTAATCATCGTAAGATTTGGGACAGAGATATTATGGTAGAAGTTACTGAAGATGTCATCCATGATGACAATTCGAGTGCACTTGCATTGTCTGCCAACTTGGAGGATTTGACTTATACTAGTTTGAGTATGGGTCATGCCAATGAAGTTGAAGAGATTCCTATTCCTGCCCGTCATGATGATGCTGAGTTTATTGATGATGATGACAACGATGATCCTGATAGTGATACATCCAATAACGAACTCGATAACGACAACGTAGCACGCAGTTATTCTAGTGATGAATCCGATTGAATTGCAATCATAATTTGTAATAAGACCTTTAATTGAAATCAATATATGTATTGACTTTTGTTATGCTTTTATATTGTTAATATGTTTATTGGGTTGTATTTCTATTGATCTCAAAAAAACTAGTTCGTATTGTTGTATTTGGATTTTCAGATGGCTGATGTGGATGTTAGGGGACACGATGGTGATGGTCATGGTGATCCTCCACCGGGAGGATGGAACCCCGCTTCAGGCTGTGCGACGATTGGTAAGATGTTTACTTGATTTGCATTTATTTTTACAAGGTCTTGTTTAATTGTATTTTTTTATTTGTTCATTTGAATTTGTAGGGTCATCTAATAAAAGGAGGAAGACTACAAACAAGGGGTTACGCAAACGATGGGAAAAGAATGGTCGTAAGCCATTCCCTATTGTCTTTGACTTTGAGGACCAGCAAAATATGAGACCGGTGGGGGATAACTCAAGTGACTTCGTAAATCTCCTCGGGGTTACTATAAGGACTACAGTCCCACTGAACTATAAATCTTGAAAAGATGTCCTTGATGAGGCGATGACTGCCATATGGCCCCAATTGGAGGTTAAGATTGTTTAATATATTGAAACTTTAAATAACATACTATGTTGCTAATTATTATATATATATTTTTATAAATTACAGACTTATTTTAATCTGGCACCTTATCTTGATCATCCGGGCTACAAAATCCCTTTTGAGGCTGGTATCATGAAGCTTTGCGCCGAACTCTATTCTGGTGCAAAACACAGGTTCAAGTTAAATAATTTCACCAAACTTGGGGGGTTGGAAAATGAAGATGCCATTTGCCAGAAGGTTCCTGAGGGCGTGACGCCTGAGATGTGGAATGAGATGGTCAATTCCTACTGCAGCGAAGACAATGTTCGCCGCTCGGCGGTGAACAAAAGTAATAGATCCCGTCACCGCTACCCAAGGTACCATGGGACCAAGTCTATTGTATCGATCAGACATGACCGCGTAAGTCACTTTTAAAGCAAATATATATATATATATATATATATATATATAATTGTAATGTAAGTTTGGTAGTATGTAGTATAGGTTTTGTGCATCTTTTGTTTAATTGTTATTAAGTATACGTATTCACTTTATTTCATGTGTTACGTACAGTGTCAGATTGATGGAAAATATCCGAGTCTAATTGAGAATTTCAAGGAGAGGTGCTCTAAAAATGGGAAAATCCCATTGCCACAACTTGCTCAACAACAATATGTAAGTAATCAGTTAGTTATTTGGCTTTTTTTAATTTTAGGTACTTCCTTTGGTTAATTTGCATAAATGATTAGATTTATATAACATTGATTATTTATTATTTTGTAACTATACAGGATGAAATGAATGACCTACGGAGCCGACAAGAAGGTGCAGCTAATCCGTTGATAGAGAAGCAGATCATGGATCAGGTATTGGGTACACGTCGTGGGTTTAACAGGGGTCGTGGACATATTGTAACCGGTTTGGCCCGATACACTTCATCATCTTCTAGTCTAGGACCATCTACCCCACCACCACCTGTCTACACCCAAGAACAAGTCAATAAAAAGCTGGCATCATCAAAGAGAAATATACGCGCCTTGCTACTAAATTGGAAAATGTTGTAAAAGGTTTGGCAGAACACAATATTATGATTGAATTTGACTATGATTACGAGAGCGACAACTCTGACTAGGTTATCCTAATGTTTCTTATGAACTTAGATCTTGGTATTAGATTATGTAACCGAATTTGTCATTTGAACTTAGATTTTGGTATTAGATTATGTAACCAATTATGGTATGATGATATTTTGGTTGTATGATTGATTATATCATTGGTGTTTGATGGAAATCTGGAAAACAGAACAGGCATTGACCCAGAAAAATTCTGGGCGGGAAGCTGCATTTACAGCAAAAATGGCAGTGAAATTCCCAATCATTCAGCAATGACAAAGTCCTATATAAAGACTTTAGCAATGACAAAATAAAATACTAAAAAAAGTCGTCTCTAAAATACAGCAAGGACTTTGTCTTGCTGTAGGGTATTTAACAAATACACGTATAATGTATAAATATATTAACAAATACGTTTATAATACCTTTATACACGTATAATGTATAAATATATATGTTATATGTATTTTTATAATTATTTAAAGTAAATTTTATAGTGACGAAAAAGTCCTTGCTGTAGTGTATTTAATTACTTTTTCAAAAGTCAGAGATGTCCTCGCTGTATTCGTTGACTATCCTCGTTGTAGACCTGTAGCCACGGGGCTTTGGCGAGGAATATTCAGCGAGGACATGCTCTCGCTATACATGTTCAGAGAGGACATTCTAACATTTAGCGAGGACTTTTGTCCTTGCTGAATGTCATTTTTCTTGTAGTGATATATGTTTCTTTTAGCACCGTAAAATTTTGTATTTTACAAAGAATTGCAAACTGATTTTGCTATTATTAAATATTCATAACAATATTGAGGAAAAATACCTTGGCTCGTATATACAGGAAGACGGAGAGATACACAACGATGTAGCCCACCGTGTGCAATCAGGATGGTGCAAGTGGAGAGTAGCATCAGGGATTCTGTGTGATAAGAGGTTTCCACCAAAACTAAAGGAAAAACTATACAGAATAGCAGTACTTCCAGCTATGCTATACGGCACAGACTGTTGGGCCATAAAGAAATCGCAAGAGAGACAAATAGAGGTCACAGAAATGCGAATGCTGAGGTGGATGTATGGACACACAAGATTGGATAGGATTAGAAACGACGTCTTTTGCCAGAGGCTAGAGGTGGCATGTATCACAGATAAAATACGAGAGGAAAGACTAAGATGGTTTGGACACGTGAAGAGGAGAACGATGACAGCACCTGTTAGAGCAGTAGAGAACATCAGCGTAGAGGGTAGGAGGCGTAGAGGTAGACCTAGGTTGACTTGGGATGAGATTATTAGGCGTGATATGATAGACTTGCACCTCTCTGAGCACATGATCGAGGATAGGAGTGAGTGGAGGCGTCGAATAAAAATTAAGGACTTTTAGTGGAATTTGTGGGTGGGACGGGTTACGGTTACATGTGGCGGAACCTCCCGCATCAGGTGCAATTTTTCGTTCATCTACCCTTTTTGGGTGTTACACGTCGCTTTTTATGATGTGCGCACTATATAATTCTGTATGTGTTATTTAACTATGTGTTGTATGATATGTATTATGATTGTTATGGGTACTGCCTTCGTTAACGAGTCAGGGGTCTCTTCGGAAGCGGTCTCTCTATCTCTCAGGATAGAGGAAAGACTTGTCACCACATACCCCTCCCATACCCTGCTTTTCAGCGGGATACACTAGGTATGTTTGTTTGTTTGTAACAATATTGAGGAAAAACCGAAAACATGGATGCTAATTTGGAATTCTTAACGATTATTTTATTGCAATTTATAAAATTAAAGAATAAAATGATGATGACATATAAGCAACATTATTTTATAAAAGTTTCCTTAACAGAAGTGGAGGAATAGTGTTTCATAAAAATGGGGATATGAACACTATCCAAATGAAGCACCAAGCTTCTTGACGTTCAATTTATTTATTAAAATATTGCTAAAAATCCCCATTGTGTCAAAGGTCTGTCCTTCCATTATGCTTTCTTGCTTACAACTAGTACAATTAAATTCTTATTATATTCAGAGATATATCATTATATGTATGTACGTATACGTGTGTGTATATATATATATGTATATAAATATGTGTATATGTGTATATGTTTATATGTGTATATATGTATATGTGTATATATGTATATATGTATATATGTATATATGTATGTGTATATGTGTATATGTGTATATGTGTATATGTGTATATGTGTATATGTGTATATGTGTATATGTGTATATGAGTATATGTGTATATGTGTATATGTGTATATGTGTATATGTGTATATGTGTATATGTGTATGTGTATATGTGTATATGTGTGTATGTGTGTATGTGTGTATGTGTGTATGTGTGTATGTGTGTATGTGTGTATGTGTGTATGTGTGTATGTGTGTATGTGTGTATATGTGTATATGTGTATATGTGTATATGTGTATATGTGTATATGTGTATATGTATATATGTATATATGTATGTATGTATGTATATATGTGTATATGTGTATATGTGTATATGTGTATATGTGTATATGTGTATGTGTATGTGTATATGTGTATGTGTATATATGTATATATGTATATATGTAGGATATGGATAAATAAATTTTTTTTGTGAACACTCTATAAATTAATGTGAGCTATAAATTCACTGTGGCAAAAAGGGCACATATTTAAAATATAATAAAAAAATTATAAAATAAAAAATAACATAAAAATAAAGAATATAAAACAAAAATATTTTCATCGTTTTTCTCATTCATAAAAAAATTATGAAAAAACTTTATAAACTTTGTTTTACACATGTGTAATACTTAATTTACATATGTGTAAATAATGGGTGGACAATTTTTTTCAAAATATATCAATATAGTTCGCGTTGAAAAGATAAAAAATGCTAGATTTTATGGTGAACTTTTTTTGAAAAAATTATATCATGAAAATTTTATGAACGTTTAAAAAAATATAAAATAATATGTGACTTGCATATGATGTTCCATAAGTTTCGATGTGTGACTTACATTAATTTCTAGAGTTCTCACAAAGTAGAGAGTTCTCAATATAACCATCCCTTATGTACAAATACATATGTAGGATATGTACCATAAAAAAAACCCTTACTTTTATAAATACCCATTAACTCTCATCCAAATGTTAATCAATATTTATATGCAACAAGATGATGTCAAGTGCCTCAACTTTCTTCTAATGATAAATGAGTATTTTGGACATTTACTTGCAAATCAAAAAGTCAGATTTAGCATCACCTATATATTTTTTCTTTTTAAAGTTTATGCTCTAGTTTTTTCTATTTTCATAACTTTTTTATAATGTTATTATTACATAAAAATTAAACCATTAAATTTGCTATATTTTTCTCTTTAACACCATTACAGTATCGGGAAGAAAAAAAATTCAAAGTTCAGTTTACGCTTATGTTAGTAGCAGTTACATTGGTGTAGCGTGAACTTATACTAATGTGATAAAATTTCACTCATTTTGATCAAAAAAATTTCCCCCTTCTTAAAAATCTCCCCCCCTATTTATAAAACCTTAATAGCTTTCATATATTATATTTCTTATAAAAAAACAACCATTAAATAAAGTCTTTTTACATTTTTAATTTTTTTGTATAGATAGCTGTTGCATAAGTGTAATAAAGTAACAGACAGAGTTATATTGATATAACATGAGGTGAACCTAACGTAAATTGCGGGTTGCACTAACGCAACATGGGCTTAACGTGATGTAACAATGTAACAATTCTTAAACAAAGCTTTTTTTTTACATCAATGTAACATATGGGATTATACTAATATAACAAGGGTAAACTTGATGTAAATACGAGGGTTACATTGATGTAACATTGGTTAACTTGATAAAAATATGGGTTTACACTAATGTAACATTAGGTTAACCAGCGTAACTCCTACTTACATTAACGTAAAATATGAGCTTTGAAATTTTGTTTGAGATTATATTGTAACTAAAGAGAAAAATTTAATGATTCTAATGATGTAATTTATCTATACTACTATATAAAGCATAAACATGAGAGATAAATGTAATTTCATAAAAATTAAGACACCTAATACAAGCTTTTAAACATTAGGTAAAAGTGTTCTATGCGATAATTCCATATTTTGCCCCTCACTTAATTAAGTTCTTCTAATTAATACATTAAATAATTCATATCATTAATACATTATTAATAATATAAGATTATCTAACTCCCAACATTAATATTTTATCATTTATAATACTTTAAATTAATATTTAAATTTAGTATTATCTTATTTGAATACTTATAATGATGATATTTCATGTAGCCGATATCATATTTCATATTCCGGGGAAGCTTATGGTATAACGTTGTTTTCACGTGCAAAACATAATAAGTAATCGCGTAAAGATTCAATCATTTTTGCATTATAATTTCATCCCTTAATGGTGTGATAATTCATCACCGCGTCACAATTATCACCCAATGTAAATTCTGTTCACGCAATGTTAATTCTTTTTGCATGGTAATTTCACTCAACACTTTCTATTCTAACCTTTTATATAATTTCACTCCGTTTTGCACACTTGGTATGAAAAATGATATATAATGGAGGGATTAAGACAAAACCACCGTCTTATGAGTAACCCGCGAAAATGACATCTGGTTAATTATATAATTTATTAATTATTTATTTTTAATTGTCTAGAGTGTATTTAAATAAACTTCCATCTATTTATTTTGATTGTCTAAATCTTTAAAATACATTTATGACACACCAAAGATATGACACAATGAATTATATATAAAATTGTAATAAGTTTTTATGAGCGACACACATAACCCATGATTGTCATACTTTTCTCGTAATTTAAGACATTAACCATCTCCTATATATACATATATAAATACACATATATACATATATGGGTACGGATCTACTAAGAACCCACCTTTAATACAAGAACTCATTGACCCACATTCAATGGCTAATCAATATGTAGATGTAACAAGATGATGCCAATTGTCTTAACCTTTTTTAATGAAAAACAAACATCTTAGAATTTATACATAATGACCCCTAAAATCCATAAATTCTTACTTAACATGGTGGTGATATATGTCACCACTTACGTTTTATTTTTTTAAAATAAAAGTGTACCTCATACTTTTTAATAGTTTACTAACCTTTTTATACATTGTTATTATTTTATACTAGCGGATTAGACCCGCGCTTTGCCGTTGTATGGTTTAATGTATACGTGAATGTCGTAATGATAGTTTTTTAGGTTATAAAATCTGATGATCTATATGTTATTACTAATCACCCGGAAAAAACTACGTGCGAAACACTGATAAAAATGTAACATAAAAAAACTATAAAAAATATATATCTCAAAACAGATAAGAAAAATAACAAATGAATATATGATGACTTTATTATAATTAACAAGCTATATTGTAAATTGGTTAAAAGAAAATTTTGACATAATTCGAACGCTTATATATAAAACTTTAACAATAAGTCAATAAATATAAATTTGACATAACTTGAAGCCTTATGTATAAAATTAAAAAAAAAGTTAAAGTGATTAACTGTAAATTTAACATAATTTGAAAACTATAAAATTAAAAAAATAAAATGAGCAGGTAGCAATTTTGAAAAAAAAAAGAGAGAGAGAAAGTGTCGTGATTAGTTTTAAAAAATTCCTTAAAGTGTTTAAATATAATATTATAAGAAAAATAAAGTAAGTTTTTTAATAGTTTGGAGAAAAAAATTATTGTCATGGGTCATGATATTGAGTAAAAACCTTAACATACACTTCTTATAATCTTTTCTTATTATTATATATAGTGATAGTGATGTGATGTGTTGTATCTAGTCTTTTTTCCAACATGTCTTAAACACTGATATATTTAGGTATTATTATTATAACTATATAATTATTCAAGGATTATATACTTAAATGAAAAAATAAAATAATACTTAAATCAAATAGTATTAAGTTATAAAAATATAAAAAATAAATGTATGTATATCAATATTGATTTAAATTATTTTAAAAAAGATAATATTTAAAATAAATATATTAAATAACATATTAATTAGGATAAATTTATTAAATATGGGAAAATTAGAAATTATTATATATAACAATTGTAACTTATGTTTAAAAAAATTATATTAGGTGTATTAAAATTTGAGTAGTATGACAAGTGTGTTATCCTCAAATAGTTTTCATAATAGTATAAATAATATAGATATTATATATACATATTAATCGCTTTGGTCGGTGGCAACAGTACCACCGCACCAACAAAACCCTAATCCCCACATCTAGAGCTTTACAGCCCCTTCAACCCCTTCAGCCCCGAACTTCTACCCTCGACCTCCTCCTTCAGCTCCGTTGATGATGATGTCGGTGCAGCCGGAGATGATGCTGGGAGCGTAGGCAAAGACGCCCTGTGGTGCGAGTACGAGTCGGTGTTCGCTGCGGCATCGCATCTTCGGCGAACGATCGGAAAACCATCGCATCGCCGCCGTCAACCTCCACCTCCGGCAGCAAAAAAGTCGTGATCAAAAGCGCCGATATGAAGGAAGAAATGCAAAATGAAGCTGTAAACATCGCCATTTCGGTAATCAATCCGCCTTCATCTGTTTAATATGAATTTTGTTTGTTCCGACGCCTTGAATCCGTGATCTCACTGTTCATAATTGTTTACTTACTTCAGTTTTGTGAAATTCTGTTGAATCGGAGTTCGGTTGAGTTTTTACAGGCGTTTGAGAGTAGTAGTGTGGAGAAGGATGTTGCGGAGCAGATTAAGAAGCAGTTTGATAAGAATCACGGTCCTACTTGGCACTGTATCGTCGGCAAAAACTTCGGTAAATGCTTATTTTTATTAGAATTCATGATTCGATTTCTAAGTTAACTCACAGTTTTATCGGATTTGACTTTTGAGTGACAATGAAATCAAGTGTGTAGTCGATTCATAAAACTGTTACTTTGTAGATTGTTGATTAATCGGTGGTTTTTCGTTTTAGTAATTTCGTTTATGATGATCATACATCAACTGTTGTCGCCGATTTTGAAGTTAAACCTAGAATTTATACAATTTTAGCCATGGTAGCTGCTACCAATTAAGGCAAAACGTTTTAGCTTTGTTATGATATAGGAAATTGATAGATCTAGGTAGGGCTCAGATTGAATCTGTTCATCTCTTCATCCTTTAGATAACTTTTGTGTTTCACAAATTGATTCAGGAGGACTCTAATAGGCATTACTAACACATTTATTATTATTATTATTGTTACTGCAGGAGATGTTGATGTTAATTCGGAGAAGAAGGTAGATGTTGCGTTTGAGTGCGGTGATAGCCGTGGTAATGGCGATGCGAACCATCGCATCGCCGCCGTCAACCTCCACCTCCGGCAGCAAAAAAGTCGTGATCAAAAGCGCCGATATGAAGGAAGAAATGCAAAATAAAGCTGTAAACATCGCCATTTCGGTAATCAATCCGCCTTCATCTGTTTAATATGAATTTTGTTTGTTCCGACGCCTTGAATCCGTGATCTCACTGTTCATAATTGTTTACTTACTTCAGTTTTGTGAAATTCTGTTGAATCGGAGTTCGGTTGAGTTTTTACAGGCGTTTGAGAGTAGTAGTGTGGAGAAGGATGTTGCGGAGCAGATTAAGAAGCAGTTTGATAAGAATCACGGTCCTACTTGGCACTGTATCGTCGGCAAAAACTTCGGTAAATGCTTATTTTTATTAGAATTCATGATTCGATTTCTAAGTTAACTCACAGTTTTATCGGATTTGACTTTTGAGTGACAATGAAATCAAGTGTGTAGTCGATTCATAAAACTGTTACTTTATAGATTGTTGATTAATCGGTGGTTTTTCGTTTTAGTAATTTCGTTTATGATGATCATACATCAACTGTTGTCGCCGATTTTGAAGTTAAACCTAGAATTTATACAATTTTAGCCATGGTAGCTGCTACCAATTAAGGCAAAACGTTTTAGCTTTGTTATGATATAGGAAATTGATAGATCTAGGTAGGGCTCAGATTGAATCTGTTCATCTCTTCATCCTTTAGATAACTTTTGTGTTTCACAAATTGATTCAGGAGGACTCTAATAGGCATTACTAACACATTTATTATTATTATTATTGTTACTGCAGGAGATGTTGATGTTAATTCGGAGAAGAAGGTAGATGTTGCGTTTGAGTGCGGTGATAGCCGTGGTAATGGCGATGCGGACGCTGTTGATGTATGGATTTAGCTATTTTCTTCACATGTTTTCTGTGTCAGATTTAGTCTCATAAGTTCAAGAATTGATGCAGTAGGCTCAGGGCCAATATGAGCTCTTGATGGAAAGATGCAATAATAAGAAAAGCGTGTGTGAGAGACGGAGTTGTGCTAGAGGTGGCAAATTGAACAAACCCGGGTTGGTAGTCAACACATATACTTTTTTGTAGGACTGAGTTTAGGTTGATCCATAGCACTTCCCATCTCAGTAAAATGATTTTGAAATTTTATACCTCAATACACTTCTGCACGACTTTCAACCCCTTTGTCCTGTTTACTTGGTAGCTATTTTTTATTTTATCCATTTCATAACATAACCCAAGTTGACCCGTCCATAAGTTATTGCATTATAGCAGAATATAACAAAAGAATGCAGGGTTATTATGAGCCTACAACTTTTAAAACGATTCTAGATAGAACTAATTTGTTAATCGATGTTTGGCAGAGAAACAAGCGTCATCCAAAGTCAGCTGATCTTGATTTGAGTGGTAAAGGTGAATTAAGTGCTCATGTCAACTATGCCTCTTGAGAAAAAGCAAGCTGATTTTGCTGATGTAACATTTTTAATATTGTTTTAGGTGGTGGTTCTCAGATTGAGATTTCAGCTTCTGGAAAACATTCGAAGAAGGTATGATTTATCCTCCTTTCTCTCACGAATTACAATGGAAAAACTGAAATTTCTTTCACAGATTGAATAATCTGGCTGTCTGCGTTTTTATCCCAACATTCTTTGTAAATGCTTAGGTTCACTTAAGGACTATCACATCAATCGTTGATGGCCTGAAGAAGCTCTACATTCAGAAACTAAAGCCTTTAGAATCTATGCATAAATTTCATGAATTTGTTTCTCCTGCATTGGTACGTTATCTTCATGTTGCAAATGATCTTCCAAGCATTATGTGGATTATAATATATGTATTATAAAAAAGCATGAAGAATGATAATAAGTTTTGTTGTTAACTGTTGCTTGTGCTTTTATAGACCAACAGTGATTTTGATGCCAGGCCCATGGTGATGCTTTTGGGTCAATACTCAACAGGGAAAACAACATTCATAAAACATCTGCTTAGAAGTGGTTATCCAGGTAAGTTCATCACTTGGCAATTTCGATGTTGCGTTTGAGTGCGGTGATAGCCGTGGTAATGGCGATGCGGACGCTGTTGATGTATGGATTTAGCTATTTTCTTCACATGTTTTCTGTGTCAGATTTAGTCTCATAAGTTCAAGAATTGATACAGTAGGCTCAGGGCCAATATGAGCTCTTGATGGAAAGATGCAATAATAAGAAAAGCGTGTGTGAGAGACGGAGTTGTGCTAGAGGTGGCAAATTGAACAAACCCGGGTTGGTAGTCAACACATATACTTTTTTGTAGGACTGAGTTTAGGTTGATCCATAGCACTTCCCATCTCAGTAAAATGATTTTGAAATTTTATACCTCAATACACTTCTGCACGACTTTCAACCCCTTTGTCCTGTTTCCTTGGTAGCTATTTTTTATTTTATCCATTTCATAACATAACCCAAGTTGACCCGTCCATAAGTTATTGCATTATAGCAGAATATAACAAAAGAATGCAGGGTTATTGTGAGCCTACAACTTTTAAAACGATTCTAGATAGAACTAATTTGTTAATCGATGTTTGGCAGAGAAACAAGCGTCATCCAAAGTCAGCTGATCTTGATTTGAGTGGTAAAGGTGAATTAAGTGCTCATGTCAACTATGCCTCTTGAGAAAAAGCAAGCTGATTTTGCTGATGTAACATTTTTAATATTGTTTTAGGTGGTGGTTCTCAGATTGAGATTTCAGCTTCTGGAAAACATTCGAAGAAGGTATGATTTATCCTCCTTTCTCTCACGAATTACAATGGAAAAACTGAAATTTCTTTCACAGATTGAATAATCTGGCTGTCTGCGTTTTTATCCCAACATTCTTTGTAAATGCTTAGGTTCACTTAAGGACTATCACATCAATCGTTGATGGCCTGAAGAAGCTCTACATTCAGAAACTAAAGCCTTTAGAATCTATGCATAAATTTCATGAATTTGTTTCTCCCGCATTGGTACGTTATCTTCATGTTGCAAATGATCTTCCAAGCATTATGTGGATTATAATATATGTATTATAAAAAAGCATGAAGAATGATAATAAGTTTTGTTGTTAACTGTTGCTTGTGCTTTTATAGACCAACAGTGATTTTGATGCCAGGCCCATGGTGATGCTTTTGGGTCAATACTCAACAGGGAAAACAACATTCATAAAACATCTGCTTAGAAGTGGTTATCCAGGTAAGTTCATCACTTGGCAATTTCAATGCAATAACTTATGAACGGGTCAACTTGGGTTATGTTATGAAATGGATAAAATAAAAAAATAGCTACCAAGGAAACAGGACAAAGGGGTTGAAAGTCGTGCAGAAGTGTATTGAGGTATAAAATTTCAAAATCATTTTACTGAGATGGGAAGTGCTATGGATCAACCTAAACTCAGTCCTACAAAAAAGTATATGTGTTGACTACCAACCCGGGTTTGTTCAATTTGCCACCTCTAGCACAACTCCGTCTCTCACACGCGCTTTTCTTATTATTGCATCTTTCCATCAGGAGCTCATATTGGCCCTGAGCCTACTACAGATAGATTCGTTACTGTCATGGTATGTTCTAGATCCTTTTCAGAGAAATTAATTGGCAGCTGAATTTTTGGATTTAAAAGAAAATTTCAAAACAAGTCGAACCGGCTAAACCATCTTTGTCGAATTTTTTTTGCTTTCTGCAGAATGGAACTGATGAGAGAAGTATACCCGGGAATACGGTTGCTGTTCAGGCAGACATGCTGTTTAATGGTCTAACTACTTTTGGAAGTGCATTCTTGTCAAAATTCCAGTGTTCTCAAATGGCTCATCCTGTGAGTTAATATTATTAAAGCATGCATAAATTATACGAGTTCAACAATTTTCTTTCTCTTTAAAACTAATCATATGTTATGTTGTTTGACTAAAAAGCTATTGGAGCATATTACATTTATCGACACCCCTGGTGTTCTATCAGGCGAAAAACAAAGAACACAAAGAAGCTATGACTTCACAGGTGTAACATCTTGGTTTGCAGCAAAATGTGATCTGATTTTACTTCTAATTGATCCTCACAAACTTGATATAAGCGATGAGTTCAAACGGGTCATATCATCATTAAAAGGACATGATGACAAAATCCGTGTGGTCTTGAACAAGGCTCATCACGTTGATACCCAACAAGTAAGAAAACATTTGTCCCCACTGTTAATTCTAAGTTGGTGAGTAATGTATAAAATTGTTTTGTTTTATGGATCATGAGGGTGTATGGAGCACTTATGTGGTCACTTGGTAAAGTTTTAAACACTCCAGAGGTTATGCGTGTTTACATCGGGTATGCTCTGATTGCTATCTTGATGCATCTGTGCTTTGTTACTGTTTTTGGTTTTATAAACTCATGTGACATATTTTTCGAGGCCAGTTCGTTTAATGATAAACCCATAAACGCGACCGATGATGGGCCACTGGGGGCAGAACTATTTAAGAAAGAGCAGGATGACCTTCTAAGTGACTTAAAAGACATACCTAAAAAGGCTTGTGATCGCAGAGTGAGTTAACTTCTGGCATTTTAAATATTTTAATTAGGTTGAGTTAATTATGTACTTATAACTTGGGCAAATTTAGTGACTTTGGTATATCAAAACAAGGTTGAGGTAGTTTTTAGTGCAAAATAAGAAAGTATGTTCGTTTTTATGGTATGAGCCCTATAGCTTATGTGTCATTAATCATGACCAACATATTTTGAACAGATCAACGAGTTTGTGAAACGTGCTCGGTCTGCTAAGATTCATGCTTACATCATGAGCCAGGCTGAGTACAGAATATCTATATATGGAAGGAAGCAAAGTGAGTGGGACAATTTGGCAAGTTGGATCGTGAATAATGAATTGTACAGTGAGAATGTCGTCTGGTTGATTCAGGTACTTAAGTTTAACCATTCCCGTTAGTTATGAGATATACATTGAACAGCCGGTAACATCTATGGGCCAATGACGATGGACGAGGATCCGTCTGAGACCGCCCTTTTTTTACTTGTCGATGATGACGGATCAAGATTCGTATCAGACGATGTTGCTATGGTTATTCCTGTTGCTATTTAGTTGATCTGGTTTGTGTAGGTGGCGGCGATGTAGCTGTCACCACGCCCTCTCGGCGGCGATGGTTTGTTTTCCCCTTTGTGGATTCACTATGGGCCGGAAACATCTATCGGTCGATGATGATGGATGAGAACGAGTAATTGTATCAAGCTCCCGCGGCAACGCGCGGGAGAAATAACTAGTTGATTATTATTATCATTATAAGTATAAAAATATTTAATAATTATATAGTTAAGTATTCAAAAATATACTACTTATTTATAATTTTATAATAATAATAATAATAATAATAATAATTACTATTATTATTATTATTATTGTTATTATTATTATTATAAAAGTATTAGTAAATTTAATCATGATATTCGCACGTTCTTCTCTGGTCGGGTCTCTAATTACAAATGTAATCATTAACTAGTTTCTTCATCCCATGCGTTATGGTAGAAAAATATGCCATGTACTGGATCTGTTCCCGAAAGTACCCTTAAAAAAGGAACATTTGCTCTCCCCAGCCATTTCGGGCATGTTTAAGCAAAAACAAGCCGTATGATACTTACAAAGGTTCTGACACGTGTTTTACTCTATTAGTATAAGAAAATTTCTTATTATAAGCCAAAAGCTTCGACGTGTAACCAAAAGATAACGGGAAAGGTTGTTCACATGGTCTCTGTACAACTCAAAAGTTATACAAGTTAAAAGGACCTAATATGTAATTTTGTTATCTTTTACTTGTTTAGGTATAAACCATATATGTATTTTTACATTATGAATATTATCATTAAGTACGAAGCAATTCATATGTATAACTCATACTCATAATCTTTAGTTAATTAACGGTTTCAGTTACGTTTTAGTTTGACCTAGTATTTATGATTATTTAATGAATTTAGCAATCTAAAGTGATCGAAGGTTTCTATGTGTGTGTCCAATGTCGTCTTAAGATGTGCTGCCATACGGGCCGTGGATCTGCAATGCCTTAGGCCTTTGGGCCTAATTGGGACGATTGGGCCTTGACCGATTGGGCCTTTGGACCGATTGGGCCTTTGATTTTAGAACCAACATTTGATGGTATTGTAGATTTATACAATATTATATTATGATACTAGTGATTTTTAGTCCAAGTAATTTCAAGTAGTTGAGATCCGGTGCCCCCAAGACTTTATAAAAATAAGGAGATTTCTTGTTTTCAAGTCCCACTTTTGAACAAAAAAAAAAGGTTTTAGATTGGGCTAGAGGATTTTCTCACTTAAGGTGAGTTTTCTACTGAGGGAGGTTTTGGTTTTATACTCGAGTAACAGAGATGATCGGGGGATAGTGTCTCGCCAGGGATCCTTTAGCCGCTCAAAAAAAAGAGTAAGTATTAAAAGCTAGGACAATAAATCTTATGTCATCAACGGTGTTTCTAGCATGAGAAGAACCTTTCATATAAATAGATCCATACAAAGTTAAATGAACCGAGATCAAATTGTTTTTCTCCATAAGTTATCAAACAATCATTCTCGAAAGATAATACTTGAAGATTTTAATCACTTCGACATCCAAGTCTTCTGTATTCTTTCTTTAGCTTCTCAAAAAGCATCAAATATATAACATATTATGTTTATTGTTTATAACTTTAGTTTCAAAATATGAATATTTCAAGTTAATTTTATATTTTAACAGTTTTATGTTATTATGTTATTAAATGTTAATTAACTAGTTTTAATAAGACGCGCATTACGTCGGGGACGTAAAACCTTAAAAGAGATTAATGTTAAAACGTTGTTGCGGACCCTTATGTTGAAGATAAGAAAAATGACATATGGACAATGCTGATAACATCTTACTATTCTAATAAAAGTGTAACTATGGTTGCCACATGTCATTTTTTAGACTCATTTAATGCCACGTGTCAGCATTATATTCAATCTAATCAAATTTTCCCGTTTCTCTCTCCTATTAAATAACCACATTAATTACTAATAATATTTACTATTTATTTTTACATTATAATTAGTTTTTTAATAAATTAAGAAAGATAAATTTTTATTAATGTTATTTCTGTAGAGATAGTTTTTTTATAAAAAGATTTGTTTCTAAAAAATAAATTTATTTTTACATAATATTTTAAAATTGTTTCTTAAAGTAATTTTTTAATAAAACAAAAATAATTAAAATAGGGATTTATAGTATGGGAATTAAAAAAAAATAAATGTTTTAAAATAAAATACCTATTTATCTTTGAGAAAATAAAAAAAATTAAAAAGTTCATATTATTATTTTATTACTTATAACTATTACTTATACATAATTTCAATCATATCATGTTTTAGTCTATCGTTTTATAATTAATAGTTTTTATTTAATTTAATATTTTATTTATTCAACCCATGTATTACACGGGTTTACTAAAGCTAGTTCGATATATATTCATTAAATCTTAAAAAAAGGACAAAAACACCTAAAATAAAACAATACAAGAAAGGGAAAATAGAACCTTTTTTCCCTATTAAGAAATGAATTAATAGTAATGGAATAAACTAAATTTTAGATATTAAATAACTATGATATTAAAGGTACCAATACATGAACAAAGTGTTCATCTTCAAGTGAGGGTCGAGGGTCGAGGGTCGAGGGTCGAGGGTCGAGGGTCGAGGGTCGAGGGTCGAGGGTCGAGGGTCGAGGGTCGAGGGTCGAGGGTCGAGGGTCGAGGGTCGAGGGTCGAGGGTCGAGGGTCGAGGGTCGAGGGTCGAGGGTCGAGGGTCGAGGGTCGAGGGTCGAGGGTCGAGGGTCGAGGGTCGAGGGTCGAGGGTCGAGGGTCGAGGGTCGAGGGTCGAGGGTCGAGGGTCGAGGGTCGAGGGTCGAGGGTCGAGGGTCGAGGGTCGAGGGTCGAGGGTCGAGGGTCGAGGGTCGAGGGTCGAGGGTCGAGGGTCGAGGGTCGAGGGTCGAGGGTCGAGGGTCGAGGGTCGAGGGTCGAGGGTCGAGGGTCGAGGGTCGAGGGTCGAGGGTCGAGGGTCGAGGGTCGAGGGTCGAGGGTCGAGGGTCGAGGGTCGAGGCTTGAGGGTTGAGGCTTGAGGCTTGAGGCTTGAGGCTTAAGAGGCTTGAGGCTTGAGGCTTGAGGCTTGAGGCTTGAGGCTTGAGGCTTGAGGCTTGAGGCTTGAGGCTTGAGGGTTGAGGGTTGAGGGTTGAGGATTGAGGGTTGAGGGTTGAGAGTTGAGCGTTGTGGCTTGAGGTGATCACATAGTGAATAAAATTAAATAACCAGGGTTAGTATTGGATAATATATAAGTTAGTCGTTCTACAACACTACAAAACACCGAAGGTGGTAAATGCATCATCAAGGATCTATTCTCTTTCTCATTCCATGTTGTGGTTCTCTTCTTGATAATGAACCTGACCAACAACATCGAGGTTTTCTTCTCTTGTGTCTTAGCGCCTTGAAACTCAATGACAATGTCATTTCATGTCAACATCAGCGTTGATATGTGCAAGTCAAGCTATTACTTTGGGGGATAACTTACCTCATTTTTTGCGTGTCAACTATTCTTTCTCATATCATAATTACATCCTTGCTCGTGGAAACCTAACACTACTCCCGTTTACATACGCTTTATTTGAAAATGAACGCCTGAAAAGTTTTATCTTCTTCTCTCAATATATATTCACTAGCTTTAGTAAACCCGCGTAATACACATATTGAATAAATAAAATTTTAAAATAATAAAAATTTATTAATTGTAAATGATATTATGAGATATGATATGACTGAAATTTACATATGAGTACACACTATAAGTAATAAATCAATGGTATCAACTTTTAAAAACTTTATTTTAAACTTTTCCAAAAAATAAATAAATAAGCAATTTGTTCTAAAATAAATCGCAAAAACAAATGTCATTTAAACTTTTTTTATTATAACTCTCAATTTTAATTATTTTTTGTTTTTTTAAAAAGGTATACTTTTTTAAAAACATGAATTTTAAAATATATTGTATTATAAAAAAAGTTTGATGTTTAAAAAAAATTCTTATTTTATAAGCATTTATTTCTATAAAAATAACATTAATAAAAAGATCGCTTTCTTATTTATTAAAAAACTATTTTTAATATAAAAATTAGATCATTAGTAATTAAGTAAATATTTAATATGAGAAATAAGCGAATAAATATAATGAGAATGATTGTGATACTGAATGTATCATCTTAAGTTACCTTTTTATAATTTTATTAGAGTATCAAGACATTTAAACACTTTTCAAACATACAAGTTTTTCTTTTCAAATATGACTTTTCATGAATAAATTGTTTTAAAAGCTTTATCGTTTCATTGAAATTTGAATACATACATATGAAAACAAGTTTGACTTCCTTTCCCAAATCCAAATGTTCACTTCTAATTTAACTACTGCAAAAAAATGAGTACGTTGTTGCCAAGAAGACATCTAGAATATAGAGAGATGTGATGAGAAACACATTGAATGAAAAAATATAAAAAATATAAAAAGTGTACATTTATATAAAATCTAAATGTTTTCGATGCACGTTTAAGAGTAAAATATCTCCCTTTATGTAAGAGCTCTAGAATTCAATTCTCGTAAAATATGTATAGAGTAATAGAGTTGTCACCATATCTTTTCTATAATTCTACATTGAACCTTTCCATTTATATATAACATAACCGGAGGTGGTTAGTGGTTATACGAGATGGGATTGTAGGTGACCCAAACTTTCATTACATGTTAAAAGTCAACCTTTGACCTGAGATAATTTTGACCTTTTGTCAACCAAAAACACTTGCCCCTTGGAGCTAATCAATGGTCAGAAATTTAAACCTCATCTAATTATTCAATTTCACCGGAAAATTAGACCAAAGACAAAAGCTAATTACACACGTAACACAACACCACCGGAGAAACATCAAATCTCCCGGCAATACGACGGCACAACGCCGTACTCCGCCTCAACACCGTAGCTACCTTTGCCGGAGATCCCCGTCGGCGCCGTGAACAGCCACCGATCGACGTCGGAGTCGCAGGAGTCCGCCCGTTTAGCGAATCGGCCTTTGATTCGAGGCCGTGTTTCTGCATACGCTTTTCGTGATGCGTATCGGATCGTCTTCTCGAACTTTCGATTCTTACGCTTCTCTCTGTATCGCATAACCCTAGCTTCTCGATCTACTCCGGTTAATTGTGTAGGTTGTTGAGCTCCGGTGGTGATTCCGTTCATTTCGCCTCCGTCGTTCGCCTGTAAAACGAATTGATGAGAGATTTCCGACGCCGATTTGCCTTCCGGTACTATTCCGGCATCGATTGAAGATGAAGATACCTGAAATTCGGTAAGATATCGATTTATAAACATTTTAGCACATAACAGATCTGAGACACATAATAGATGACTAGTAGGGTTAGATGTTTACGCTGTGGTTCATCGATTGTGTTAGGTAACTGTTATTGTTGTATGAATTGATGTTCGATCTGGTGAAATCGATCTCGAATCGATTCTCCGATGAGCGACGTTCTCCGATCTGCGGTGGTGGAAAATGCTTCACCGGTGGCGTTGTTTCGAACGGAACTACGCTGTCGTTGACGGAATTGAAGTGGCTGTGAAGCCTTGCGTCCGTCGGCACCGGAAATTCGAAATCTAGAAGATGATCGGATTCAGGAAACAATACGTCAATCGATTTCATATCCTCCGGTGAATTGTCGCAAGGATATTTCACATCGATGTTGATTGAATCTGCCGGAATCCCCCAATTGATGTCATCGTTTGTTATGGTGCTCTGTAAGTCATCGTTGCCGGTGCCGGAGGTCGGTTCAAGGAACGTGCAGGCGGAGGATTTCACCAGAATCTCCGCACAATCGTAGAACGGAACCACCGGAGTCCGGTCATGCCGGCGAGATAGCGGATTGGCCGAATGTATATCGCGGTCGCATGCGACACAGAGCGCCGCAGCGTCCGCTTTACACGTGACGCTCGCGGGCGCCTGCTCGCACACTTCACACATCCACACACGCTCGTGTCGCGTGTGGCTGTGAAGTTTCACGTCACACGCGAGACACAAGAACGCCGTGTCCTTGCGGCAGAACAGCAAGGCCACGGCGATCTTGCACGACTCGCATAACTTCGCGGGCACGTTCCACCCCACCGGAAAACACTTGACGCCACCAACGGTTTCCACCATCTTCATATCTTCAATTGACACTTGGCTTTTGTGTGTGAGTGTTTGTGTGTGCGACTGTGCGGTGATTGTATTTGTTAATTTGTTATTGCATTGATCAACAGGAAGGAGGAGTGTATCTATATCTGATCTCGAGTAGGAGATAGGGGCTGACGAATACGTTGGCGACACGTGGATAGATAATGGCCAATAAAAAGATTTGATTATAAGATAAAATAAGATTTTTTTTTTTAAGTTGTCATGTGTCTGTCCTGATGAGGTGGGCTCCGTGGGTGGGCAATGACTGACAGCTGCGTTGATGAAATCTATATATTATTGCATTTCTGATATTATTAAACTTCTTTTATTTTAAGAATTATATCTATGTACGCATATGTGTGTATTTATATGATTTAATAACTCTCAGCAACCCGTAATAGTTTAGCTGTTTGTAATGGTTAAGTAAGTGCAAGTATAAAATATTATAAAGCGGATGTCATATGGATTGGAGTGGTTTCACCCTTTAAACTTATTAAAGATGAATAATGGTTTAGTGAGTGTGAGTCATTTTTTTTATTTGATTGGAATACAAAATTTTATAATATGAGATGCTGATGTGTTCTTAAATGATTGGCCAAGTTTTATAGCGATGGCCTTGTGCTTGTTGTGGTGGTCACACCCCCATGGGCCGCACCCCTCTCACAAGTGTGTCATGGTGTGGAGGTGGCTATGGTGTTGGTGTAGTGATCACATCATCATAGGCTCGTTTCCTTGCACATAGCCTAAGATCTCATAATGGGAATATTAACTAATGTGTTAAGCTTGAATCTTAGATTAACAAAAATAACAGTTGAAATCATTGTAAAATAACAATTAAGTTTAAGTATTTTCAATATAATCATTTATATTTTTTCTACGTATTAAAACAAGTCAAGTGTTTATATTGTTTTATTATTATGAAATTTATTGTACTTTTTAAATTAAGTCATTTATATTTTTTCTACGTATAAATGATTTAAATGAAATTTATTACATCAAACGATAACAAAACAATAAGGAAAATTCTTATATGTTTTAGTAAACTATTTAACTTAATGCGCAAGAGTTTTTAGTTATAATAGAATTTTAGTGACTTCGTAAAATATCAAAGAAAATTATCTACTATAAGCTTACTTATTGTTATTTTTTTTAACGGCTAACGATTCTTACTCACCAAATTACACCATTGCTTAGGTTTGAACCTAAAACCTCCCCTTTAAAAAGCAAAACCTCTATCAAATGGGATAGCCCCACATTGAGATAAGCTTTTTTTTTGAAAGGAATGAAATAAATAAATAAATAAATTTGTACAAACCGGATAGTGATGTGGGCCACTTTTTTAATCACGGATCTTGACCCGATTTTCTTTCTACTTTTTATCCTTTTTTAAAAACTTTTACTTTCTATTTAAAGTAACTTTCGGGAATTAAATGAGAACCAACAGGTGTTGGATTCCGCTATTATAGTATTATCAGCTTCTTTTAAACTAGCAAGGTCAACTTAGTATATAGCATATGACATTAGTCATCATGCCATTTTAATCTGTTAATGGGTCCACTCTTAGATAATATAAAACTTGTTAACTTTGTCATTTTTTTATTATACAATTTGTTACGTGTATGTATTAAATCGAATTGCTTATTGACTTATATAAGAGACTCCTTAAAGCATTTGCTCTTTAAACCTTAGAAAATTACTTAAATTGCATAATTTATTTTTCTCAAAATATATACATTAAGATCAAGTAAAATATAAACTTTATATTCTTCTTTTTGTTGTTTTTACTTTTATGATTAATCGTTCTATTAGATATAGTAAAAAGGGTTTATAACTAAAATCATTGTTATAACTTGAAGACTTTGCGTCAAACGTAAAATTAATTATATATAATACTGATTATCAAGTGGATTATGCATTATGAGTTGTACCCAAGCTTTAGTGAGTTGTACTCACTTTTATTTTTTTTGTTTTTATTTTATTTTATTACTTTTAATCCTAATACTTTTACGTTTTCTACATTTAACCCTTATAATTTTCATTTTGAACTTTGGTTGCCTATTCTTTTTATTTTTTACAACATTTCGTTTTACATTTCGGTTTAAATTTTACGGGTTGACACGCCACAATGTGCGCGTGTGGTTCAATGTTTTTACGTCTATCTTTTTTCCGTTGAACGGTCCCGTCACAACGCGATTCTTAGATCGACTTGATTTTGATCTTTTATGTTTTACGTTTAACGTGCGAGTTCAACGTTTTTACGCCTACTTTCAGTTCAGTTTCATTTCCCACCTTTTTTTCTTCTTTAATACGAGTTTTTTCTGTATTGGTGGTCGCTAATAGTGATATGAAATTGGCGCTACTTGGCATGATTTTATGCCCCCCGCCGCAACACGAGGGGTTAATACTAGTTTTATTTAAATAACAAGAATTGTTCTTCTTTTTAGTTTTTACTATTTTGTTGCATAACTTGTCTTCCCTCATAGCGAATTTAAAACATTGTTTGCTAATTGGCATCACTTGCAATTAGTCTGGATCGAGCTTTCACTCGCCCAGGATATAACCGTCTCTATCAATTCGGTTTTGCGGATCAAATGTTATATATTTTATTGTAATTGAATTGACTAATTACCAATGTAATCATGATATTTATCAAAAAAGTCAAAAGGTGCGGAGTGCATAATTATTTGAGTTTATTGTGATAAAATCCATTTAGGGGCTACCTTAAGCAATAGAGGTTCTAAGGGGGCAATGCCTGGCTAGGATCGGGGGCAGCATCTTTGGTAGTGAGGTCCAAGGGACGGTAACCCCTGGCTAGGATCGAAATTTCATATGTGAAATTCGGAGGTTAAAACAGTTGAATTTGTATCCCAGGAAGATTTCGAATTTGCTTAGACTATTGGTCAGTTTGTTTTGACTCTTTTTTTTGGTTCATGATTTTGACATACACAAACATCATATTTTGTTTCTAACTTGAGTTTTATCCGATTAAACATTTGATGTGAATCCAAATAATTTCAATCTGAAAGCAAACTTGCGACTCTCAAAAATTTCAAGTTATTGATCATCATATTGTCACACCTCGACCGACGGCAGAATCATCGGAGCGGACGAGGGAATAATTGATTGTTCATAACACATGGTTGTCTAATAGTGGAGATAATATTAAAATCATATTACAAGATAGCATGAGTTTCCACAAGCAATTACAACAATTGAAGTCACAAATAGTAATTGTCTTTTATTTTGATTAAGTCCGGTTCTAAAATGAGCATGTAGAACATGTAGAAGTCCACTAACTTGCTTAACCTGAAATCATATGAAAAGTAACGAGTCAGCTAAAAATTAGCCGGTGAGTAATCACAGTTTTGAATATACATATAGATTGATTGATTGATTGAGAATAATCCAATTTACAAGGTAACGTTAAGACTTATATTGCAATAGCAAAGCATATAGATAAACCGACACAATATAAACCCCTTGACTTGACACTTGCATATAATAGACTTGCACACAAACACCATAGATTGACTAATTGCCTCTGGCACAATCACCACTCGTAGGCCATGTGGGGTGGGTTATCCAAACCAGTAAATCTACCATTGATATCAGGATTGATTGATTGAATTAGGGTTCTACTGTCGTCCAGTTTATCATAGTATGTTCACATAGTTGCAAGTAATAACATAACCTGTCTTGAATTGAATTTAGAATGAAATAACAATAGAATGTCATGATTGAATATTGTATCACATGATTTCCCTCAAATAAGAAATGATATAAAAAGGGGATATGAATACTCACTTGATTGATGAGATTAGAATTTGGACGTGATAGATTAGACACCAACGATTTCCTTAGGAGTAATCTACGGAACGGTGTCTCGAGTTAGAATAATAATAATATGAGAATTGGGATAGATTAGGGTTCCTATTGGATTTTGAATGATAGTTAAAATAAAATAATTTATTTAGTTTGAATGTCTTGAAATAAATAAAATGAATTTATTGAAAGTGATTATGTTTAGAATTTAATAGAAATAAATGTATTATTACGCGTAACCGTTTGATTTATTGTTAAAATGAGAGAAAAACAAATAACTAATTTTATTAATTAATTATATGATAATTAATTAATATTATTTAATTATTTAAGTGACTTAAGGAAATAAAATGATTTGGAACGATTTAGATATAAAACTTTTATATCTAATTGAAATAATCATGATTTAAACAATAATACATAAATATTTTTTGAACCAATAATGATTTAGTGATTCTTTTTAACCATTATAAAAAGAGAATCCATTTTATAAGAAATATAAACTATTTATATTATTTATTTAAAACAAATAATAACATAAATAAATAAAATGTTAAGATAAATTTCAAAAAATAATTAGATAGTTTCTAAAAATATTTAATGTTAGTAAAATATTTTTATAATTTTTAGAATTTTTTTTGTAATTTTTAAAGGCTTAAAAAGGCCTTAAAAACAAAAGAGGGTGCCCGGGGTCGAACCCGGGACCTCTTGGATTGCATGTGAGTCGGGAACCAGTGAACCATGGCATACAGCCGCAATAATCCTTGGTTTCCAATTCTTTTAAACACAAACACCGATTGACCCCCAATTTGTATGAACCCTAATTTCGATTTGAGCAAAATTGAACCCCAAATCGATTATGTCAATGAAATTAATCATGGGGCTTTTGCTCCTCATGTAAAACCAAGTGTGTGTGTGTGTGTGTGTGTTGAATTACCCTTAATGATGTAGAGATTGATGGAGTCGAGTTCGAGTTGCTCACGGCTTAAATCCAATCTTGAATCGACGGGTGGGTGTGTGTTTGATCAAATTGAAGTTGCAGAAAGTTTGTGTGAGCGTAAAGGAGTGTTTGCCCTCTATTTATAGGGGTTGATTTGATGTTAAAGTATTCGATCGGTTTCAACTTGCTTGTTGATGGTTCGGGTTGATTTGGTTTGTGTTTAAACCGATTTTATGTTAAATTAATGTTTGATTATTATTCTAATTGGGATTGTGCGATTCCAGGCTGTGTACACTCGATGTTTCCACTTAATTGATTCGAATTCAAGTGGGGCGGTTGAGTTCGATTTCCAGGTCGCACTAACAGACTCAATTTTTCGAATTTAAGTGGGTCTTGAGTTCGAATCTTACACATGGTATTGTCGGGAAGGTTTGATTGGGTTAAAACCGATTTATTTCGAGTGTTTTGGCTTCTCCGGAGGGTCGCTGGAGGTGTGGCCGGAGAAACAGGGTGTCGACAGGGGATGGGGTTAGGTTTTAAAAATTACACATTCGGTCCCTGTGGTTTTAAGTTTAATATTTTATGCTTGAAACTTTGGTTTAAAGTTTCATAAATTACACAATCACCCCCTGCACTTATTTTACCACTTTTGAATTTAAATATATTTTTTTGTCATTATTATTATTATTATTATTATTATTATTATTATAATTATTATTATTATGATTATTGTAATTATTGGAATTAACATCAACGTATTAAACAAAATTAACTTTTATTTAACGAAAATACGCGATGTTACAGTCTCTCCCGCTTTAGAAAATTTCATCCTGAAATTTTAATCACGAGGAGGCTGAAACGAAAAGATGAGGGTACTGGGATTTCATTTGGTCCTCACGTTCCCAGGTGAACTCTGGGCCACGTTTAGATTCCCAGCGGACTTTGACAATAGGTATCTGGCTACGTTTGAGTTGTTTGACTTCCCGATCCATAATTTCCACAGGTTTCTCAATAAAGTGCATAGATTCATCAATCTAGACTTCGTCGAGTGGAATGTGGAGATTTTCATCGGCAAGACATTTCTTGAGGTTTGAAACATGAAACGTCGGATGTATATTGCTGAGTTCTTGGGGTAGTTCAAGCTTGTAGGCCACTTTCCCAATTCGCTCGAGCACTTTGAATGGACTCACGTAACGAGGTGCTAGCTTCCCTTTCCTTCCAAAGTGAATCACTCCCTTCCAAGGTGATACCTTAAGGAGTACGATATCACCGACATTGTAATCTATGGGTTTACGTCTTTTATCAGCATAAAGCTTTTGACGATTTCTAGCAACGACCAAGTTATCACAGATCTTATGAATTTTGTCGGTTGTTTCTTGTATCAATTCCGAACCAGTAATCTGTGATTCACCAACTTCAGACCAACAGATGGGAGATCGACACTTTCGACCATACAAGGCCTCAAATGGTGCCATCTGGATGCTGGTATGGTAACTGTTATTGTAAGAGAATTCGATCAACGGAAGATGAGAATCCCACGATCCACTAAAATCAATGACACAAGCCTGGAGCATATCCTCAAGGGTTTGTATCGTTCTTTCAATCTGACCGTCGGTTTGCGGGTGATAAGTTGTGCTAAGATTCAGTTGAGTTCCGAGCGCTGATTGAAGACTTTTCCAGAAATGAGAGATGAAGCGACCATCGCGATCAGAGATAATATCTAAAGGTACACCATGACGACTGACTATTTCTTTGATGTAAATACGAGCCAATTTCTTGTCACACCCCAACCTTGACGGCGGAAACGTCAAGGCGTGAGAGTTACGATTGTTCACAGCCACATAACGCTATTATTAATTCCAAATATATTAATCAAGATTCAATTGTAGCAATACAAGTAAATGTTCAAACATCCAGAATACAATTTTAAAGGTATCCAGATCATTCGTTTATTTCTCTAAGTCCAATCCTAAGTGTGATAAGCTGCAAAGAGTAACCTGAAACATGTTAAAATAAAAGGTCAACATAAAGATGTTGGTGAGCATTCTATAGTTTTGGATACATAAGTATATAAAAGATGGCAATTTATGTTGTAAATTAGAGAACAAGGTAACTAGGGATGTAAGACAGAATGCACAATCAAACCTTAACAAAGTTTTACAAGTCTCAAACGTTTACAAGTGTACTTGGATCAACCAAGTTATAAGCATATACGATTAGCTAAGCGTACTTGGATCAACCAAGCAGGCTTGTCAGGCCCATAGATCTATGACGTCGCCAGGCTAGCAATAGTTAATGATTGTACATGTATTCGAAATTACATGGTAGCTACAATATTCAACTAATCACAACACACAAGTAAATTGCCATAAGTTTACAAGAATCAAACGTTTACAAGTGCAATGGTTAATAAGTAACATGTTTCACCCAAAAGTGTGAAAATGATAAAATGGGTATAGAAATACTGACATGATCAAATACGTATGTATTGGAGGATTAATAAGAAATAATAATAATCGTCATTTCAACGAATTCCTTTACAAGGTACCTAAAACGTATTTATTACAAGATTAATAATAAGCTTAACAATTAAACGTGAACTAGGGTTTCAATTGAAATTTGGGGTTTCGTGAATTATTTTTAACAAGTGTATATCAATTAAATTTCTTGAAAACAATAATTCTTGTATTTTATATAGTGATAAAATAACGTTTACAATAATAAAGTTTAATAGCTAAAATAAACACGTTTTAACCATAATTTATACTTGTTATTTGAATAAAATAATATTTAATAAGTTAAACAATATTTAAAATCAATTCTATAGAAAAATATGAACCAATTATATAGTTGTCTTAAAAGATAATAATTAAAATAAATAAATAATTAAATAAAGAATGTTAAGATAAATTTCAGAAAATAATTATGTGGTTTTAAAAATATTTAATGTTTGTAAAAACATTTTTTTATAATTTCTAGAATTTTTTTCATAATTTTTAAAGGCTTAAAAGGCTTTTAAAAAAAATGTGTGAGGTGGCCCGGGGTCGAACCCGGGACCTCTCGGATGGTGTGGGAGCGTGGAACCAGCAAGCCAAAGGCCTAAGCCGCGAAAGATATCAGCTTTTAATTGTTTTAAACCAATTTAACCAAAACCCCAAAATTCACCTTCGAGCCCTAGTTTGATTTGAGCCAAATCGAAGGTCGATTCGAGTTTGAATGCTACTGAAATCATAGGGCTTTTGTTCCCCTAATGAAATCGAGTGTAATTATGTAAACAATTACCCGTATGATGATTGAATTAATGGTGAACTAAACAAGAACAGATCCGCGATGAAGGTGCTGATCGATTGATGCTCAAACCTTGATTATAATCAAATTAATTTCAAGGGAAGCTTCGTATTATGATCTGGAAACAAAACCCTTAGCCAATTTAAGTTAAAACAGCTCGGGGATTGGATTTCAAACAAGTTGCAGGCCGACGGGTTCGAGTGGTTCGAATGGTGGTGGTTTGTTATTTTTCGAACGAAATTAAGCACGATGGTTGATTATAAATGACCAAACATTCGTTAGTGCGAGATTTCTTTAAGTATTAAAATGTGTAGTGCCCGATTTAGTGGCCATGTTGCGTCGATGGTGGGAAGAATAGAACAGAGAAGAAGGGACGATGTGGGTGGTGGGGTTGGGTATAATTTTACACAAATGATCCCCGAACCTTCTAACTTTTGTCAGTTAATTTTAAAGTTTTGTTTGGGTTTTGAATTATTTACAATCTAACCCTTGATGTTTGAAACGTTATTATTTTATGTGAAAAAAATTATTAGTTATAAGATTTAATACAAACTTATATTATCATTATTATTATTATTATTATTATTATTATTGTTATTTTTTAATTATCGTAAAATACGAGATGTTACAGTCTCCCCTACTTTAAAAAATTTCGTCCCGAAATTAATCATGAGAATTAAATTTTAAGGTTATGAGGAGACTTAGATGTCATTTCGTGTTCACGAGTGCACTCTTAGGAATGTTTAAATTCAATAAGTTTGACTATAATTCTTAAGTTTGTTAAGTTTCACCGTTTATAATCTTATATGTTCCAAAGTGTGCAAGTTATTCCTTTAAATTTTTTTAATTGATAAATGTTTGTATTCCAAACGGTTCAATATGGTTAAAAAGAATTTTTGTCATGTGTGAAACACCATACATTAGATCTATACGGGACTCGGCTTAACGAACATGAGAAATAAGTTCCGGATGTTTTTGGATGGAATTTATAAGAGCTTTTTGGGCAAGTAACTTTAACGGGTTTCTAGGTGATCGATTCTTGTTTACTCATGTCGATGAGGGTTCAAAGTGTTATTAGTGTAACGTTGACGCAAGTATCGTGTTTGTTAAGATTAAAGATTAACTTTAGTATGAGGAAAATCGTTGTAATGGGTTTTCAAAGTAAGTGTGGTTTTGAGGGAAAGACATTATTACTAGAGGTTGTTATGAGGAGTTCAAAGTTGGTCCAAGAATTGACACAATAATAGGAATTGCATTGATCAATGAAGATAGCGTTCACGATTGGATTAAAATTTGCTTTGGTGGGTCTCCGAGATCCGGGGTATAGGTCTAACCATCTCAACTCCCCGTTTCTGTTTCGATATTGAATTGACCTAGACATCGAGATTTCATTAATTCAGGATATTGCGGACAAAGGCAAACACAAGTAGCTTTCCAAGTACGGCTTGCACACGCGGTTCAGCAAACCCATAAACACAGCTGAGAACATTCGTGTGGCTAGGAAGCCATGAACACAAATTGGTAATGTATTTATTTGGCAGGAAGATTGTTTAGGAAGCTATCATTACGCAATCAAATTTCAATGATAACTCAAAATGAAAGTTGATAAGTAGAAAATAAATGGTTCCATATAGCTAGATCAAATCAAAACATGAGAATAACGGGAAAGAAATCGTTTTAAGAATTTAAATGCTCCAAGCTTGGAATCAAAATCAACCTAAAGCGATCAGGTCTTCTTTTCAAGTTCAGAGATCATGCGTTGGCTTATTAGGTTTTAACACAAACATTGTTTCACCATTCAAGTTACTACATGTTTCTCGTCACTTGATTATAACAATGGTAAGTTGAAGATCAAGAAATGAGGTTAGTCATCAAGGTGTGATTTTCACTCCTAACTTGATGATGTATTCCCAAGATATGACCATTAACTTACCAATCAAAAAGTTCGATCCCAACTCATTGTTAAGGATCCATATAAATAAGACGAGGTAACGCACCATTAAGGTAAGGGAAATCACTCCTATTTTGATGAGTTAGAATTGTTTAGGAGGTACGAGTGTTATTAGTCATAGATTGACTTACAAACTCTCGCATCTCCCACAGTGCAGACGGTTCAAAGTTTGACTTAACGACGAAAGGAAAAGGATATCACTTAGAATTTCAGAAAATTTCAAGTTACATCAATGTAACAAAAGGAAAATCATGCTTACAAAATTTAAGGTCAATGTTCGAGGTAACAGGATTTGTTATGATGGTGTTCAAATCTTGGATGGTTTAAGTCGGGAAGACGAAATCAAGGACAAAATGATTCGACATCACAATGAGATGTGAACATTCGATTCACAATCGAAAGGAATATATGGACTTCTCAAGATATGAGGTCAACCATAACCTTATTGAAGACACGCGTACTTATAAGTGATCAATTATAACAAGAGTTTCGAGTCAAGTAAAAGGATTCAATGGTTAAATCAGATCACCATTTACACTTTGCCTAGACAAAGTATCCCGAGATGTAGGAGTTTTGTCTACAGCGTTGCATGTTCTTAGTTATGGGACACATCCTTAAGAAGATTTGAGAACCATAGGTAACGGTTTAAAGTTTTAAAGACCATACGGTTTAGATTTCCAATATCTTTGGGTATATTAAAATCCATGTTCACGTTGGTCAAGGTATAGAAATAGTTACATGAAACACTGAGTTCAATACCGTTACCCGTTACACGTTGAGCGTTTAAACGTAAGAGTTGAATTGTAGGATGGGTTTAATATTAACAGGAATATTATTTAGGTTAAGAATGAGAAAGTATTTAAACTTTGATGATAAACCAGTTCAAGGATTCAAGGATTTTTAAGATACAAAAGGATGGTTCCATTTGGTAACGCATTACCATTTGGAATCGTTGACACGTCAAGGTAAATTGACCCATTTGCCTTAGAGACTTGTGTATTGACCATAGTTTATCACTCATTCCAGAAATCCCCAGGTAAGCATAACTGGTCTCGCAATGAGATTTATACGATATGCTTGCCTTAGCCCGAAGGCCTTTTTTGCCAGGAAATCCAGAATACAGGTGTCTATGTATCGCACAAATTTCTTTGGTTTATGAAATCAAAACCTTGATGAGATTTTCATAGATTAGCCATTATTTGTCGGGGAAAGTCAAAAAGTCAATTTAAGTTTAGGAAGACAGGTAACAAAGTTTAAGCATACATAAGGCAATCCTATGCTAAGGCATCAAGTTGCACAAAAGGCATAGCATTATGTAGCATTTAAACAATATGTAAGCACAATTGTATAAGGATCTTTCTATGAGGTTCATGCAACTATAGTCTAGGTCACCATTTCTAATAACCTAAATCCGTATAGTTATGGGCTCTGATACCAATCTGTCACACCCCAACCTTGACGGCGGAAACGTCGAGGCGTGAGAGTTACGATTGTTCACAGCCACATAACGCTATTATTAAATCCAAATATATTAATCAAGATTTAATTGTAGCAATACAAGTAAATGTTCAAACATCCAGAATACAAGTATAAAAGTATCCAGATCATTCGTTTATTTCTCTAAGTCCAATCCTAAGTGTGATAAGCTTCAAAGAGTAACCTGAAACATGTTAAAAATAAAAGGTCAACATAAAGATGTTGGTGAGCATTCTATAGTTTTGGATACATAAGTATATAAAAGATGGCAATTCATGTTGTAAATTAGAGAACAAGGTAACTAGGGATGTAAGACAGAATGCACAATCAAACCTTAACAAAGTTTTACAAGTCTCAAACGTTTACAAGTGTACTTGGATCAACCAAGTTATAAGCATATACGATTAGCTAAGCGTACTTGGATCAACCAAGCAGGCTTGTCAGGCCCATAGATCTATGACGTCGCCAGGCTAGCAATAGTTAATGATTGTACATGTATTCGAAATTACATGGTAGCTACAATATTCAACTAATCACAACACACAAGTAAATTGCCATAAGTTTACAAGAATCAAACGTTTACAAGTGCGATGGTTAATAAGTGACATGTTTCACCCAAAAGTGTGAAAATGATAAAATGGGTATAGAAATACTCACATGATCAAATACGTATGTATTGGAGGATTAATAAGAAATAATAATAATCGTCGTTTCAACGAATTCCTTTACAAGGTACCTAAAACGTATTTATTACAAGATTAATAATAAGCTTAACAATTAAACGTGAACTAGGGTTTCAATTGAAATTTGGGGTTTCGTGAATTATTTTTAACAAGTGTATATCAATTAAGTTTTCTTGAAAACAATAATTCTTGTATTTTATATAGTGATAAAATAACGTTTACAATAATAAAGTTTAATAGCTAAAATAAACACGTTTTAACCATAATTTATACTTGTTATTTGAATAAAATAACATTTAATAAGTTAAACAATATTTAAAATCAATTCTATAGAAAAATATGAACCATTATATAGTTGTCTTAAAAGATAATAATTAAAATAAATAAATAATTAAATAAAGAATGTTAAGATAAATTTCAGAAAATAATTATGTGGTTTTAAAAATATTTAATGTTTGTAAAAACATTTTTTTATAATTTCTAGAATTTTTTTCATAATTTTTAAAGGCTTAAAAGGCTTTTAAAAAAAATGTGTGAGGTGGCCCGGGGTCGAACCCGGGACCTCTCGGATGGTGTGGGAGCGTGGAACCTCGGGTTGTACGTGTAATCCAGAGGGACGTTGATGCTCGGCTTTGACTTTGGAACATGTGAGGCATTTAGATACATACAAGGCTATATTCTTCTTCATGCCGGGCCACCAATATTGGTTCCGAAGATTCATGAACATCTTATCTGCTCCCGGATGAATAGAATAACGAGCCTTATGAACCTCTTCCATGATGGTTGCTCGAAGATTATCGCGATTCAGAATCCAAAGTCGATCTAGAAAATACAGTAGTCCGTCCGACTTGGTTTCCAATTGGAGTTCAGCACCGCATGACATCTCCTCATACATGTTGCCCTCGGTGACTGATTCGTGTTGAGCTTCGAGTATACAGGTCAGGAGGTCGGTTTGAATGGTAATACTTTGAAGCATAACCCGGCCCTTACGACTTAATGCATCAGCTACGACATTAGCTTTACCGGGGTGGTAACGAATCTCACAGGCATAGTCGTTGAGTAGTTCGATCCAACGTCGTTGTATCATGTTAAGCTCCTTCTGGTTGAAGATGTACTGGAGACTCTTATGATCGGTGAATACTACACATTTAGTGTCATAGAGATAGTATCTCCAGATTTTGAGTGCGAATACAACAGCACCCAATTCAAGATCATACGTCGTATAATTTTTCTCATGAATCTTCAATTGTCTTAGGGCATAAGCTATAACTTTGTCTCGCTGTATAAGAACGCAACCTAGACCTTGTTTTGAAGTGTCACAATAGACAACAAAGTCGTCGTTTCCATCAGGGAGTGTTAGAATCGGTGCCTCACACAACTTTTGCTTGAGGGTTTGAAATGCTTTTTCTTGATCGGGCCCCCAAGAAAAAGGCTTATCCTTGTGGGTCAAAGCAGTGAGTGGTATAGCAATCTTAAAGAAATGAAAATGATTTGGAACGATTTAGATATAAAACTTTTATATCTAATTGAAATAATCATGATTTAAACAATAATACATAAATATTTTTTGAACCAATAATGATTTAGTGATTCTTTTTAACCATTATAAAAAGAGAATTCATTTTATAAGAAATATAAACTATTTATATTATTTATTTAAAACAAATTATAACATAAATAAATAAAATGTTAAGATAAATTTCAGAAAATAATTAGATAGTTTCTAAAAATATTTAATGTTAGTAAAAATATTTTTATAATTTTTAAATTTTTTTTGTAATTTTTAAAGGCTTAAAAAGGCCTTAAAAAATAAAAGAGGGTGCCCGGGGTCGAACCCGGGACCTCTTGGATTGCATGTGAGTCGGGAACCAGTGAACCATGGCATACAGCCGCGATAATCCTTGGTTTCCAATTCTTTTAAACACAAACACCGATTGACCCCCAATTCGTATGAACCCTAATTTCGATTTGAGCAAAATTGAACCCCAAATCGATTATGTCAATGAAATTAATCATGGGGCTTTTGCTCCCCATGTAAAACCGAGTGTGTGTGTGTGTGTTGAATTACCCTTAGTGATGTAGAGATTGATGGAGTCGAGTTCGAGTTGCTCACGGCTTAAATCCAATCTTGAATCGACGGGTGGGTGTGTGTTTGATCAAATTGAAGTTGCAGAAAGTTTGTGTGAGCGTAAAGGAGTGTTTGCCCTCTATTTATAGGGGTTGATTTGATGTTAAAGTATTCGATCGGTTCCAACTTGCTTGTTGATGGTTCGGGTTGATTTGGTTTGTGTTTAAACCGATTTTATGTTAAATTAATGTTTGATTATTATTCTAATTGGGATTGTGCGATTCCAGGCTGTGTACACTCGATGTTTCCACTCAATTGATTCGAATTCAAGTGGGGCGGTTGAGTTCGATTTCCAGGTCGCACTAACAGACTCAATTTTTCGAATTTAAGTGGGTCTTGAGTTCGAATCTTACACATGGTATTGTCGAGAAGGTTTGATTGGGTTAAAACCGAATTATTTTGAGTGTTTTGGCTTCGCCGGAGGGTCGCCGGAGGTGTGGCCGGAGAAACAGGGTGTCGACGGGGGATGGGGTTGGGTTTTAAAAATTACACATTCGGTCCCTGTGGTTTTAAGTTTAATATTTTATGCTTGAAACTTTGGTTTTAAGTTTCATAAATTACACAATCACCCCCTGCACTTATTTTACCACTTTTGAATTTAAATATATTTTTTTGTCATTATTATTATTATTATTATTATTATTATTATTATTATTATTATTAATATTTTTATTATAATTATTATTATTATGATTATTGTAATTATTGGAATTAACATCAACGTATTAAACAAAATTAACTTTTATTTAACGAAAATACGCGATGTTACAGTCTCCCCTGCTTTAGGAAATTTCGTCCCGAAATTTTAATCACGAGGAGGCTGAAACGAAAAGATGATGGTACTGGGATTTCATTTGGTCCTCACGTTCCCAGGTGAACTCTGGGCCACGTTTAGATTCCCAGCGGACTTTGACAATAGGTATCCGGATACGTTTGAGTTGTTTGACTTCCCGATTCATAATTTCCACAGGTTTCTCAGTAAAGTGCATAGATTCATCAATCTGGACTTCGTCGAGTGGAATGCGGAGATTTTCATCGGCAAGACATTTCTTGAGGTTTGAAACATGTAACGTCGGATGTATATTGCTGAGTTCTTGGGGTAGTTCAAGCTTGTAGGCCACTTTCTCAATTCGCTCGAGCACTTTGAATGGACCCGCGTAACGAGGTGCTAGCATCCCTTTCCTTCCAAAGCGAATCACTCCCTTCCAAGGTGATACCTTAAGAAGTACGAGATCACCGACATTGTATTCCATGGGTTTACGTCTTTTATCAGCATAAAGCTTTTGATGATTTCTAGCAGCGACCAAGTTATCACGGATCTTATGAATTTTGTCGGTTGTTTCTTGTATCAATTCCGGACCAGTAATCTGTGATTCACCAACTTCAGACCAACAGATGGGAGATCGACACTTTCGACCATACAAGGCCTCAAATGGTGCCATCTGGATGCTGGTATGGTAACTGTTATTGTAAGAGAATTCGATTAACGGAAGATGAGAATCCCACGATCCACTGAAATCAATGACACAAGCGTGGAGCATATCCTCGAGGGTTTGTATCGTTCTTTCAATCTGACTGTCGGTTTGTGGGTGATAAGCTGTGCTAAGATTCAGTTGAGTTCCGAGCGCTGATTGAAGACTTTTCCAGAAACGAGAGATGAAGCGACTATCGCGATCAGAGATAATATCTAATGGTACACCATGACGACTGACTATTTCATTGATGTAAATACGAGCCAATTTCTCGACTCGATAATCTTCTCGAATTGGGATAAAATGAGCCGACTTAGTCAATCGATCAATGATAACCCAGATACTATCGTGACCACTAGCGGTACGAGGCAGCTTGGTGATGAAATCCATGGATATGCTTTCCCATTTCCATAATGGAACCTCGGGTTGTACGAGTAATCCAGAGGGATGTTGATGCTCGGCTTTGACTTTGGAACATGTGAGGCATTTAGATACATACAAGGCTATATCCTTCTTCATGCCGGGCCACTAATATTGGTTCCGAAGATTCATGAACATCTTATCTGCTCCCGGATGAATAGAATAACGAGCCTTATGAGCCTCATCCATGATGGTTGCTCGAAGATTATAGCGATTCGGAATCCAAAGTCGATCTAGAAAATACAGTAGTCCGTCTGACTTGGTTTCAATTGGAGTTCAGCACCACATGACATCTCCTCATACATGTTGCCCTCGGTGACTGATTCGTGTTGAGCTTTGAGTATACAGGTCAGGAGGTCGGTTTGAATGGTAATACTTTGAAGCATAACCCGGCCCTTACGACTTAATGCATCGGCTACGACATTAGCTTTACCGGGGTGGTAACGAATCTCACAGGCATAGTCGTTGAGTAGTTCGATCCAACGTCGTTGTCTCATGTTAAGCTCCTTCTGGTTGAAGATGTACTGGAGACTCTTGTGATCGGTGAATACTACACATTTAGTGCCGTAGAGATAGTGTCTCCAGATTTTGAGTGCGAATACAACAGCACCCAATTCAAGATCACGCGTCGTATAATTTTTCTCGTGAATCTTCAATTGTCTTGAGACATAAGCTATAACTTTGCCTCGCTGCATAAGAACGCAACCTAGACCTTGTTTTGAAGCGTCACAATAGACAACAAAGTCGTCGTTTCCATCAGGGAGTGTTAGAATCGGTGCCTCACATAACTTTTGCTTGAGGGTTTGAAATGCTTTTTCTTGATCAGGCCCCCAAGAAAAAGGCTTATCCTTGTGGGTCAAAGCAGTGAGTGGCACAGCAACCTTCGAGAAGTTAGGAATAAAATGTCGGTAATATCCGGCTAGACCAAGGAATGAACGAATCTCTGTAGGAGTTTTAGGTTCTCCCTATTTCTTTACTGCCTCGATCTTTGCGGGATCAACGTGAGTTCCCTTGCTGTTTACTATGTGACCAAGAAATTGAACCTCATTAAGCCAGAATTCACACTTTGAGAATTTGGCGTAGAGTTTCTCTTTCCTCAGAAGTTCGAGTATTAGACGAAGGTGGTTCTCGTAATCGGATTTGGATTTGGAGTATATCAAGATGTCGTCGATGAATACGATCACGAATTTATCTAGGTATGGCCGGCACACGCGATTCATTAAATCCATGAATACTACTGGTGCGTTGGTTAACCCGAATGGCATTACTGTAAACTCGTAATGGCCATATCTCGTTCGAAGGGCTGTCTTAGGAATATCATCATCGTGCACCCGTAGCTGATGATAGCCTGAACGAAGGTCGATCTTTGAGAGATGAGTGGCTCCTTGAAGCTGATCAAACAAATGGTCAATTCTTGGTAAGGGATACCGGTTCTTGACAGTAAGTTTGTTAAGCTCCCGATAGTCGATGGACATACCGAATGAGCCATCCTTTTTCTTCACGAATAAGACTGGAGCTCCCCATGGTGATAAGCTCGGGCGAATGAATCCTTTGTCTGACAGTTCTTGCAATTGGCTAGTAAGTTCTTGCATCTCAGATGGTGCAAGTTGATAAGGAGATTTTTCCACGGGAGTTGCACCAGGCACAAGGTCGATCCGGAATTCAACTTGACGAACGGGAGGAAGACCGGTTAAGTCTTCGGGAAAGACTTCGGGAAACTCTCGAACAACCAAAATGTCTTCAATCTTCCTAGGTTTCTCATCTGCTTTCACGATATGGGCTAAGAAAGCCACGTAATGCTTGCGGAGGTACTTTTGGGCTTTGGTACAAGACATGAGTTTAAGCCCTTTGGAAGGTTTTTCCCCATAGATTTGTAGTATGCTTCCAGTCGGAAGAGGAATACGAATGGTCTTTTCGTAACAAACCACTTTGGCATGATTCTTTGATAACCAGTCCATGCCTACTATGACATCAAAACTACCCAGTTGCATGGGTATAAGATCGATAGGGAAATCATGCTCGCTTAGATTCAAGGTACAGCCGGGAATAACAGAATTAATTGTAATGGGTTTTCTGTCGGCTATCTCTACCGTGATGGGGTTGTCTAGCTTGGTTCGGGCACTAGCAAGTAAGGGCTCAAAGTCTAAAGATACAAAGCTTTTATCAGCACCGGTGTCAAAAAGAATCGAAGCGTATTGATTATTAATTTGGAACATACCGTTCACCACGTCGTTGCTAACTTGGGCTTGTTGGGCATTGATGTTGAATGCTCGACCTTGAGCTGCAGGGACGGCCTTGAGGAGCTTTGGACATTGGTTGCAGAAGTGGTTAGGATCCCCGCATTGGTAGCAAGCTCTTGCTTGCGTGATTGTCGGGGTATGCTGAACAGTCGGTGTGGTAACTGGAACCCTTGCAGTATTCTTGCACACGTTAAATGTATGCCCAAAACGACCACAGTTTATGCATTGACGACACTGAACGTTAGCGGGATGGTGATACTTGCAGTTGTTACACTGCGGAAAGGGTCCAGTGTATGGCTTTTTCATCAGCGGTTGGTTGTTTACTACTGGTTGACGAGTTGGAGGGACTTGATTAATTGGCACAGCAGGGGTAATTACAGCAAAGTTTTGAGACGTAGCCTTCCTCTTCTTGTTCTTGGAAGGCTCGGGTTGGTCAGTTTTGACGGTTTCGTTAGGAAGTTTATCGGTATTCTTCTTCGACCCTTTCCTGGTTAAAGAACCAGCTTTCACATGATTATCAGTTAACTGCGCAGCCAGCCTAATAGCATCTTCTAGTGTCGAAGGATTCCTTCCTAACACCGTATCCTGAATCTGTATGGGTAGTCCACCAATGTATTTCTCGATGGCTCGGGAGGCAGGGGTAGCAAGGTGCGGTACCAAAAGGCTCAGTTTGTGGAATCGGTTAGTGTATGCTAGGTTCTCGCCACTGTCTTGGGTTAACTCCCAGAACTCAGCTTCCAGTTTCCGGACTTCATTTCTTAGGCAGAACTCTTTAGTCATGAGTTCCTTAACTTCAGCCCATGTTAATGATAGAGCAGTTTCGGGACCACGAGTTCTTTTCTCTCCGTTCCACCAAGTAAGTGCGCGTTTCTGGAGAACACTTGTGGCATACCGAACTTTTAGATTTTCAGGGCATTCGTTGTTTAGGAAAGTGTTCTCGATGCTTTCGAATCACTGTAGTAATCTGGTAGCTCCTTTAGTTCCACTGAACTTAGTGGGGTTGCAAGAACTGAAATGTTTGTAGGTACAAGGTTGGGGAGGGTTTTGTACAGTTGGGTTTTGAACAGAATTGTTGCCTTGGTTCAAATGGGTAAGCAGAGTTGGGATGACCGCAACAACTTCACGTGCTACAATAGCAGCAATCTTACGGCCAGAGTTTCTAGACCGTGAACGGATTTGACGAGAATACATTCTGAAATATCATTAAGATATTTTATGAGAATAGGGTAATATGAGCTATACAACATGAAAACAACAATCGGGAATTTGGCATAATAACAATGAGATGTTCCAAGTGTAATCGTTTGATTCGTAAATCAAAGCGAGTATGTTGACTAGTCAAAGTATTAGGTCAACCACAACTTTGTTGAAGACATGCGTACCTATAAGCAGATACTCATCCCGAGGGTTCCCAGGTAAGGTAGACAGATCCATCGTCTGATTTGTATTTATACGAATACCTTACCTAGACAGAACACCTCGAAATACAGGCATCCCACTCTTCTAGCATTGCATGTTTCAAGTTGTAAGACACAGACTTTGACGAATTTGAAAACCACGAATAACGATTCAAAGCTCATTTTGAAAACCATTTGATTTAGGCACACAATGCTTTGAATATGATTTAAGATTTGTGTGTGAATTGATAAGAATCAAAGTATAAGAAGAATCACATAAGGCATATAATCACATAATCAAATATAAACATATAAGGCACATAAAATCCTATCTAAACATATGAGAGGACTCATGTGTAAGGGTGCTTAGTTATAGTCTAGGTCATTCCATTTCTAATAACCTAATTCCCTATAACCATGGCTCTGATACCAATCTGTCACACCCCGACCGACGACGGAATCATCGGAGCGGATGAGGGAATGATTGATTGTTCATAACACATGGTTGTCTAATAGTGGAGATAATATTAAAATCAGATTACAAGATAGCATGAGTTTACACAAGCAATTACAACAATTGAAGTCACAAATAGTAATTGTCTTTTATTTTGACTAAGTCCGGGTCTTAAATGAGCATGTAGAAGTCCACTAACTTGCTTAACCTGAAATCATGTGAAAAGTAACGAGTCAGCTAAAAATTAGCCGGTGAGTAATCACAGTTTTGAATATACATATAGATTGATTGATTGATTGAGAATAATCCAATTCACAAGGTAACGTTAAGACTTAAATTGAAATAGCGAAGCATATAGATAAACCGACACAATATAAACCCCTTGACTTGACACTTGCATATAATAGATTTGCACACAAACACCATAGATTGACTAATTGCCACTGGCACAATCACCACTCGTAAGCCATTTGGGGTGGGTTATCCAAACCAGTAGATACCTTTGATACCAGGATTGATTGATTGAATTAGGGTTCTACTGTCGTCTAGTTTATCATAGTATGTTCACATAGTAGCAAGTAATAACATAACCTATCTTGAATTGAATTTTGAATGAAATAAAAATAGAATATCATGATTGAATATTGTATCATATGATTTCCCCCAAATAAGAAATGATATAAAAAGGGGATATGAATACTCAATTGATTGATGAGATTAGAATTTGGACGTGATAGATTAGACACCAACCGATTTCCTTACGAGTAATCTATGGAACGGTGTCTCGAGTTAGAATAATAATAATATGAGAATTGGGAATAGATTAGGGTTCCCATTGGATTTTGAATGATAGTTTAAATAAAATAATTTATTTAGTTTAAATGTCTTGAAATAAATAAAATAAATTTATTGAAAGTGATTATGTTTAGAATTTAATATAAATAAATGTATTATTACGCGTAACCGTTTGATTTATTGTTAAAATGTGGGAAAAACAAATAACTAATTTTATTAATTAACTATATGATAATTAATTAATATTATTTAATTATTTAAGTGACTTAAAGAAATAAAAATGATTTGGAACGATTTAGATATAAAACTTTTATATCTAATTTAAAATAATCATGATTTAAACAATAATACATAAATATTTTTTGAACCAATAATGATTTAGTGATTCTTTTTAACTATTATAGAAAGAGAATCCATTTTATAAGAAATATAAACTATTTATATTATTTATTTGAAACAAATAATAACATAAATAAATAAAATGTTAAGATAAATTTCAGAAAATAATTAGATAGTTTTCAAAAATATTTAATGTTAGTAAAAATATTTTTATAATTTTTAGAAATTTTTTTAATTTTTAAAGGCTTAAAAAGGCCTTAAAAAAAAGAGGGTGCCCGGGTCGAACCCGGGACCTCTTGGATTGCATGTGAGTCGGGAACCAGTGAACCATGGCATACAACCACGATAATCCTTGGTTTCCAATTCTTTTAAACACAAACACCGATTGACCCCCAATTCGTATGAACCCTAATCTCGATTTGAGCAAAATTGAACCCCAAATCGATTATGTCAATGAAATTAATCATGGGGCTTTTGCTCCCCATGTAAAACCGAGTGTGTGTGTGTTGAATTACCCTTAATGATGTAGAGATTGATGGAGTCGAGTTCGAGTTGCTCACGGCTTAAATCCAATCTTGAATCGACGAGTGGGTGTGTGTTTGATCAAATTGAAGTTGCAGAAAGTTTGTGTGAGCGTAAAGGAGTGTTTGCCCTCTATTTATAGGGGTTGATTTGATGTTAAAGTATTCGATCGGTTTCAACTTGCTTGTTGATGGTTCGGGTTGATTTGGTTTGTGTTTAAACCGATTTTATGTTAAATTAATGTTTGATTATTATTCTAATTGGGATTGTGCGATTCCAGTCTGTGTACACTCGATGTTTCCACTCAATTGATTCGAATTCAAGTGGGGCGGTTGAGTTCGATTTCCAGGTCGCACTAACAGACTCAATTTTTCGAATTTAAGTGGGTCTTGAGTTCGAATCTTATACATGGTATTGTCGGGAAGGTTTGATTGAGTTAAAACCAATTTATTTTGAGTCTTTTGGCTTCGCCGGAGGGTCGCCGGAGGTGTGGCCGGAGAAACAGGGTGTCGACGGGGGATGGGGTTGGGTTTTAAAAATTACACATTCGGTCCCTATGGTTTTAAGTTTAATATTTTATGCTTGAAACTTTGGTTTTAAGTTTCATAAATTACACAATCACCCCCTGCACTTATTTTACCACTTTTGAATTTAAATATATTTTTTTTGTCATTATTATTATTATTATTATTATTATTATTATTATTATTATTATTATTATTATTATAATTATTATTATTATGATTATTGTAATTATTGGAATTAACATCAACGTATTAAACAAAATTAACTTTTATTTAACGAAAATACGCGATGTTACAGTCCCCCCTGCTTTAGGAAATTTCGTCCCGAAATTTTTTTCACGAGGAGGCTGAAACGAAAAGATGAGGGTACTGGGATTTCATTTGGTCCTCACGTTCCCAGGTGAACTCTCGGTCACGTTTAGATTCCCAGCAGACTTTGACAATATGTATCCGGTTACGTTTGAGTTGTTTGACTTCCCGATCCATAATTTCCACAGGTTTCTCAATAAAGTGCATAGATTCATCAATCTGGACTTCGTCGAGTGGAATGTGGAGATTTTCATCGGCAAGACATTTCTTGAGGTTTGAAACATGAAACGTCGGATGTATATTGCTGATTTCTTGGGGTAGTTCAAGCTTGTAGGCCACTTTCCCAATTCGCTCGAGCACTTTGAATGGACCCACGTAACGAGGTGCTAGCTTCCTTTTCCTTCCAAAGTGAATCACTCCCTTCCAAGGTGATACCTTAAGAAGTACGAGATGACCGACATTGTATTCCATGAGTTTACGTCTTTTATCAGCATAAAGCTTTTGACGATTTCTAGCAGCGACCAAGTTATCACGGATCTTATGAATTTTGTCGGTTGTTTCTTGTATCAATTCCGGACCAGTAATCTGTGATTCACCAACTTCAGACCAACAGATGGGAGATCGATACTTTCGACCATACAAGGCCTCAAATGGTGCCATCTGGATGCTGGTATGGTAACTGTTATTGTAAGAGAATTCGATCAACGGAAGATGAGAATCCCACGATCCACTGAAATCAATGACACAAGCCTGGAGCATATCCTCGAGGGTTTGTATCGTTCTTTCAATCTGACCGTCGGTTTGCGGGTGATAAGCTGTGCTAAGATTCAGTTGAGTTCCGAGCGCTGATTGAAGACTTTTCCAGAAACGAGAGATGAAGCGACCATCGCGATCAGAGATAATATCTAAAGGTACACCATGACGACTGACTATTTCATTGATGTAAATACGAGCCAATTTCTCGACTCAATAATCTTCCCGAATTGGGATGAAATGAGCCGACTTAGTCAATCGATCAATGATAACCCAGATACTATCGTGACCGCATGACATCTCCTCATACATGTTGCCCTCGGTGACTGATTCGTGTTGAGCGTCGAGTATACAGGTCAGGAGGTCGGTTTGAATGGTAATACTTTAAAGCATAACCCGGCCCTTACGACTTAATGCATTGGCTACGACATTAGCTTTACCGAGGTGGTAACGAATCTCACAGGCATAGTCGTTGAGTAGTTCGATCCAACGTCATTGTCTCATGTTAAGCTCCTTCTGGTTGAAGATGTACTGGAGACTCTTATGATCGGTGAATACTACACATTTAGTGCCGTAGAGATAGTGTCTCCAGATTTTGAGTGCGAATACAACAGCACCCAATTCAAGATCATACGTCGTTTAATTTTTCTCATGAATCTTCAATTGTCTTGAGGCATAAGCTATAACTTTGCCTCGCTGCATAAGAACGCAACCTAGACCTTGTTTTGAAGCGTCACAATAGACAACAAAGTCGTCGTTTCCATCAGGGAGTGTTAGAATCGGTGCCTCACACAACTTTTGCTTAAGGGTTTGAAATGCTTTTTCTTGATCAGGCCCCCAAGAAAAGGCTTATCCTTGTGGGTCAAAGCAGTGAGCGGCATAGCAATCTTAAAGAAATGAAAATGATGTGGAACGATTTAGATATAAAACTTTTATATCTAATTGAAATAATCATGATTTAAACAATAATACATAAATATTTTTTTGAACCAATAATGATTTAGTGATTCTTTTTAACCATTATAAAAAGAGAATTCATTTTGTAAGAAATATAAACTATTTATATTATTTATTTAAAACAAATTATAACATAAATAAATTAAATGTTAAGATAAATTTCAGAAAATAATTAGATAGTTTCTAAAAGTATTTAATGTTAGTAAAAATATTTTTATAATTTTTAAAATTTTTTTTGTAATTTTTAAAGGCTTAAAAAGGCCTTAAAAAATAAAAGAGGGTGCCCGGGGTCGAACCCGTGACCCCTTGGATTGCATGTGAGTCGGGAACCAGTGAACCATGGCATACAGCCGTGATAATCCTTGGTTTTCAATTCTTTTAAACACAAAAACCGATTGACCCCCAATTCGTATGAACCCTAATTTCGATTTGAGCAAAATTGAACCCCAAATCGATTATGTCAATGAAATTAATCATGGGGCTTTTTGCTCCCCATGTAAAACCGAGTGTGTGTGTGTGTGTTGAATTACCCTTAGTGATGTAGAGATTGATGGAGTCGAGTTCGAGTTGCTCACGGCTTAAATCCAGTCTTGAATCGACTGGTGGGTGTGTGTTTGATCAAATTGAAGTTGCAGAAAGTTTGTGTGAGCGTAAAGGAGTGTTTGCCCTCTATTTATAGGGGTTGATTTGATGTTAAAGTATTTGATTGGTTCCAACTTGCTTGTTGATGGTTCAGGTTGATTTGGTTTGTGTTTAAACCGATTTTATATTAAATTAATGTTTGATTATTATTCTAATTGGGATTGTGCGATTCCAGGCTGTGTACACTCGATGTTTCCACTCAATTGATTCGAATTCAAGTGGGGCGGTTGAGTTCGATTTCCAGGTCGCACTAACAGACTCAATTTTTCGAATTTAAGTGGGTCTTGAGTTCGAATCTTACACATGGTATTGTCGGGAAGGTTTGATTGGGTTAAAACCGATTTATTTCGAGTGTTTTGGCTTCGCCGGAGGGTCGCCCGAGGTGTGGCCGGAGAAACAGGGTGTCGACGGGGGATGGGGTTGGGTTTTAAAAATTACACATTCGGTCCCTGTGGTTTTAAGTTTAATATTTATGCTTGAAACTTTGGTTTTAAGTTTCATAAATTACACAATCACCCCTGCACTTATTTTACCACTTTTGAATTTAAATATATTTTTTTGTCATTATTATTATTAATATTATTATTATTATTATTATTATTATTATTATTATTATTATTATTATTATTATTATTATAATTATTATTATTATGATTATTGTAATTATTGGAATTAACATCAACGTATTAAACAAAATTAACTTTTATTTAACGAAAATACGCGATGTTACACATATTACGAATCTTCTTAATCAAACTTGTCATTACAAGAACAAAGTTTTGAGTGTGTACGACTCACAATTTTGTTGTTGTTTATACTCTCAACTAGCTTATGTTTACTTTGAAATAAAATTTTGACGCTGTCACTTATTTATTCTTTTGTAGCATTCCTTTTTTAAGATATCTTTAGTTCAACCTCCCAAACCATATTTTATTGATTTGCACCCATGTGGTGCTTGTGATAGTTTATTAAAAGATAAATAAATTTACGAAAAAATATGAGCGTGAAAGGGAGATAAAATGACAAAATAAATATCTCGTCTATGAGACCATTAAAAAGAAACTCTTTTAAATGTGTTAAAATGACCCATAAAAATGTCTCGTCTGCATGCATCATGATGCAGCCAAGCCATCATCCCATAGGCAAGTGTGACCACTCTTGAATCTACTTTGAGGGTCCAATTCCTATGACTAGAGTTTTTTTCTAGGTTTTTTTTCCTTCTAAATCTTAATACTATTTCCCTACTCCTACATTTCCTTCTTATTGACCAATGAAACAACTTACCGCGTTATAAGATATTTTAGATCCTAATCACTAGCTTTCACGCCAGTGGTGATCTCATTCGCCTCCCTGAAATTACTAAAGTGAATGTCTCGTTCAAACATATACCAATGTGATGACTAGAGGCGCATAAAAGGTTAACGGGTGATCTTATCCTTCTTCTTCTTATGGGTTTTATGATTGTAGAAGAATGACAAACTAAGGTTCCAAATTGACAAATGAAACTAGCCATTTAGGTTAATCTATTCTTCCTTCATGTTCCTATGATTCACAAAAGTAATTGTAACATGAGTTTGATCTATGTTTTGATTTCAATTATGTATATGTTACTTGATTTGTGAACACGGATTTGGTTCTAATTGATCATCGTTTGGGACATTTGGGTGTTGGTTATAATTTCGGCGTCTATGACTTGATTTTGATTATTGAAATGAGTTTTGGTTCTGAATGGATGATGAAATTTGGGCTCACTAGCTAAAATTTAACATTAGACGAGGGTGAGTAGTGAAGATTGTAACATCTCGAATTTTTATGGATAAAAAAAGGTTAATTTTGTAAAAAAAAGTTATTATTAATTAAATTCAATATGTTGATGAATAATCATAATAATATTAATATTAATAATAATAATGTTAATAATAATAATAAAATAATAATAATAATAATAATAATAATAATAATAATAATAATAATAATAATAATAATAATAATAATAATAATAATAATATAAGATTTAAACCTATAATTAATAACCTTTTCACATGAAATGATAACCTTTCAAACATCAAGGGTTGGATTGTAATTTATTTAAAACTAAAACAAAACCTTGATTCTCAAGTTGAAAACACCACAAACTACAGGGGCCAAATATGTAATTTTTTTAAAATCACAGCCAACCCCACCACCCATTCGACCCCTTCTTCCCCGGTTTTTCCTCTTCCACTGTCGGCCAAGACCCACGCGAAATCAGGCACTACCGACTTTTAATATTGAAAGTAATCCTGCACTAACAAATCATGGATCGTTTATAACCTTCCTTGGACTGCAATTTCATCAAAATCAACAAAAACATCACCATTAATCATCTTCTAACTCGCGACCTGCAACACCCTTTAAACCCAATCTCCAATCGATTTTAATCAAATTTGATAAGGGGCTATTGGTCCAGATCATAATACGAAGCTTCCCTTGAAATTAATTTGATTATAAACGTTGTTTGAGCATCAATCGATCAACACGAGTGCCGCAAGCTGTTCTTCGTTCTGTTCGTCTTCAATTCATCACCAAAACGGTAATTAAACATACATACATGTTCGACTATACACGGGCAATAAAAGCCCTACGATTACAGATCCTATCGAAGTCGAATTCGTGTTCAATTGGTGGGATTCGAACCTAGGGCTCGAACAGGATTTGGGGGAAGCGGGTTAAGCATGTTTATAAAAAATTGGAACCAAGTCATAACGCGGCCACGACCTTGGTTTGATGGTTCTGTGCTCACAATCCAAACAGGAGGTCCCGGGTTCGACCCCGGGCAACCTCACTATTTTTTAGGCTATTTTTAAGCCTTTAAAAATTATGAAAAAAAATCTAAAAATCATAAAATGTTTTTACAAACATTAGAAATTTTTAAAACAACCATATTATTTTCTGAAATTTATTTCAACATTTTATTTATTTATTTTATTATTTATTTTAAATAAATAAAATAACTAGTTAATTTCTTATAAAAAATATATATAGACTTTAAATAATTGTTGAAATCACTAAATAATAATTGGTTTAAATAGTATTTACGTAATATTATTTAAATCATTATTTTCTCAATCAAACATAAAAGTTTTATATTTAAATCGTTCCAAAAATATTTTCATTTGTTTTAATCACCCAAATAATTAAATATTTAATTAATTATCATATAATTGATTAATAAAATTAATTATTTGTTTTTCCACACTTTAATAATAAATCAAACATTTACGCGTAATAATACATTATTAAATTCAAAACATAATCACTTTCAAATTCATTTTATTCAAGACATTTCAACTAAATAAATTATTTCATTTAAACTATCATTCAAAATCCAATGGAAACCCTAATACATTCCCAATTCTCAAATCATTATTAATCTAACTTGAGACACCGTTCCTTAGGTTAATCATAAGAAAATCGTAGGTGTCTAATCTATCACGTCCAAATTCAAATCTCATCAATCGTGTGAGTATTCATATCCTCTTTTTATATCATTTCTTATTTTGGGGAAAATCATGTGATACAATATATTCAATCATGATATTCAATTGTTATTTCATTCTAAATTCAATTCAAGACAGGTTATGTTATTACTTGCAATTATGTGAATATACTATGATAAACTGGACGACAGTAAAACCCTAATTCAATCAATCAATCCTGGTATCAATGGTAGATCTACTGGTTTGGATAACCCACCCCATATGAATAGTCGAGTGGTGATTGTGCCAGAGGCAGGAGTCAATCTATGGTGTATGTTTGGAGTCTATTATATGCAAGTGTCAAGTCAAGGGGTTGTTATTGTGTCGGTTTATCTATATGCTTTGCTATTGCATTATAAGTCTTAACGTTACCTTGTGAATTGGATTATTCTCAATCAATCAATCTATATGTATACTCAAAACTGTGATTACTCACCAGCTAACTCGTTAGCTGACTTTATTTTCTCACATGATTTCAGGTTAAGCAAGTTAGTGGAGTTATACATGTTCATTTAAGACCCAGACTTAGTTAAAATAAAACAATTACTATTTGTGGTTTCAATTGTTGTATTTGCTTGTGTAAACTCATGTTATCTTGTAATCTGATTTTAATATTATTTCCACTATTAGACGATCATGTGTTATGAACAATCAATCATTCCCTCGTCCGCTCCGATGATTCCGCCGTCGGTCGGGGTGTGACAAAGATGACAAGATGATATAAGATGGTGACCTGAGATAGTAACAACTTTTTTTCTTCTTGTGATTTAAACTAGAGGAATAAAATCGTTATTTTAAATTTTTAATGTTCAAAATATAGACAAACATACGTCTCAATGATCAAAATGCATGAACCAAAAAAAGTAATTTCTGGAAATTATCAGAGGAAAAGTTATATTTCATTTTATCACACTGACCACGTGTGTAATTTGCTCTTGTATTTATATATAGTTTTTTAAATGATTAATTAAAAACATAAAAGGTAAAAAATAATTAAATTAAAATCGGCTTCTTTCAGACAATACATATATTGAAGTTGCCCTAGTTAGTTGCTGGCATAGGTAGGGCTGCAAACGAACTGAACGTTCAGCGAACAGTTCGTGAACTGTTCGGCGGGAAGTTCGTTTATGTTTGTTCATTTATTAAATGAACGAACATGAACAAAAATTCCGTTCGTTTAGCTAAATGAACGAACACGAACAAAGGACTTGTTCGTTCATTTATGTTCATGAACATTCGGTAATATGTTCGTTAACGTTCGTTCGTTTATGTTCGTTCGGTTATGTTCGTTTGTGTTCGTTCTGTAGTTAAAGTTTTTATGGTTAAATGATTACTTTTAGTTCATTAAGTTTTTTTCCTTCGTTTGTGTTCGTTTATGTTTGTTAGTGTTCGTTTATGTTTGTTAGTGTTCGTTTGTGTTCGTTAGTGTTCGTTTGTGTTCGTTAGTGTTCGTTAGTGTTCATTTGTGTTCATAAATGTTCGTTTGTGTCCATTTGTGTCCGTTACATATCCATTGTCGAACGAACACAAACGAACGCGAACATACAGGTTTTGTTAACAAACGAACACGAACACCAAATCCAGTTCGTTAGAATGTTCACGAACAGTTCATGAACGTGTAAAATGTTAAACGAACGAACACGAACAAGATCTTGTTCGTGTTCGTTCGGTTCGTTTGCAGCCCTAGGCATAGGTGAATCACATTCCAATCCTTTTGCATTGTTGTTTAAAAGCCACTTAGTCAATATTAGAATAATGATTTGTAAATGCAAAACATATATGTTAGAACCTTATAAAAGTAAAACTATATATCTAAAAAATATCTAATATAAAAAAACAAATACAAACAAAAACTTGAAACACTTGGAAAGTTTTAACAAGTACATCTTAAAAAAATAATTAAATGATTTAAGACTTCAATATGATTACAAAATATCATAAAGTAGCGACTAGAGGTGTTTTTTTTTGAACATTTTTTTTTGAACATTTACATGATTAGAGTTTTAGTCTTAGAATAATCATTGGATTGATCTAATTATTAACATATAATCCTTCCAAAACAACAACCCTAAATTGTGGAAATCTACAATTACTTTTTAAAAATCTATTGTGGATGATAAAAGATCTTATTTGGTTATATGTTCAAAATCAAGAACGTTGTGTTGGATATCATGATGCTCTTATTGGCCCACCATCTTTTGAGAACTTGCCAAAGCTACCCATTATATTAAAGAGTATACCACTTAAGGCCAACAAGGTCGGCCGACTACAATGACAACTCACACAAGTCATTTTCCAACTATAAATGATGATTTTTGCTATTTTTAATCGACCCCCCTTAGATTTCCTATTGGACATTGAAGTCCCCGACCCTTCTATTGATCGATACCTACTTGTGGCATGACAAAACGACAAGTGAATGTCGATACCTTGACGATTAAGATATTACAGTATCATAAGTTTATAGCCAAAAGGATGATCTCATTATTAGCAAGCTCGACATATAAAGTTAAAACTAATTGACCGTCCAATAACGTTTACTTGTATACGACTGAATTCGGTGACATGTTACGTACATGCTATTTATTTCCTTACGCACTTCTATGAATTTAAGGTGTTTGAACTGCTGAAGTAATATATGTTAAACATCTTATGATTATAAGTATTTAGTTATTGTTACTTTAGCTTTCGGAGTCTACGAATTTAAACTAGATTTAGCTAGCTCTTCTAATAGGAATTTCTTTCCAAGATTTATGAGAATTATTTTAAGTCTTTTTAGAATTTTAAAAATTTTTTAATGAAAGTTTTAACGGGAGTTTCGAAGACTATTTATCATATGATTAAAATGAATAAATTGGACTTTCAAACCTTAACAAATTTGAAAATTGGGAAAATTACAACTCAAACCCGGAAACACTTTGTATAGATCTTTAGAACATACAAGACGCATGTTAGTTGGTCGTTAAGAAATGTGTTAACTTATTGGTTATCACTTATGAATTTTCTTCATGCGTGTAATTTTCAAAATTAGATGCCTAGACCATCAATTGATCTTTACAATATACAAGATACATGTTAGTTGGTTGCTAAGAAACTTACTAAATTTTTGGATGCTACAATTGGCCGAGCATAGTGGAGGCCGGGGGGGCTCTTTTTTTGTCGGTAGTGTTAATTTTTAGTCGGGTAGTGTAAATTTTTGGCACGAGAGTGTAAACTTTTATATAAATATTCAAGTCCACTCCCTCTAAAAAAATTTAATTTCGCCCCGCCCCCACTACGGTATATTTAAGCTCCGCCACTGGATGCTACTTATAAATTTTATTCATGTCTTAGGAAAAATGTCATTTTCAAGATAATATATGCCTAGACCGATCGATATATATGATGGTTGTGTTTTTTCCATTGATTTGGATGTATCCTTTCGTTTTTTTATACTACTCGTGTCATTTTACTTAATTTTCAAATATAACCAATGAGAAGACCTACTTGTTTGTTTTCCTTTTGTTCAATGTAACTGTAATATAGTAGGTTGAGATTTTCTTTTTAAAATCGAAAATAAGAGAGAAAAAATGACTAGTTTGAAGTTTGAACCACCATGTAGATGGAAGTGGATCAATCCAGAACCAAGCAATGTGAATATTGATTACGGGTCTGTTTGATATGCGGTAATTAAATGTATGAATGATTTAAATGAATTAGGTAATGCAATAGATGAGATAATGAAATAAATCATTACATTCCATTATCATGTTTAGTTACCTTTTAGAAATAAAATGAATCACTACTTTATGTTGTTTGTTAGGTAGGAAAATATAAAATAATGGAACGAGAAGTGGTTATGGGGGTCCTCCCTGACGCTTGTGGTTGGCGGTGGCGGTGGTGGCCAGTGGTGGTCTGCGGCGCCGGTGGTGGCCGGTGGCGGGGGGCCAGTGGTTGGCGGCGTCGGAGGTGGCGGGAGGTTGCGGCATCGGAGGTGGCCGGTGATTGACGACGACGGCGGTGGCTGGTGACGACGATCTTGGTGGCCACTGGCGACGATCTTGGTGGCCGTGGTGGTTGTTGTGGTGGGTGGGTGGGTGACTGGGTGGTGTTAATGAATAATGATAGAAGAAGGAATTGAATGAAAAAAAGGAGTTGTGGATGGAATAAATTTACGAAAATGAAGTCAGCTATATAATAGTTCACTCCATTACTTCAGAATCAAACATGTCTCTTTCCATTTATCCTTAGTGATTCATTCAATTACGCCACTCATTAATGCGTACGAAACACTACCAATATCCTTAGGTAGTTTATGATATTCGATCAAAACGAAATCTATACTTTAGCTAATGTTTGGTATATATTAATATGAACAAGTACTTACATGCCAGTTTAGAATTTTTTTTGAAAAATAAGTACGAAATTTAAAGGGCTTAGAATAATAATTCATGACACTAATTAAGGGTTTTATAAAAGATAAATTTGTTATGTAAGGTTCAGGTCTGTAAACGAATCAAACGAATACGAACATGAGCATGGTCCTGTTCATTTATTTAATTTTAACCGAACATGAACACATCATCAAAACACGATTTTTTTCGTTCATGTTCGTTTAATAAGAAAACATAAATGCTGGTTTTTTCCTGTATATTTGTTAAAAAACTAAATGAACAGTTCACTAACGTAAACGAACCCAATCAAACAAAAATAAAATTACATAAATAAACAAACACAAACAAATATATATAAACATTAATGAACAGAACAAGTCTATTATATCATAATTTATTCGCAAACATCCACAAACACATAATGTACATAAACGAATATAAATAAATAAACATATATGAATATAAACAAACGAACGTATATGAACGGACATAAATTTACAAACAAAACATGTATTTATGTTCGATCGTTTAATTAAATGAATTAAATTTTGTAATAATGTTCATTTTTTTATTAAATGGACGAACATATAGAACTTTCCGTCAAACTGTGAATGAATGTTTGGTTTATTTACAAGCCTAGTAAGGTTTAAAACAAGGTTACTATAAGTACAAATTAATATAAATGTTGGTTTAGAAAAAAAAGTTGCTTTCAGGATAGCTTTAAAGAAAACAAAATTTAAATATCCTATATAATTTACGTAATTGATTTACAATACATATGAAACCCTTGAATATCTCTACAGGATACGTGAAGGGTTTGTTTTGTGTAAGAATTTTAGTGAATTACTAGGACTGGCATATACCAAGTTTCAAACAAACTTTTCTTCACAAACTAATCTTCAAATTCGACTTTGTACCAAGTAATATATGTAACTAATAAACTTAGTTTCTGTATGCTTGCAAAACTCCCAACCTCCAAAACAATGATGATGATAATAATAATAACTATGTTAGTAATAATAAGTACAATAATATCCGCTTGATTTACTAAAAGATCTTTTTTGAACTATAATCAAGTTAATTCAGGTTACATCCTCTAGGTTGTGACATAATTTCATTTTGTCACATACTCACATGTTACATTTTTCCATTTAAACACATTAAAAAGTGAAAATAACATTATGACATTTTCTTGAACTTGTTATTTCCGAGTCCCCCCTTCCCCTTCGATGACTCTTCTTAAGCTAGTTAACCCATCTAAAACACCCTTACACCCAATAAATCGACCCTTCACCCTTGTCCATCCACCACCATTACGATCACCGATCGTACGCTAGTACCCATCCTCCAAGGTAGGTCACGACTTGAACTTTGATTTGAGGCAATGTGGTTCATTTGATTAATTAAGGGTAGGTCATGAGACCGGTGACGACTGGTTGGAGGCGGTGATTGTGTGTGTAGAGGTAGAGACGCATATTGGTTGATGTGGTTTAATGGTGGATATTTAGGCTACGTCTTTTAGTTGTGAGTTTAGACAACAATATCACCTAACTATCCAACAAGACCAGTTTTTAAGTTTTATTTATTAAAATTATGGTTCTATGTCAACAAAGTCACATGGACGTTACTTGAAACCCACACCATCAAGTTTATATGTCATGAAACAATTTGCAATGTAACATCCTATAAATCGTTCATAGGATTAATACCACGTCAATTTTAAATATCATTGCACCCTTACAGTTCCTAAGTATTTCGTATAATTATTTGATAATTTTCAGGTTAAATCCCACATTTAAATATATCTCATAATACAATTGATTATATTCTAGTTAATGTTTAATATCTACAAGTTTCTATCTTTATATTGACTAGGGACGGCAAAAAAACCCGAACCCGACGGGGATACCCGAAACCCGAAACACACGGGACGGGTATACCCGAAACCCGACGGGCATGGGACGGGTATGGGATTAATTTTAAAAATTTTCATGGGTATGGGACGGGTATGGGATTAGGTGATATACCCGTTTACCCGACCCAATTACCCGAAACATATACCCGTTTACCCGTCCCATTTACCCGAAAAACATATACCCGTCTTCATGGAATTACTAGATTTTATTTTGAACAGGGCTGTATATTTTGGTACCTTATATTTTGGGTAGTGGCTTCTTTAATGGAATTGTTGGAGATGTATTTTGGTAACTTATATTTTGAACATGTACCAAAAACGTCTTTGGGTTCATGTATCTTGATGTTAATATATATATATATATAAAGTTGATCTATATAAAAAGAGAAGAATTATATTTTTTTTTTATTTTTGAAATCCCAACGGGTATACCCGAAACCCGCAGGAATGCCCGATACCCGACGGGTAATACCCGATAGATACCCGATGGGTATTGGGCCGGGTATGGGACAGGGTTTAACAATCGGGTATGGGGTTGGAAATACCAATACCAGACCCATACCCGACCCACTACCATCCCTAATATTGACATTCTAATGGTGAATAATATACTCCTCAATCAATCAAAGATCATTAGTTTTAGTCTTGTAGGATATAATAATATACAGTAGAAATTATAAGTATTGTTGTTTAAAAATTTGTGAATTTGTTGTAGAAAGTTTCAAAAACACTCAAGGACAAATGAAGGAAATGTCGGATCCTACGTTGTGTGTCCTTGGAGATTTTTGCTTTTAATAACATATTTTTTATTTTTTATAAAAATACAACTAACATATTTATCTAACTTTGTATCACATCTAATTTACATCAATCCGTCATAAGTAGGACTCGAAATAAATCACTATTTAATACAATATTTTATTAATAAAATTAATTTTAAAAAATTTGCAATTAGCACATCTCTTATCCCATATCATTAGCATCTTCCATTGGCATGGGTGAATATAGATCTCATATCAAGTACCAAAACCAATTTAAGTAATTCACTCACTACAATTATTTATCCTTCATTCCTTCTCGAGTTAAAACTGTTGCTTTAATATGCCTTATTAAAAATGACAAAATATATAGTAAACGGTGTAAAAACATCTTCTAAATACAAGGGCTAATTATGCTTATTTTCTATATATAAAGGGCTGTAATTGAAAAGAGAACACTTGATTACAAATCATCTGTTGGACTGCAGAATGCTGACGCACTGAATGACGTGGTAAAATGGCCGGCAAATATCAAATTATAAATCAAAAATAGGCCGGTGGTCGGTGGTTCGACCCAAGTGGAAACATTTTTTTAATTATATATTGTACATAGGTGCTACTAGAACGTGAAAATGGTGGTTTTAGAGGACTTTTTAAAGCAGCAGCGGAGCTTGAGTCAAATGTTAGGGGGACGGATGCGAAAGTAAACTATTTTAAAAGGGGGGACTCTATATTTATTAAAAAATTTCCATTACCGGACCAAAAATTTACACTATCGAGCCGAAAATTTACACTACTGATGAAAAAAAGAGTATGATGAGAAAACTCCAACATACATGTCTAGTGACGTAAAGAGGACAAACTCAATATATATATAAACATTTAAATTATCAGACGAAAAAGTAAAACTACTCATAAAAAAGAAGGGGCATGATGAGAAAAAGGGGGAGTGGTGCCCCCGGCTCCTATTAAGCTTTGTCCTTAGACCTGTCATGACTTTTTTTTTTTCTGTTATCTCTTTATGGGTACGGCTCTGTCTTCGATCTCCTTACCCTCTTCCACACCTTCCTTCCTTGCTCAAATGCATGTCTACTGTCTACACGAACTTCTCCCTTCTCTTCTCTAGACATACTCTCTTTTTTTCACATCAAATGAAGTTTCCAATTGGTCTTGTATTGGGAAAGGAATTAAAACCTAAATATTTTTTATTATGCAAAATATTTAAGGGTTTTTTTGTATCTATTTTGGGTAAGATCATGCAGAATTTAGAGGTATTCATCGGAGGGATGAAATATGGCGTCACTTTGATAGGGCTGTAAATGAGCCGAGCCAGAAAGGGTTCAAGGTTGAAGCTTATCGACCTGACTCGGCTCGGGACTCGGAAATTTTAACTTGCTGAAAACACCGGCTTCAGTTCGGATCGTGAAAAGCTCGTTCGAGCCAGCTCGATTTAAAAAAAAATCTTTTATTTTTTCATATTAATTTATATGAAAAAAATATATAATTTTTAAATATCATTAATTTGAATATAATAAATTTACTATCAAATTATATATTTTTAAACAAAATACTTAATGTTTCTAAAAAGAATACATGTTTATTTTACATAAACCTTTTTTAAATCCTAATATAGAAATGATAATTACAATAGTAGTAGTAGTAGTAATAATAATACTAATAATAATAATAATAATAATAATAACTATTATTATTATTATTATTATTATTATTATTATTATTATTATTATTATTATTATTATTATTATTATTATTATTATTATTATACTATATATATCATGAGCCGAGCCAATTAATTGAGCCACGAGCCGAGCTCGAACTGAGCTAACCCTAGCTTGGGTTCAGCTCTTTTAGAATTCGAGCCGAGCCGAGTCGACTCGCTTAGATACGAGTTTTTTTCAAGTTGAGCTTTTTTCAAGCTTTTCTTGAGCGAAATTCGAGCAAACCTCTATCCGTAAGCTTTTTGTACATCCCTACACGTTGATGCCCTCTCCCTCTTTAACGTAAATAAGCAATAATAACTTGTGCTTCACGACGATTGATTATTTAATTTTAAGTAAAAATTATACGGAAATATAAATAATAAAAAAGTCATAATGGTTTGCTTGGAGTATAGGAGAACGTTATGTTGTTGTGAAAAAATGATTAGAAACATGAAGCTAATTAATCTAAAAATCGTGACGAGCATTAAATCAGCTCAATATCAAATCTGTATTAGATGTAAAGAAAGTGTACCGTGATGACATATTTAAATTTTTATAAAATACTATATATCATAAGTTATAAAACCTAAATATTGACCTGTCTCGGTTTTAAGAAAAAATTATACTGAGACGTATATAAAAAATAAGAACGGAACAACATGTTCTAGATTTTATAAAACATTATATTTGAAAAGTTATTTAAGAAAATAAAAATCTTAAAATGTTAATAAATATTAGGGAAATGTTCAACTAAAAAGTCTATTAAAATTAAAAAGTGTAATAAGTAATCTAAACTATTAATTTTTTGAACAATGGTTGATATCAAATTATAGAGAAAAGTTGATTATATAATATTTTATAAATAACCACTTTTGTTGATTTTTTGCAAATTCTCATATTTTTCTTAACGTTCATAATTTTTATGTACGGTATTATTTTTTATAAAAATTACAGGATAAAAATAAATATTTTTTATCTTTAAAAGGAGTATAGTATTGTTATATAAAAAGATATTTTTTACGTTTTAAATTTATATCATATTATTGTGTTTTTGTGTAGCTCATTATGTTTTTTTGTTAGTTATTGTGTTTTCTTTGAGTATTATTGTGTTTTTTTAAAATGATAAATTCTCAAAACATATAATGATAAAATAATATTATTGTGTACTTCTAATATGTAAAACACAATAATAAATTAACAACTAATTAATCTAATACAATAAAAATAATGATGAAATAACACAATGTTTCGTTATATTTTTTATAGTTATTATGTTATCTTGAACACTGAGTTTTGAAAAATGCTAAAATAAAATCATTATTTACTTTTAATTATAAATTACAATGATAGATAACAATAAATTTATATAATTTATAAAAACATTGACAAAAATAACACATACGCTATAAGTTTTGAAAAATATATTGATGGAAGTATATCACTATGTACTTATAACTGTAAAACATGTACAATGATAAATAATAAATTTATATAATTTATAAAAATAATGACAAAAATAAGAAAAAATAATCTAAAATGTAAAGCAAAATGATAATTGCATATAACAAATAATATAAAATATATGACATAATGGATTGATATTTGATACAATAAATTGATATTTGACATAATGAATGTATAAACTACAATGAGTTAACGTATTTAATACAATTACTAAAATGCCTTATATTTGAAACTATAGAAGAACATGTGTTAATGCCACAAAATTTCTTAGAACTTTTAGATTAAATATCATTTTTACTATAATCATATCCTTAATATTAAACAATTTAAAATAAAAATCAAATAAAACACAAACAAAATACAATTCAAACAAGGAAGCGTTATAATATAAAACAATTAAAATTAAAAGACAAATAAAATACAAACAAAAAGCCAATTCAATTGAAGAACCGAAGGATGTGCGGCTCGATCCTATGACAATGTTACTTCTTGATTATTTATGATTTATCTATATTTATTAATAAAATAATAACTTAGTGACACATGATATTCTCTTAAGTCTTTATTTTTTTCAATTCCTGCTTAAATATGTATCTGTTTTTAGTATTAGTCTAGGTTTATTTGACTAAAAGTTAACTTCTAATACAAGAGATATTTAGGGGAAATTTGGAAATTTAACGCTAAATTAGAACGCATATTAATTTGAAAATTAAATAATACCCAATATTCTTCTTTTTTAAATAATTTATCAACAAAAACTATAAAAATAATTTATGATTTTCTTCATCTATGAAATTGATTCCTTGATTGTGTGTGCCCATTAAATACTCGGTTTATATTCGAATCTTGACAAAAGTTACGGGATTTTTTCATCGACTCGTGAGTTGTCTTTATAAAGTCTGATGATATCGCCTTCGGTTTCATTAAGATTTTATTTTGGCTTCGGTTTCATCAAGTTTTATTCAACAAAATGTATTTGTTTTTTGTTATATTTCAATTTTCATCCTTTGCGTTTATGATTTAATATATCATTGTCTACAATTATCTTTTTGGATTAATATTATTTCACTTTTATTTTTTTGATTTGAAGGTGATCAACTTTAACAATCCATCTATGAAAAGGTATTGCATGCTTATACCTTTAGAACTTTTTTATTTCTTTTTATGTGTACTGCCATATTATTATTATGTTTGATTGGAATTCATTTGATATGTGTGTAAATTGTTTTAATGTGTCTGGAAGTAATATTGAAAATCACACTTTTATTTCACGGTTGACTTTGACACCTTTAAAGAAAATGATTTCTTTTAAATTTCAAAGAAGATATTTTCTGTTAAGAGTGTGTTTTAAAATGACAATAAACAAGATCCACGAACAATCGCTATCTAAAGTTGATTTGTTTTTAAACAGGGATCATGGTCAGTTCTATATTGTATTATCTTGAGTTAAAAGTAAACAAAGA